>PKRV01000285.1:375485-464905 GCA_003709505.1 Hyphantria cunea
ATATATATCCTTATATTTCTTAAAAACTAAAGATAATTGTAACGAGCTATGACGTTTATAACCCTGAGTATAATTTTGGACTTTCATAAAATATAAAGTGATATGGGCGAAGTGTACGGAAATCAATAAAAACCTATTTACTATCTACTACCTACTTTTCAAATATTCAGGGTGATAGTTGAAAAAATCTAAGCATACAGATCGATCTAAGCTTTGGTAACTTTGAATAAAAAATAACTTTCAATACATTCAGTTCGACTTTTTCATCTTTTGACAAGAAAAGGGCGGAGTCTGTCTACGCGAGGGCTCAATTAATTTGACATGTGATATGTCATCATGACACATGACCTAATTCTAGAAAATAAATGACAATGTCACTCAATGTGCCTGTCCGTTAGATGATATGCATATAAGTCTTTTCTTTATCAAACATTTTAAAATATAAGGAAGAAAGCTTTGTTTTCACTTCTTCATATCAGGTAAACCATAAATACCTTGGAAACTAGGACAAAAGTTTTATTACTGTATACTTTTATCGTCCTCTTTTATATATGAATGGTTCATAAACTCGTTACTCGGACTCAGTATTACTCGTTGGGTCAGCAGAATTTCTCCTTGAAGGTTATGAAGCTTTTTATATTAAATAGTTTGTAAAATATGTTGTTGTTAACAAGGATTTGGCAGACGAAATTTTCCTGTTACAAAAGTCCATCAAGGTAGACAAAATGGATTTCATGTCTCGCTGGCGTTGTTAAATATGGTTTATTTGGGACTCAGAAAAGTTCAGTAATTTAGATTCGTGTAAATTTGGCAAATTGTAGATACAATTATATCAGATTGCCATATTTCAAGCCCAACAATTGCAATGCAATATGCAAGAGTAGGGCACAACTCGTTGACACATCTAGACTTTCAAGGCCAGGTTCTTATGATGAAGCTGGGTGACTGATCCTAGAGGATTATAGCCCTATTGTCGATCTCAGCGGATTTTTTTCTAAAATCAAGTGAACTTTGATTGCACGATTCAGGACCAGTAGTTTCGAGATAGTTTGTTACGTTTTCGATAGAGGGAGTTAAACAACATGCTAATAATAATTATAATTAATAAATAAGTTTCTGCCTTATGTCGTATTGATTTGAATTGCTTCAAGATTTTCAGAGTTAAGAGATTGCCTGCATTGAAATAATCTGAAATTCGAAAAGTACGATTTTAAATCGTGCGAAAAAAAAAATGCATTCAATATTGAAAACAAAATACATGTTTGAAGCCTGCACCTTGTTTTAGTACTTTAAACAGCTCGCCTTAAAAAATACGAACTATGTAGCTAAAACTTCATTTTAGTATTGATCTCCTTAAAGCGGGAAAAACTCAAAATATTTTAACAACAGTGAGAGACTTTAGATGCTTTTAAGTTCCGTACGTCTGCATAAAAAAAACAGAGATCTTATAGAACCCCGCTTTTGTCTGTTTATTCGTATATTATACAAGAATTTATCCCGAACTTACTAGACTATTGAGTTCACATTTTGTATTGGTAGATATCAAATACTGTGACTTAAACTTATATTCGTGGTTTCGTAGGTCGTAAGTTTAGAGGATTTTTTTAATTTTTAAATCAATATTTTATAATTAAATAAATATCAAACAAAAGAGCTCTTATCTCAGATAAAAATTTAGTA
The DNA here is from genome assembly GCA_003709505.1 of Hyphantria cunea. Lineage (NCBI taxonomy): Eukaryota > Metazoa > Arthropoda > Insecta > Lepidoptera > Erebidae > Hyphantria > Hyphantria cunea. Next base: position 377,166 of record PKRV01000285.1, read on the forward strand.
ACGTGGTTCGCTTGTAAGTGTTTAGTATTTCTTATTTACCTTTCTTTTAAATTAAATTACTTGTGAGCGGGTAGACGAATGTAAGTTATTTTCTTCTTGGTATTTAAAACCATTTTATTAAAGCTACATCACGTTGGTTTTAGAATTTACTTTCTCGGAATACTTTAATTAAAACTCTGAAGGAAGCTTTTCATAGTTGTACAATAGTAATAGAGTTATTATTTTGTGATAAAAATCGTACTTGGGTATAGACTTTATATAGACTACGGGCTCTTGTCTATAATTGATGGGTCATGTCAACCACCAGGAAACCTTTTTACAAATAAACAGTTTCATAAAACTATAACATTCAGAACTAAATAAGCCGTCGATATTGTATGTAACCACACAAGATATACCACAAAAATGTTAAAATAAAATAGTTTCGAGATAGCTAATAATATAACAAGAAATTCATACGGACACAAAATGGTCCGCAATAAAAAAACTTTGAGTCTGACGTTTGTAACGTTTTAGTATCAGATTCTATAATGATTTTTAGAATACGCGACACGGATAGGGCATAGCTGAATAATATACTATATTTAATGTTCCACTGGATAGGACTTAGGTGAGACCCATCCTAGTAACAATTTTTTTGAAAACAGAAACTATATTTTCTTAGGAAATCACTTGATAATTCTTAACAAACAGTTGCAACAGGACAGGAAACTGATCTAGCGCTAACTCTAAAGAAAGCCATCTTACCTTATCATAGATATATTGTTCATTCATTTACATATCACACAAAATAAGTTCATTATTATTATTTAAAATCATGACCTGAGCAGTTTTCTTTGGTACAGATTATTTTGGATCAGAATTGGGTGTGCATTGAAGCGTCTTTTAGTTTTACATCAAATACTTTCATATTCTGCTGTTTTTCAGCTCACGGTGTTTAAAATGTACTTTTAATACAGGACACGAGGCAAATTTGTACTAAAACCTAACATAGGACGAATTTTGAGAGGCATATGGGCTCGTAGTCAATATACCTATACATAATTCTGTAATTATATATGGATATGTAAATGGTCGATATTATTTTCCTTGTCATGATAATGACCACTCTGTGAAAAATTCAACCACGCCATGCGGGAGCCAATCAATTCTTTACTCATACATTATTCAATCCATTTCCCAGTAGGCCATTTCAGTCGAATTAGGCGATTATTGTAACTACCTTATGTACAAAGTGGATTGTTAGCGGTTTATAAAATATTATTAAGCATTTGTCCCGGGGTTTTATGCCTGATAGTACTGTATAATATTCTGTATATTAGCGATAATAGCGATGCAGCCTTTAAATATTGGAAAATATTCTGGTTGAAGAAAAGACGCATCAAGTGTACTTATTTCGATTTAGATATTTGTTTATGAAAACCTTACGTTATTTCTAAGTAAAGTAGAAATTTCGAAGTAAAAGATCTAATTTTGACTAAAGTATTATTCATCCATTCGAAAATGTTGTTATTGTAATGGTTAATTTATATTTTTCCAGCTAAATATGCTTAAAAATAATATTTTCGGTAATGTAACACCAGTAATAAAGTTTACATTATTTAAATCCGTGGTGATCAAAATATCAACATAAATTAACGATATTATTTCAATTGTCTATACCTCATTTTTTTAAATCAGCTTTTGTTCGCGGCTCCACCCACATGTATCTCGGTGATGATGAGTTTCAATATAATTAGCTAAGCGGTTTAGCTGTAAAAACGTAACAGATAGATACATCGATCACATTTAAAAATTAAACAAAGTTTCTAGCCTAGAAGTGCCTATAGTGTTAGGACGGACGAACAGATAGAGGCGGCAAAATTTTACTGACTTCCTGCGACAAATAGAAACCTCCGAAAATATTACACTTGTGAAAGATTATATCGTAGATCATAAATCGTAGAAATATTTGCCATTAAATTCTCCGTAGAGAATTTAATTTTGTCAGCTTATTTCAAATGTCAAATGTCATCTTTTTACGATGAAAATTCAGCTGAGGATATCTGATCTAATACCGCCCACATCCACCCCGACTTATTCACCCTTGCATATTGGAGTTAGCTAAAGTGATATGAGATAACACGATAATCATAGTAGAACGAGTGTTTGGAAAGGTAATGTATTATAAATCAACTTCCCTCTCAGACAGAGCGGAAAATGAATATTCAACAGGTGTAAGCTTGCGAATTTTTTGTTTACTAGTTTTTGCCAGGAGCTCCGTCCACGTGTATGTTGGTTATCGCGTGAAACAGTAGCCTTCCTCAAGAACCAAAGTATAACCATACCAAATTTCATTGAAATCGGAAATTTACCCAAAGATTTTATATTTAAAATCATTGGGTTTAGTCGTGAAAGCGTTATATGTAAACAAATAGAGTTACTTTCAGAATTATGATAATAGGATGGAGTATGAATATTGCAGTTAATTATGGTTTATATAAAATTTTATTTTTTTAAGCATCAGACAGTACTTATTTAGATATGAAGATAGATTGGGTCACCTATATAACTACATATCTGGAAGCAAAACTTTTATGATTATCGCTACAATTGCGGTACGCAAAGCGAGTACGCACCCAATGCTGGTTAGAAACAAAGGTTCCGAACTTCATCAGAGCTGAAGTCTGACCGTCATATAGTCCTGAGCTTAATCCACTGGATTTTGTTTTAGAGAGTAAGGTTTGCTCTAAACGCCATGATAATTTGGAGTCCCTAAAACAATCCATACGATTTTCACTAAAGTATTTTCGAAGAGCGTGCTGCTATTGATAACTGGCCTCAACGTTTAAAGAACTATATTGCAGTCAATAGAGACCACTTCGAAGAAGCTTTATATATTATTAATAGTTTTATATTAATATATTAAAGTAACACACTGTAATAGTAATAAATGTTAGTACAATAACAAAAGGAATGTCTGCGACACCCACCTTACTTCTCGGACCTTGCTCAAACAGATTATCATTTTTGCCAAAATTTGGGTAACTTTTTTCGAACGCCTTTGACAAGTCAAGAAAATTAAATGCGAGACTGCCAAAATTATAACCCTTTCTTTTGACTTAGCCGTAAAATATACAAAGTGTATATTTCGTTACATTCACGAGAAATTAGAAAAGTTGATAAAACAACGTTTCAAGTGAGTACTCTAGTACACACTATTTTTGTAACTTAGACAACCTAACTTAACATTTTTATATACATAGATAGATATATAGATTTGGGATAAGTCAGTTAGATACTATTATATTGACCTATAAGCCAAGCGTTTTAGGTCAAACCAATTTGTTTATTCTTGATTACAGATGAGAGTATCTTACAGAAGAAAGTCATTGTGTTCGTATAGTAAGCGTTGGTGTAACTTGATTAGAACATTCACTGCATATTTAGGAATAAATATGGTAGATCTCAGCGTGGGTGTTTGTGATATTCACCAACGCCCCTTCGAGATTACTGTTGACCTTTAATTCGAGGAGACATTTCACTCTTGATCGTGGGGAGAATATTGGTATATTTTTATAGATATTTGATTTAGGCATCGAGACTCACGGTTATAGTACCTTAATTAAAATGTGTCTATTCGAACACCATACATATCATTACTGGGTCGAATTATCAATTTGGCATTTTTACACGGTTTTTCAGGTTTTTAACGATGTATCATAAATGGTTTAGGTAAAATTTCTTGCCCACAGACACCCGTAACACAAGAGGCGCTACAAGTGTGTTGCCGGCCTTTGGGGGATGGGGGATGGGGGATGGTTTGGGTATGGCCCACACCAGTTCTCTGTGAGGCCGTGGTATTATTCCGGTCGAGCCGGCTATTCGTCGCGAAGTAAAACTCTCCCACATACATTGTAGTTTGTCTCAATTATTTATCATTCGTATTTTGCGCCTTACTTGAATTTATGAACCGTTCTTGCGTTCGCTTGACATCTGCCACCGTCATGATACGGTAGAGTTACTGATAAGAAACTGTCTATCCGTTTCTACTTTGTTGACAATTCGTTAATGGAATATATTTTGGTATACCTATATACCTCTCTCTAGATATCCTGTCTATGGACTATCTTAATCATCATTCGTAGCCTGGAAATTTGTTACACAGGTTTCGAACCTACTACAAAGTCTATCTCTCACCAAGATGCATTATATGTTTGTACTTGGTATCATGTCAAACCAATGTACCCACGTTTATGAGACGAATAAACATTATTATAAATAGATTGTGCCTTAAAATAAGTCACAATCTATTTATAATCAAAAACTTAAATGTGATCGAAGAATTGAGTCACATCTCGTCAAATGCCTTGATAATTTCGTGTCATCATATTTGATTTACTTAATTTCTATCTTATAAGATAAATGGGTTCTAATCTATGTTTATAACTATGTCTGTATTGTTCGCTTTCAAGTAAGTCACTCTACAATTATAAACTGGAAAATGTGAGCGTTCAATTCAAACAAAATAAAGAATAAAATATCAATTTTATTCATTTTTTCAAGGAAAGTAGTAAAATATTCTTTGCACAATGTACAAGCCTACAGCTCCTTCGAAACCTAAACAAAGTGAATTTCGAAGTGACAGTTCTAGTTTAAAATTTAAAATACAACATATTTTTTTATTATTTAAGACTTTACGTCCATTATAATACAAGAGACAGACAACATTACGTTCAACTTTTAATGGAATTCTACAAGACATAATAACCAGTACTTATGGGTGGCGTGTTCAAGCGAACGCTACAGACAATGCATACTAATCAGACAAAACGATTTGGAAACTACGTAAACAAAACAGTTTAACAATTTTCCTGAAAATGGAAAATTTGATTCCTGTATGTACTATTTATATAATTTTATTTTTGCTAAAAACAGCAGAGTACCTTTTCTTAATAAGAAAATAGCTTGCACCTTGAGCATCATCGTCAGCCAATCGAAGTCCACTGCTGCACTTGGTTCGATACTCAGCTTGCAGCTTGAGCATATAAAACGAGGTAAAAATTATTTATGCAACCTGTAAATCTGACGAAAGAAAGTCTGAGGCTCTATTGCAACACTTGCAATTTAGAGACATAATTCACATAGTACTTTTTAATCACTGGTAAGGGAAATTGATTGCAATCCAAAATAAATAGTTTTGTTTCATTTTCGTATTTGTATTGAATGAAAATTTATAATAGAAAAATTGACACAAGTCAGTCGTCATTCTTTTTTAGTTTCTTGCCTTGAGACTAATAGACTAATTTATAACATTTGTGTGAAAATAATTTAATTAAGTAATAGATCTAGGTACTAGCAGCATACGAGCTATTTTTGTCTAGTGTTATCGGTCAGTGATTTAATTACATAGATTGAATGTTAAGTAGGTAGCTGACAAGAATACTATTCGTGTGTAAATAAGCGCTAATCAGATTCAAATTCTTTATTCAAATACTTGAACAAAATGTTACCCAAATTAAGCTTCGCTTGTATCTTGGGCTACCGAAAAATACAGAAATATGCAACAGTGGAATTAAATACGTATAGGATACATTTTTACAAATTATAAAATAATAGTTAAGTTAAAAAGACAGTATCGATGTCATCCAAGCCCAGCAGTGTAGCTAACCAGAGGGGCATCGAAAGTAGAGTCAATTATGCGTGTCTTCGCTGGAGTTAGAAGTAAGTCATCATACCAGGGGAAGGCAACTACGCTCATCATACTTATTTTTAAAATATACTTAATGACTGAAATGCACAAGTATTGGTTAAATGTCTAATATCTACTGTCGTCTAAGGTAGAAGGCCCAAACAACGTTTCACCGTCTAATAATATGTTTTTCTCGATCGATTTATTACATACCTAAATAATATAAATATCCTATACATATAGATAGTTTTATATGTACATCTTTAATAATGCAGTTTCAATTGCGTTTTAGATATTCTGACTAAGTTCACTGCGCTAAGTCCTAAGCAAGCCAGATGAATTAGATTTAAGCGCACTTCAGGGGATACATAAAGCGCTTTGAACTTTAATTTCATTTCTCAGCTCACACAAACCTAAGCTAGCTAGTACTAGAGGTTTATATTTATATTGGAACAAAAATTCATCTAAGGTATTCATATTGTTTATAGATAGTTTAACAGGTTTTCTATGGGGTCTCATGACTTGGTTATACGGCAGCAATATATTGCAAAGTAAACCAATTTGGGCAAGGACGTGATATGATAGGTGACTATTCTTAACATATTGAGAAACAAAACCGTGCCTCGGAGAGCATAATATGCGATCGGCCCTGGTTGCCATAAGAACATTTTTTGCAACTGTTGCGAGAAGTGGGAGCCCTGAAAAGTCCTATTATGATAGCACTTTTCAGGTCTTTCTACAGAATCTACAGAATTTCGATATCGTCTTGTTGTGGAGTTCTATCTAAGTTGTGGAGATCACATAAAAAAATAAGTTCAGCCACATCGCAAAAGGTAGTAGAGCCACGCTGGTCTCACCACGAACGTGCTGGTTCGACCGGGGCGGTGCTACCCTCGCAAAGAAGTTCAACGTAAAACGATAGCATGCGTGTATCGTGTTCCTTTGGTGAGTGCGAGACCGGAGGCCAATGATGAAGAAGCATCTCACTAGGCCGCCATGCTATGGGTCACCGAGTAGCACTGTCATGTATGGGGGGCAAACGGGCAGACGTATCGCCTGATGGTAAGCGATTACCGCCGCTCATGGGCATCCGCAACACCAGAGGCGTCATAATGCATTGCTGGCTTTTGGGAGATGGGGAGGGAGATAGGGCCTTCCCCTATCTCCCTCCCCATCTCCCAAAAGGTTGGGGTGTGGATCTCCGGTATCCTCACTTACTCGATTAAACACAGCGTAAGCGCTGTTACACACTAGTTTTCTGTGAGGCCGTGGTATAACTCCGGTCGAGCCGGCCCATTCATGCCGAACTCCCCCACTCACTCGGTGAAACACAACGCAAGCGAAAACCGGTGCGAAACAGTCGCACCGGTTTTCTGTGAGGCTATTGTATCACTTCTGTCGAGCCGGCCCATTCATGCTGAAGCGTGACACTCCCATGGTAAATCGTATCGCATAATCCGTGTTGTGTGTAGGAACAGGTTTCATGTCCCTCCAACACTAAGGGAGGATACTCCGACCAGGCGCAGTAATATTACCTGGCGGGCCACGGCCTCACTGCACTTAATACATTGTACGAGGGATCTGGTAACGGTTTTAATTACTGTATAATCCATATCCCTTTGTCTTTTTCTGACCTTTGTAGATAGTGGTATAGTGGTGTTAGGTGTCTATTAAAAATATACTATATTTCCACCAGTTAGTATACAAATGCTGTATGCTAACCTCTGTAGAAGTTATTAGTAGTACACTTTTAAACTGTTCTTTTTTCTCTAAAAGTGTATAGTAAAATATCAGATATTTACTTATACGATTTTTATTCCTTTGAAGCGTTTTTAGGCCTTTCATTAGCAAAGACTTTGACGTAACTTTCAATGTCATTAAGAGCAACTGTAATTTTCTGTTAGACAAGGAATTAATGTTCCGTGAAAAATAAAAGTACCATGCAAACAAGTCATAAATAAAAAAAAAATAAAACCCGACTCAATCACGCATCAATATCTTGTTTATAACATATAAGTAACCTTAATCTTGCCCTCAATAGGCACTACATTCTCCACGTCTTTCTTTCCATCCCATGGTTGCCTGTAAGAGATTGCCTTCGAGCGATAAGGCCGCCAATTGTACCTTTTACATTTAAGCTACCATTGCAAATAATCTGGTGTACAATAAAGCGATTATTATTATTATCATTTGGTAATTACCCACAACACACTCATCTAACGTTTGAAGCACACAATTTTTTTTTTAAGTTTTGTTTGCTGCATTGTCACTTAGATACCCGACTGGGAAAGAAGGAAGCTTATGTTTTTCAAGTGTATGCTTGTATATTTCTTTGGCACGCCCTAGAGCCTAAACGACTTGTCGTATTTTTGTCTGAGTGGTGTCAATAGATTCGTCTTAGTCGTAAAAGTGATACCGGGTAAATAAAAATAAAAAATAGGATTATGGAGCATCAAAATAAAAAATATTTTCAAATTCATCGAATGTAGTATCAAAAAAATTTTTTTTAACGGTGATAGCGAATATGTAATATATATATATATATATATATATATATATATATATATACAGGCAACCATGGGATGGAAAGAAAGACGTGGAGAATGTAGTGCCTATTGAGGGCAAGATTAAGGTTACTGATTGGCTTCAAAGTTTGAGATATAAGGAAACTGAGGAGGTTTTAGCAGTATTATCGTAATTTTATCACAATATATTATTTAATACTCATTTTAGCGTTTTGTTAGTCTTCTAACAATTTTCACCTCTTACACATACACATCCTCTCAAACACATATGCACACATACTCTTATGTACACATCCCACATACAGACAGAGAGGTTCAGTTCACACTTTTCTTTTTGTTCTTCTTATTTCAGACAAATTAACATTTCTTAATAATTAATTTATGATAAAGTTAATACTTTTATAATAAATACTAGTTAAGTTAAAATTTCTGTGGGAAATGGCGCCGTTAGCTGAAATACAGGTTTCTACCTAGCTTGGCAACGGAGGCTGTCTCATGTTCGATATAACTTAAACTAGTTTTAAGTTGAACAGATTGTATTTGTTTTGTTTTCGCACAATAAATGTGATTATTATTATTTAAAGCTGTCTTAGACAATTGTATGATCTAATAAAATTTCATAAAGATCAAACTGCACACCTGACACTGAAATCACTTTTAAAAGGTAAACGTATTCAGGGCTTTGACCTATCCATTGTTTGTCACAGAATACGTGGGAAGGAGACCGGCAACTATAAAAATATATTGTGCGATATAAAAACAACTCTTGTACTAATCAAATCGATTGTTTCTAACGAGACATTGTTCTCAAAGTAAAACAGATTTCTTTTATAGCTTTAATCAATTTTATCTTTTGACTATAAATTTATATTCCTCCTACATTTTTCCTTAAGAATTGATAATCTTTATATTATTTAATCCTTTAAATCACAACGTATATAAAATACTACTTCTTATTGAACTTACTTTAATGCATCCGTTACTTTGAAGATACTACAGCGTAAGAAATCTCATTGCGTGACATAGGATAGTAGTTACTCTAGTAGTTAGTTAGCTGCTAGATTTTTATTTTTATTACGTACACACACTTTTTGCTCAGTTTTTCAATAAATACGTCGGTATAACTTCTTTGCTTAGCCTTTATTCTTTTGTAATGCCGTAATAACCATCAATCTTTTTTTTAGTTTTATGGCTATTTAAAACTCCTTTTGAATTGGGCAAAACTGACAAACAGATAAGAAAATCAGATTAAAATTGTCAGTGCGTAAATACTGAACAACAAGTGATTTTATTACTTATTTATTTTATTTCTTATATATTTGATGTTTGTTACTTAATCAGATTAAAATGACTGAACGGATTTGAGTGAAGTTTAGTACGCAGATAGATTAATGTTTGGAATACACCTGGTCCTTTTATCTCTGAAAATGAATTGACAACGACATTAATGCGAGCAGAATGACAGATAGACGCTAGCGTTACGTATTCGATTCGATGCTTTATACAATAGAGTAGTGATACAAAAGCGTTTTGAGCTCGACCCAGAATTATAAATATGCTCTCCAATCAATACTAGACAAGTATTGCTTTCGAATCAATACATTTCTATAGATATAGGGCGAGTTTAAACCGGCCGAAGCTTAATAACTGTGTGCTCCAATCTTTATAAATACACTGGCAATATTTTAAAACTAAATAAAAATATGAACATAGGGTAAACACAAAACACACGTCATTATCCCATTTTCCGAAGGTGTGTACAGATGCGTAACACCCATATTTTATCAACCCTAACCTTAGTCTTACGAAATAAAGAACAGCCTATATGGACCTTAAAATATAGTTTGTTCTCTGTGACAGTTGTCACCAGTGTTATTTTAAAACTGACGAGAAACATTTACATGTAAATTTTTGTATTCATAATTCACTTTATTTATTATAAAACTGGCAGGTGAAAAAATTAAAATACAGGCGATATAAAATTAAATCGCTCATTCAAAGTAAATAAATAAATATTTTTTCAGACATCTAACACAAAACGCCATCCAGTCCCAAGCTAAGCAGAGCTTGTGTTATGGGTACTAGACAACTGAAGTATATATATGTAATACATGTGTACCTTTTTTTGTGTAAATAAATACATATTACACAGAAAATACCCAAACTCCGAAAGGAATATTTGCAGATCATACAATTATTTGTTCCGACCCGGGCATCAAAACCAAGACCTGAAAGCAGTTAAAAAAAATTGACTGTTACAGAAGTTGAATTATATTTTTAGGACTGTAGTTCTAGACATCCGGCATCATATATTTCTACTTACTTATAAATACACTTATACATAATGAAACATACGTAAACGAGCAGATAGAACAAATGATGGCGCCTATGGGGTAGTGTGCATTGAGTCCACGACCTATGGTTATAGAGGGTTAACGAGGAGGCAGGTAAGTGTACCACGAGGTTACCTGCCCTATGTGTCTATGAGCGACGGGATCAGTGGATGACATATATATAGACACATAGGCAGGGGAGATTTGAGATTAAATAATCTCAATTACTCAGTAAATAACAATAAAACAATGAGGTTGATGACACCTTAGTCAAATAAGTTACTTTTTATCATCTGTCAAAACGATACCTTTGTATGAAAATTGTACTAAATACAAACTTGTGACGTCACTGTTTTAGACTACTCAATTAAGTGATATATTTCAATGTTTATTTGATTAAAATATGTAATGGAAATGAAAAGCTGTAATAGTTATATTTTGTTATATTCGTTTTAATGTAGGAGACAGCGGTATTTATTTACGATACAGTCATCCACCCTGTGGCTTTACACCAGATTTAAACATAATTAAAAAAAATATCACGTGCAAATGTACGTGAGTTTTTAATTACTTCGTAGAAATGTTTTCTCATGCCTTTTATTTTAGATATGGTTGTCACTTCATCTTTATCAGGCGTTGGCTCGCAGTTCGTTTAATATGATTCATAAAATGTAATCCTCTAATGGTTCATGTATATAAGATGAACTGGTTAGAGTCGGAGCACGTCAAAAACCTTCAGGTAGATTAAACAGTGTTTTAGTTTTTTTGGGGTTCGTTTAAATATTTACGCCTTATTTTTTTACTTACCTTTTATACACACATAAATAGGCTAAATATTTGATAAATGTTTCATTGTTTTGCAGATTGAATGAAAAAGGATTAGGACGTTACTAGCTCAGCTAGACAAATAGGCAACTTTGTATATTTGAATGTGTTGCCCTCTCTTTTCATCGTGTCCCGTCTAGAATATGCGGCACGGGGTAAAAACAACGAAAGAACTAACATACTTTTTCTGTTAGGTTTTTGTTTAAATCCCGTAGAGACAACTCTTTTATGCTAATGCATCACTCTTCCAGAATGACAATAATTTTAATTCAGTTTTTATATATACTAGTATATAACCAAACGGAATATCCACCTTAATCTTTCTGTTTCTATAGAACTATACTCAAATCCCTCGGCAATTTCCAGCTAATAGCATGCAGTTTACGGGCATCATGGCTTTAATTCCACAAGCGACTAGTCACAGCGACGCCCAATAGAGGAAAGTTACTAACCTATCAATAGAAAGTAGGAGACCATGGTCGAATGCCTTTGGTTAAAGAGAAATGTTTCGACGAAGCGTAGAGGGTTAACCTTAGACAGACATAAAGACCTGAGTAATGGGTATCGGAAAGGAAATTATGAACCGATGTGTGATCCGAAGCAAATTTTGATTTTTAGACATGAAAGTTTGCTGATAAGATTATGGATTAATATATCTTTAGTAAGTAATAAGCATACGCTTATGATTTATTAACTTCTTTGTTTACTAATAAGTAATTACACTTCTGATTTCGCTGATTTTGAATGATTTAAAAAAGGTAAATAGCCTATCATAATTACGAAATATATTAATTTTGTTCCTTTCTTCCTTTATAATTATTTATATTCGTTGACCTCAGTAAATTTATTATTAATTGACATATTGATAAGGAATTTACATAATATGATAGTTTTTAATCCATTAACCAGCATATACAGAAACATTCAAAATCATAAAAATATAAAGAAAACAATTTAAATAATTATTTTAAGCTAAACATAGAAAACATCTCATTTTTCTGCAGTTTTATAATTCCCTCAAATTTAAATACTATATGTTAACTTCACGTACTGCAATTATTGTTTTTGGTTTGGCATACTGTGTAGTAGCCCTGCAGCCTGCTAGTTCTATAGCATGCCTTGAGAGCCTTTATCCAGTAGCGTCCAGCATCATCATCATTATTCCGTGTCACTGTAACGGGTTGTTCATAATGCTGTACTCTAAGCTATTAATACGATGTTGGGTAATATTCTCTCATTCCGTTATGAGAGGACTATTCAGCCATCGAAAGATTATCAGGGAGCGTTGGTCAAGGTTAAGGTCATCTATAAAGAGTGATTTACAATCGGCATACTCATAGGTACTTTTTCCATTTTAATTTTAAACCTAAGTGCATTGTAACACAGTGCAAAAAAAATATTAAAAAAGTTGCGAGATAGTTGATTAAACTGGGAAGCTCCACAATATTCTTAAGTCAACACTCCGATCTACACCGACTTTTGTTGAAACAGTAGCTCACAGATTAATTCTAAGAAGAATTTTTTTATATCGTCTTTATAAAATAAATAAAATAAAAAAGCCTTTATTGTTGATCTTATTTTTAAATGACAAAAGTTTTGTATGTATGCCTAAAACCTTATTACTATTATCAAAATTTACTAACTATTGTGCTATATAAACTGTTTTATTATTTATTATTATTCATGTTTAACTGTTATGTTTTGTTTTGTTATAATTTGGCAAACGGTAGTTACTCCTCAACTTGTCTTCCGACAAAGGCCTCCTCTAAAGATCGCCATCCACATCTATCCCTAGCCATTCGAGTCCATGTTGGACCCGCAATTTTCCTGATATCATCTTCCCATCTCTTAGCTTGTCTTCCTCTGTTTCTTTTGCAGTCTAGTGGGTACCATTCTGTTATCAGTCTTGTCCATTTTTCCTTCCTTTCTCTTATCATATGTCCAGTCCACCTCCACTTTAGTTGTTTATAAGTTATGTATGCATTCTTGAATTTGGTTCTACTTTTAACGTTTCTTAATTATTCTCGGTCTTTTCTTTTAACACCTATTGTACTTCTCTCAATTCCGTTTTGACAAACTTTTATTTTGTTTGCCAGTTGTTCCGTTAGTGCCCAGGTTTGACACCCGTATAGCAAGCATGGCAGAATGCACATATTATATACTTTTCTTTTTTCTTTCATTGGTGTTTCTTTGTTCTGCATAACTTCGCTAAGTGACCAATATCGTTTCCAGGTGTTGGCTATTTTTCTTTCTATTTCCTTTTTCATGCAATCTTTGGTAGATATTAATTGTCCTAAGTAAACATATTCATGTACATATTCTATTTGCTCTTTATTCACTATTATTTTATCTTTTTGTATAGATTTGACATAATTTTTGTTTTACTTAAATTCATTGTTAGACCTGCCTTATCACTCTCATCAGCAAGCTGTTGTAACATTCATTCCAATGTTTTTGGGCTCTCAGAGAAAATGATTAAGTCGTCTGCAAAACGTAAGTGGCTCAGATTTCGCCGTTCATAAAAAAAATCGTCTTTATAACAACTCTACAAATGCTAACATATTTTTTTCACAGTTGGTAGAAATTCCTTGGTTGGAAAATATGTAATATTATGTGTTGTAGAAAGACGTAGCTATATTTAAGGGTTGTAAGTCGATCCTGAAACTATCCCCATCGATTACATACACTGGTAATACAGTTTATAATCGATAATTAACATAAAATTGTATATTTTTTTGGAAAGGAAACCTATGAATAAAATTATAAGTATTACATATAATATTTGTTTATTAAAATACAATAATATGTTTAGAAATATTTAAAAACATAATTTAACGTTTATTATTAACAAAATTATTTAAAATTACAAAGTAAAATTCCATAGAAAATGTGCACTGGATCTTACCTCCGGCGCAGCCTGTCTATTATTTATCTAGGTTTTAATTAACATTGCTCGGTATTTTTCACTCTTTTTTTTTCAAATAGTTTTATGATATGTCAGTCAGTTAGTTAATAAGAGCTCTTTAAAGAATATGTTTATGTTTATTATGCATATAACATAGCAATGTTAGTGTACAGTTTGCTATAATTCCGTTCAGCAGTTTTTGCATAAAGGATCCAAGAAACCACAGATACAAAAGGGTTGGATGACATTAGCTCGAAATACTGACCTTCTTTACTCCCCCACTTTCTCGCGGTGACGAGACGGTCAGAAGGTCGAAGCAGACATACTTACTGTTGTGACCTATACATCTCACGAATAAGTGACCTACAAACCAGTGGGCTCAGTCTACACACAAGTCTCTTTCTGCATGCTTACCCGCCTGCGGAAAAAGGGGGATTATTTTTTGAGTGTATGTATACATGTATGTAAGTATATTATTTTGGCACGCTCTATAGCCTACACGGCTTGTCGTATTTTTATGCGAGTGGTGTCAATAGATTCGTCTTAGTCGTGAGAGTGACCCTGGGTACATCAAAAATTAAATCTGAATTTAAAAAAGACGGACGAGGAATTCGGTTTTTTTAAATACTTTCTTGTGTTATATTGTTCCGACCGTGGTTCTGATTACGTGGCTTAGCGTTGAGAGGACGTACGTTTGATTAGGTTTGAATACCGTATCTTGTGGAATGTTACGCAACGTTTGTAAAATGTCAACCAGGCTAGGAGGCAGTTTTTGGAGCTCCCGTGCAACTCTAGAAATATAAATTGTGGTTCTGAGTCGGGGTGTTCTTTGTCATCGTTTTATGTATGTTTGTTAAGTCCCCGTAACACAGGATATATATTCCTAATTGGGGACTCATCTTCTTTTCCCCACTGCGAAAGCAGGAGGGTTATGTTATTCGAGTATATGTATATATGTATGTATACTTCTATGGCACGTCCTAGAACCTACACGGCTTGTCATATTTCTATGTGAGTGGTGTTAAAAGATTTTTTTTAGTCGTAAGAGTGACACTGGGTTCCTCAAAATTAAAACAGAAAAAAATTAAGTATGGTTGGCACCAAAACGTCATCTCAAAAAATAATTTTTTAACGAATTTTTAACGGTGATTACGAATATATATAATATTATTATGTTCACAGTTGAATATCATAATAGTATAAGCGATAAAAAACAACTTAACCTTAATTAAACTTAATTAATCATCACAAATGTTTATATTGTAAAGTATACGTACCCATAACTTTCTCGATTGTTCCATTCATACGTTCTCAACATTATTATTTTACAGACCATGATAACAAACAAATTAAAATATTATCTCGATAATCGATTTTAAAACAATGTCAAGGTAATAATAAAACACGAGGAATATTATTTTTAGTTAGTTAATTTCACAAGTACCATTTTTACTTATATTTGAAAGGATTAACAACTTTGTTTTCGTCTTCGTGAGTTACACAACAGAGCCTTGATCAGCACCAGCGTGCGAAGGTATTGTTCAATTAGTAACTGAAAGCTGTTATCCTCAATGACTGTGAAGCTTAGCGTGGAAAAGCAACATTAAGGACTTTCACACAAAAACAATCTACTGTCACTATGAACTCACACATAACATTGTTTCTCAATCATCTCACACAGAACGCCATCTAGTCCTAAATTGCCATGTATACAATATGGCTACTAGACAGCTGATAAGAATAAAATACTTTTTTTCTAAACACATATTTTACATATTATATATAGAAAACATCCAAATTCTGAAACAAATATTTGAAGATCATACAAACATTTAGTCCGGGAATCGAACCCGACTCCAGCACAGCAGTCGCATACGCTACCGATGCGCCACCGAAGCATTCAATCAAAACACCCACGCTTCGGCATGAATGACCGACCAGCTCGACCGGAGTGATACGACGGCCACATATAAAACCGGTGTGAAACAGCACTTGCGCCGTTGCCAGTCACAACAGTGTAATGCGTTACCTACGCATTTAGGCTTAGGTATACTTTGACAGAAGAGAATGCCTACGTGTGGCTACTTCCCAACGTATTGCTTTAAGGGTATATGTATAGATCAGAATAATACAATAACTACTTTTACCGCCGTAGATAGATAGATAGGTAGAAAACTCTTTATTTGTACACCGTTTTTACAATATAAATTTGAATACATAAAATGATCAACATATAATATAATGTACAAAGGGCGGCCTTATTGCCAAAAGCAATCTCTCCCAGGCAACCTATACACGCGGGCGGAAGCCATATCCACTATACACGCGGGCGGAGTCGCTGGTTTAAGCTAGTGCAACTATATGTATCAAAGAAATAATTATGCATGTGTAGATAATTTCTTAGATATTGGTTTAGTTCTTAAATGGTAAGGGTGAGTATGGGTACATGACCGTCCAGTCCTTAAAGTGATGTCTCCCGTCTTTCTTTTTGTCTACTTTTTCTTTTAAATAATAATTTAGGTAAAATGTTGTGACAATACTTAGGATAGGCCAATATAAAGCAATGAACGCCTGCGGTTGAGAAATGGAAGGAGGTAAAATTTTGGCGTTTAATATGTCTCTGCTCACCCCTTTGGTGATATCAGCGTGAGGGTATATAGGTATTAAATTGTTGTACAGTCATACTACGGAGCGCATCATAGTCAACGGTTTAATAGTATGTTGCGGTCACCGCGAGCTACTGAGACGAGTAAATATCATATTTTGTCACAAGTATCAGTAGAGTATTCATTTATAGGTGACCTTGGGACTCGTGTCTCGTCGATGGACACGAGGAAAACTTTAATAACTCTCATGACTGCTGTTTTATTATTAAACTTGACGAGTAATGCTATTAATTTTTTTTAATAAAGATTAAAATTTGATTAACGCTGATGTGAAAGGGAAAAAATATACACTACTTACATTAGGCTAAAACGATAAAAAATAAAATAAATGTATGAAAATATTGTAAAACAGTTAGGCGGCTTAGTGTTGCTTCTGTATCATCGAGCCTCCGGTCTCGCACTCACCTACGAAACACGATACTAATGCTGTCACCTCGGCCGTGCCGGCCCGTTCGTATAGGGCTCTGTTACTTATTGTTACGTTGATATTCTATTATTATAACATAGGGGGCATTGATTTTCATAACTTAAGGGTTAACAAGCAGATGAGTCTAACAAATAAAATTTTATGAAACGTGAACCGACTTTGTCAATATCTGTCATTTTTAATAAATTCAGTTTTTTTAAATAAAACGCATAAGTTACATATTTACATATATATTTATATATATGTTAAAAATTCTTTAGTTTAATACCACATTCGATGTATTTTACAAACACTTTTTTGAGATTACTTTTTCTAAAAAATCCTTAATTTTGTTTCTTTTAACTGATTACCCAGTGTTACTTTCACGACTAAGACAAATCTATTGACACCACTACATAAAAATATTACAAACCATTCAGGCTCTAAGGCGCGCCAAAGAAATATACACACATACATACACTCGAAAACCATAACCGTCGACGTGGTCGGTCGGATTTTTTATTAGTTTTAAAATAATTCGCTGCTTGTTTTAAATAATTCATTGCTTATTTGACTATGTCATTCCCACACATTCGTTAGTAATGTTTTACAATAAAACTTTGTAAAACGACATAGGGGGATAGATATTGCTCCAGTCGAAATCAACCCAATTATGTCGAAACAAGGTTCTTGTACTCAAAAGATGTTTACACCTATAAGTAAACTTAAACTATATTATGTAGTTAAAATAACTTTATTATGCTGCAGGTGTTGTATACTGGCGTTTCAAGGCGTAGAAAATTGTGTATGGCATATTTTATTACGTTGTGATATTTTCCTTAAAGAACAGGATAACAAAAATATAGACTTTAAGAACTCATTTTCTGATAATAGCCAATTGGAATTACAGGTGGGGGCTACGATTGTGTTGGAATGACAATTGACTTACCTCCTGTTACATGTGTGGGACTACAATTAATTACAGTTGACACAAAGTAGACATCTAGTATACTCTTCTTAGTATTACATAATAACTCACTTCCGTATTTACTATTACCGCTATTGAAAATAAAACTGAAAATAATGTTTTATATGAACTGTTCGTAACAAGCCTGCAATTGAACAATAGTGGCTTCAAACTTTTAACTGGTAATACTCCAATCACGACGGCTGCATATCCGTAAACTAAACGATAATAGTAAATCAATCTGTCTGCCTGGATTTTTTATCGAAAAGACAAACTCCGCGTTTGTTTACAAAAACCTTTTATACATGACAACAATTTAGTTAAACTAGTCATTCTTTGTTATACAAAAGTTCTTCCTTCCTTATTTTCAGATTTAACATTATTAAATTGCTTAAACCGCATTGGCCCGCCATGCATGATCACCTCGCCTGGTTGGAGGATCCTCCCTTTGTGTCGGAAGGACATGACACCCGTTCCTCACATTCTGATGGTTTTATTACTCGTATTAATTTGATTTCGGTATTGTCTGTGGTAGGTATATAGTGAATACAATTTATTTATAAATACACACGTTCTCAATTCTACTATTACACATAATATATATTTTAGAGATGAGTTTAATTTTGTTAAGTTTTACATTCGTCGTTGTTACGATGCTGGTTAAAAACTTGGTTAAATAAAAATCATAACTTTGCTTGAGTATTCTACAAAAAAAGAACAAAGAGTTGAAGAAAATAATATAAAAAGTTGTACAAGAAACTGACATCATCTGGTTGTCACCTGAGAACAGCGTCTAAGTAATATTGAGTTTGTGTAACTTTTTCATATTTGCTCTTATACCAGACCTTTTTTCAGACCCTTTATGAACGAAAAAAACTGCATTATAATTTTCAATAATCGATACGTACTTAAAATATGCATGGAAAAAAACAATGCATGTGCTGTTTTTGTATATGGCGAATTACTTGTATTTCATATCATTTTAACAAATCTAACACACTTTGTTAGATCGACAATCGACTGCCTCGGCCGTGCGCTGGTGGCGTAAGCGACTGCTGTGCTTGAGGTCTCGGGTTCGATTCACGTGTCGCACCAAATATTTATTTCGGAGTTTGGGTGTTTTTTATGTATAATATCTATGATCCTAAAAATTATATATTATTTATATCAGTTTGTAGTACCCATAATACAAGCCTTACTTAGTTTGGGACTTTGATGACAAAGGTTGATTTCATTTATTTAGTAACTAATGAATCATTGTTTACGTAACAATCTGCCGCAACGTATCTCACTAATTTCTAAACACTAACATATACAAGAGAGACAATGGCAGTTGATTACATGGTTTGTAAATTATGTTACATTGAACACAATCAATAATAAAACAGTGATTAATTTACTTTTTCTCATCATCAATGGCCCTTAACAGTCCACTGCTGGACACAGGGTGACCTCACAGAACACCCACACCCCTCCTCATCACTCTCCCTATTCTCCAAAGGCTGGTAACGCACGCCTTTGGTGTTGCGGGTATCCACAGGCGACAGTAATCATTTACCATCATCATTCCGCAAAAAAAATATCGGGTTTGTGTCAAGGGTTCCTCCTCTTCGCAGTGATGTTGTTCTGCATAGTTTGCTACCTTAGTCGCCTCTTACAACGACCATGAGATGAATGGAGGTGGTGTAACTCCGTATTCGTCACCACATGACTTTTTCTGATACTAATGTGCAAATGTGTCAAATTATTTCATTCTTTTATTGATTTTCTATGATAAGTAGGGAAGATTAAGCCTTTTTTTTACGTGTGAAAATCCCCTCGGGCTTTCACCCTACCGGGGTTTGCGGCGGGGCGGTGTGTCGGAATCGAACCGACTAAAACCACACGGTGTGCCACTCTGCGCCTGCGACGGAAGAGATCCGGGAACCGCTTTCTTATGCCATCCGGACCCCTCCCAGCGCCTGCAAGAAAAAGCTAGGCCTCCGTTAACCTCAGTTAGTAAAATAAAAGACGTTTAAGGCAGGATTTCTTTAGCCGTGGTGAACATAATTATACACTAACTGTACTAAAAATATAA
Organism: Hyphantria cunea; assembly: GCA_003709505.1. NCBI lineage: Eukaryota > Metazoa > Arthropoda > Insecta > Lepidoptera > Erebidae > Hyphantria > Hyphantria cunea. Next base: position 397,541 of record PKRV01000285.1, read on the forward strand.
TAAGAACAATATCTACTTTGATAAGAAAAATAGAATATGTTTGGTTTGCCCGAATAAAATAGAACCAGGCAAGTCCAACATTGAATATAGCTCAGCTGAGATCGTAATGAGACACAACCTTCATCTCTGCCAAAGAAGTGCTTACAAAGCATTTTACTAATGTAAATCTACATAAGTACCACTTCATAACAACATTCTAGTAACCTACCTAAGCAATTTGCATTACCAGTATTAAGTGAGTCAAAAATAATGCATTAAAACAGATCATAAATTTTTTTTTCTAAACATAATTTAAGTAATTGCTCAGTGTATTCACACGACAAAATTTGTATACAATCATTCATATAATGTGTTTATAAGCTAATTAATATACAAATACTTAACTAATAAAAACATAGCTGCCTAAATTAAAAAAATCTATTTGCATGCTACACCTACTTTGAGATCAGACAGCCGCATATTACATACGTTCAATTAGTTCAAACATCACAGTATCTACTTTAATCATATCTTATTCAAAACGTGATGCACAAGAGATTGGATAAACAACGAGTGTTTAGCCACGTGATAAATGAATTAAATGTTGTTAAGCGATTTAAAAAAAAGATAAGTTGTTGATAGTAATTAAGATTCATTTGTTTGACAAGTTCAAATATTTTCCTGATGTAGTATCTGCACAAACTGGTTACAGATCCGTTCAATCACGAACTGGTGAATTGATCACATATATTTACCATTGGATAACATATTTAATTATTTTAATTTAGTTACTAATTCTTTTTATTCCTTTATTTAAAAAAAAGCAATTAATAACTCAGGTTTAACATGCGAACTATTGTTCTTAATTGCTCTCAAAATAACTACAATAACAATTTTCAGACATCTCGCATACGCGTGTGTCATCTCTAACTAGAAAGAATCTGGTAATCCACACTCTACCTTGTAACAAACTATCACCTTTCTTGTTTTTATTATTACCAAGGCTATTTCGGGCTGACTTTTACGTTATGTGGTTAAACCTGAACATCAGTTTTTCTACGAACCGACTGATATCGGACCTTTGCAACTTTACCGGCCTCTTCCTTAATTGGTTTAACCTGAACATCAGTTTTTCTACGAGCTGACTGACATCAGACCGTCGCAACCCTTAGGGAGAACCGAATTCGAAAGGTGAAATACTTGTCAGTATACTATTTGAGCCCGGCCTCTACCTTAATTGGTTTAACCTGAACATCAGTTTTTCCACGAGCCGACTGACATCAGATCTTCGCAACCCTGAGGGAGAACTGAATTCGAAAGTTGAACTAGTTGTCAGAATATTTAGGGCAAGACGTATGGCCTTAACCCTCTCCTGAGAGGAGACCCGAGCCCAGCAGTGGGACATTATGGGTTGTTGATTAGGGCACTGACATTCTTATAACCATTGCCATAGATGTTCATAATAATAGGGCGTGGAACCTTACTAAATTTTCATACATTGGACTACTATTAAAAAAAAAATTAAGAAACCTACTACAAAACTTTTTTTCCAACCTGGGAATCGAGCCCGAGACCTCTCGCATACCCTAACAACTAGACTAACGAGCCATCATTATCACAGTCATCATTATAACACCAAAGTGTTAGGAAAAAACAGAACTTATGATCCTACTTTTCCATTAAGTCATCGCTGACTGATGACTAAGAAAAAGCCTCAAAGAACTGAGTAAAGGGGATTAACCATACCAATATTTTTGATGGACGATCCTTATGCGCCGAAGCAACGCTCTCCCACGGTGTATTTATCTTTACATACATAGTATAAAATGAAGTCGCTTCCGCTGTTTGTTGGTTTAAACTACTCAACGGATTTGAATGCAGTTTTCAGCAATATACAGAGCGATTCAAGAGAAAGATTTACAGAGACGAAATTCGCGAATTTCTAAGACTTCCATGCGAACCCGAGCCGAGTCGCTGGTATGTTATAAAAGGTTATAGTTCCTAACAGAGTGACGTCATTATTCAGCTGTCAACGCGACAAAGTATTAGTATGTATCGAATGTAGCGCGTGCGACGCAAAACATTTTATATACGCTTGCAGATCACGTATAATGTCTGAAGTTATTGCGTTCAATGTTGTAGCGAATTGATAGTGTTTTGGCGATATTAATTTTTTACTTCTTGGGTAGCAACAAAAACTATGTGTACTGCAATTGTAAGAGTCCTGATAGTCTAAATACAGTTTGTGCATAGGGAAACAAGTATTCATAGTAGTTTTTCTACCTTAAACAAATTCCCAATATTTTGGATGCTACGTCTTATCTTGTAACCCAGTGTATGTACCTTCAGCAAATCATTATCATTCCATTTTCATTCTCTGTCTTCGAATCGTACTGGCTAGTGACGTCAGTACGTAATCGCGGTGTGTATGTATGTGGGTATTGTCAGAAGTTTTTTGATACACAGCTGTATTCCCTGAATCATTTGCGTTTAACATAGAGCAATACAGGCCGGCGGACTGGAGGGGAATAGCCAGAGTGTCTTATTCTGAAACAAAGTAATCTGTCAATTTTGTGGGGGAAAATCTTGACACACACATTTTAGATTAACATATAAAAACAATCGCCTGTCACTACAAACTCACACATAACAATTAAAATAAAACATTCATAATCTCGCACATCAATCACACACACATGTAACATAACAGACTAATACATAGGCCCATTTGGGCTTATACTTTGTCAGAAGAACACTTCCTACCGTATTGCTCTATGAAGTTTTCTTAAAAATGTTACTGATATGAAAAGTACTTCTTCTATTCTATTCTTTCTGCTTAAAGAGAGGGCCAATGGTGAATGAATGATTACAATAGGTTTACTAGTACCAATCGTGAGAGAGCCACGCTTCGGCACGAATAGGCCGACTCGACCGGAGTGATACCACGGCCTCTCAGAAAACTGGTGTGAAGCGCCTGCGTTGTGTTTCGCCGAGTGAGTGAGGATACCAGAGGCTCATACCCTAACCATTCCCATCATCCCCCAAAGGCCAGCAACGCATTTGCAAAGCCTCTGGTGTTGCGGGTGTCTACGGCCGGCGGTAATCGCTTTCCATCCTGCGAAACGTAGGCTCATATGCACACTATTTCTAAAAAAAATGTATTCTTTTTTCAATATGTAAGTATTGTAAGTTACTTTTTACAACGTCTTAGTCGCTTTATAATATTTATTTTGAAAGCGAGTCCAAAAATAGACTATAAATAGACATAGACAACAAATGCCTTTTTAAGTGTTAGGTACAATCATCATTAGTCATGGGAAGAAATGTAGTCAGAATAATGTTCAAACGAAAATGATTATATCCTACTCAGTTTGGTTCAAGCAATTTGGAGTCTGTAAAACCACTGTTTTTCTTACAAATTTTGAAGCAAAAACATAACTTTTCTCCAATTTGTTTCAAGTTTTAGTTAATTATAGTTTTCACACATAATTAATAAAAGAAACCAGATTTTTTTGCATGAAAAATGTATACTTTAAAGGTACATATATAGTTGATGATTATTAGACGTGTAAATGGTTCTTTAAAGAATACGGAGTGTCAGCACTATTTTTTTATCCCATGGGTGTCGTAGGAGGCAACTCAGGGAACTACTACGCAAGACAACCGCACTGGGAAGACAAAACTTGGCAAAAACCCAACACCAACCCATAAAGTCATCGTGGTATAGCAGGCTAAAATGTCCTTTCGAAGGAGAGGTGTATGTTCAGAAATGGAAATAGATCTCTCCCTGCAGGATCAGAGCAGTAAAATTAAGGATACCATAACCTCACTCAATAAATGAAAAGCAAAAGAGGAATTGCTTACTACCACCTTTCTGGGAGCCCGTTTTTATTTTTCTTTGTGAAAATTTTTATATAGCTAATAAAAGTGACAAATAAATGTTATTACAGTTATTAAACGAGTGCTTTATTGTCCACATAACACAATTTACTTCACAAGACAACTTAGGGTCGAAGGATTTCAGACTCTTAGGTACCTTCATGTAACAAAGATTTACAGGAATCAAGTGTATATTTTGTTACTTGTTGCCACCTGTGGCCTGGATAACATTGGCGGTTACATTTTGTGAGTAGTTAGAAATGTTTTTTTTTAATGGAATAGGGGGGTAAACGAGCAGACGTATCGCCTAATGGTAAGCGATTACCGCCGCCCATGGATACCCGTTACCGGCCTTGGGGGATGGGTAGGGGGAAGAGGGGAAGGGTTGGATTATGGGCCTCCAGTATCCTCACTCACTCGTTGAGACACAGCGCAGGCGCTGTTTCACACCGGTTTTCTGTGAGGCCGTGGTATCACTCCGGACCAGCCGGCCCATGCATGCCGAAGCGTGGCTCTCCCACGATGGGAAATGTAACACAATTATGTTCATTATTACGTTGTTTTGTGCATATAGTTGTATGTTTCACATGAGGTTTGTAGTATAAACCTAACGTAAAACATACAACATAGCTATTAAATAACTTAAGTTCATACAGCATAGGATGGGGAATGTGATACCTGTATGAATTAACACAGTATGCATATCGCGTAGGTATATTTAAGCATTACAGTTCTCATAATATACCACTAGGTATAATAAAGTAGGCGAAGGTTTCAGAGTTTACCTTTATCTTAGCACCATTTCATTTTCTTATGATGCCATGCGTCACACTAAAGGAAGGAAGTCTTATAGAAACTCTTTGTTGTCCGTGTGTCATTTTATGTTTGGCTGTTAAGAATGAAAAACAATGAATAAAATGATTAGAATTTAATTAAAAAAAATTGAATCATAAAATTTTCAGAAGAGCAACATATATCAGCATAAGTAAAGAAGAACAGAAAACAAAAATGTAAAGTTCTATAAAAAAAATAGCTAAAGCCATTAAATGATCTTTAGGATAGAATAAAAATCCTGGCAAACGGAATGAATGGAAAATTTCCCTTGTTATAGAATTCTTCTAGAATTGTTTATCATCTGTGTGCGACACTCGTAAAGAGCTAAAAGCTAATAATATTATGACATCATTAAGAACAGATCATTAGTTCTAGATGATAGTAATAAATACTGACATTTTATTGGTGTTAATTCAAAAGTGCGTATAATGTACTTAAGAGTTAGCACTCATCGGTTTAATTACTTCGCAGCTCTGTCTACATATAACATACTTTGTATGGTTTCAGTGTAATGATTAATTACATTTCGTACTTAAATTATACACGTATGTGTGCCCGAAAAGGGAGGCAAAGGCAATGAACTATAATTTAGTTACTCTCGCGTAACAGAAGACAAGCCATTAAAAGTAAAACAAGTGAGATGGAAAAGCTATGAAAAGGCTGCATTATCCAAACAGTTGAATAAAAAGCCAGTATGAATGGCAGCTACTATTTTTAACCCCCGACGCAAAAAGAGGGGTGTTATAAGTTTGACATCTATGTCTGTCTGTCTGTTGACCTTGTTGACCGATTTTGATGCGTTTTTTTCATTTGAAAGCCAGTTTCCTTGTAGCGGTTCTTAGCTATATTTGGTTAATATCGTTCTAGCAGATTAAGAGTATCAGCTCTTTTCCAAAATTATGTAATGCATATTTGGCGTATGATTACCCGATTAAGTGATTGCGTAGGGGTTTTTTTTTCAGATTGTTTATTATTACATAATTCCCAGTACAATATTCAAATTTACAAATATACTTACTTAAGTATATATGAGTGAAAACACGGTTTTTTGGTTATATATATATATATATATATATACTAATATATATAAAGTTCTTGCTTATACATTGATGCAAATGATTAATTTAAAAAAGTTTTTTTTAATTAAGCTTTTATTACTTGTTAAAAGAAGAAATAGCTGTAAGCCCTTTAATTTGATACCCATATTGGGTGCGTTGTTCAGATTTGTACGCCGCCCATTTTGTATTAAAAGTAATACCGATTATAAATAATTGCATTGTAATCAGAACTAAATGTATATTTTAAATTTCAGTTCAATCGGAAATCAGAAAGTGGATCAAATTTAACTGGCAAGAAATGATTACAAACATTTCGGGACATGTGAAACTAAATAAAAGCTTGTAAAATAAAAAAGTATATTAATCAGCACTTCGATAACTATAGTCACTGCCCTTGTGACCAGACGAGCATGTGCCATACGCCAAGCTTTTATGAAAGAAAAAAGACAAAAATTTATTCATACTCATAAGAGGATTTCCTCGCACGCGACTTCAAAAAGCCGGGTACAATAAAAGTAAAATCAAGTACATTACACAGTAAAATATGAATGTTATTTACGAGATAATGTAGTCGTTCTTGTCCGTAAGGTTGAGTTTATTTATCAATTTATAAAATACTAGCAGCCCACCCCGGCTTCGCACAGGCAGACATAGGTATTTACCCAATATTTTTTAGGGTATTAATGTCCTCCATAAAATTTTAGTACATCATTTTGCTCTATCGTCAATCTTTTCCGTAGCGCACGCAATATAAGGAATTTTTTTCGTACTTTTTTACACCTCGGGCTTCATTATCGAAGTTTTCATACGGATCCCTAACTTTTTTGCAAAAGTTAAATAGCCTATGTTATTCGGGGATGATTTGAGCTTTCTAATGGTGAAACAATTTTTCGAAAGTTTGTATTCAATACAAATAAAGAAACAAACAAATCTCTCCTCTTTTTAATATTATATGTATAAAAGAAAATATATGTAATACCAACAGCACACATAAAACTCTTAATAATATTTCTTAAAAAGCCTGGTATGCATGCCCATTAATAGTACGTTAAGAGTAAAATAATATAAATAAACCGAATGCACCATAACACTACTAGTCTATCTTGTAAGTTTCGACGATTCAGTTTTTTATATGTATACATATATAATATGACTGTCTCGTTGGTCTCATGGTTAAGTAAGCGACTGCAACCAGCGGATCTAGAGGTCTGATGCCAGTTGCTCCGTGTAAAAACTGATATTCAGTTAAAACTGGTTGAACTAGTAGCCGACTCCAAATCTTGAGAATAATAAAGGCTAGGAAGAAGATACATATATAATACGAATCTCGGCCACGGTTTCAACGATTTTATTGAAATTTGGTATGCACGGGTATTCGGGCCGATATGTTGATCTAGGATCTAGGACTGGTAGTCGCGTACGCAGTGGTAGCGTACGCGACTGCTGTCCATGAGGTCTCAGGTTCGAATCCTGGGTTGGACCAAATGTTTGTATGATCTGCAAATATTTGTTTCGGAGTTTGGGTGTTTTCTATGTATAATATGTATGTATTTACAATAAAAAGTATTTATGTATTCATATCAGTTGTCCAGTACCTATAATACAAGCTCTGCTTAGTTTGGGACTAGATGGCGTTGTGTGTTAGATGTCCGAAATATTTATTTTTTTATTTATTATTTATTTTATTAATAGAGAATTTACCAAAAGTGAAATACGAAGCAAAGCTTGGTTATCCAGATACTACTAATAATAGTAGGTACTTAAACTAGATCACACCGACAGAATTCTAATTAATGTAATGAACAAGTAATTAGTTATTTAAAAAAATCTGATGACATATTTTTTTTTTTTAAATTGAAAATTTTGAAATGTCTCTCACTCTCACGACTAAGACAAATCTATTGATACCGCTCACATAAAAATATGACAAGCTGTTTAGGCTCTAGGGCGTGCCAATATACATACATTCATACACTCGAAAACATAACCCTCCTTCTTTCGCAGCCGGGTAACAGGAAAATTAAGTGAATCAAATAGAAAATAAACAAATTTAAATACAATAAAGTAAAAAACATGAACATTGGTTATTATTAGTGTTCACCTCAGTATATTGTATGTATTTTTAAGTTCCTTAGTGATTTAATACTAAATATATAGTTTCCAAATAACACTGATAATTTTTTTGCTGTTGTTTATGTATGTTTAAACATGTATTTGTAGTTATGTATTTTACTATAGACATAACACAGGCGTATATCTAAACTATTATCAGGTATCAAATGATTTTAAAGCGACGATTTCAGAAAAATAACAACAATCACTTTAAAATTAAGCAATTCCTCAAATACATATGTATTACACCCTGACATAGTAAATAGAACGCAATCACTTGTTCTGGATGGACTACGGCTAGTGCTCAATGGTGCAGAAGCATTTCAATAGGTCGCCATAGCGTGGATCTCCACGCTGGATGCAATAAGCACTGTCTGCATTAGCAAAGAGTATGGTGTCAACTACTCTTGATTCTGCTCATACTTTCATCTCCTTTGATCAGATGGAGTCACTTTGACAGACTCATATAAAGAAAATACTGTGTAATCTGCTAATGTACGTAATCGTTTACGTTACGTACGTTTCAAGGAACGGGAACGATTTTTAGTCGAACTGACAGACAGACGACTGTCTTTTAGTCAGAATTTGATATCGTAGTCAATTACTATAGATAAGGAAGCATACCGCATGTCGCAGGTGTGCCCGTGGAACTTATACTCATGTTTACATAACCGCTATCATTACAGTTCACAGCACCGCGGCAGAGTCGTGCCCTATCGCTGCACCATAGAAACTGTTTATATAACGAACTATGTTTACAAAACACGAATTCGAGAAGGTCAACTGGTCACAAACTAAAACACCAAAAGTACCGACTGTTCGATTAAACAGGTACTTGTTTAGAACGCTTTGCTTTGTTATTTAAATCGATTTTAGTCGTTTCTGAACTAAATACTGCGTATTGATTTAATTAATTTATTCACAAAACACAGACAAAGCTACTTAAGAATAACAGCCGTTTTTAACGTAAGTAAATGAGTAGAGGCGAAAAATTCTCGTCTGTTTCCAAAGATTCTATTTTTTTCTTATTGAAAACCCATTTCTATCTCGAATCCCTACAGTGATAATGTCAGTGATTTTATGAATTGATAAAAATCTGTTGTCCTTTATTGGCACTTCAAAAATTCTGTCTATTTTTGTCTTGGTTTTAAATGCTATTAGTATTTAACTGTTTTTTATATTTCTGTAAAAATATTTGCTTCCGTATTATTTGAAAATGTAATTTTAAAACAGTAGACATGTGTAGTAAATAAAAATATTTATGTCAATATAGTTTAAATACCTACACCTATTTGAATTACATTGGTATGAATATTTGTCTCGGTATTGATAATAGAAAAAAAATATAAATAAACAGTATTCGTGCCATTAGTCAAAACAAAGTGTTATGTGGTTTCAGTGGTCGACACACCGCTTCCTACTGCGCCAAGTGTTGTGGGTTCAAATCCTACATGGAACAACACTTTATGTGATCCATAAATTGTTGTTCTAAGTCTGGGTGTACTTTGTGTCCGTTTCATGTATGTTCGTAAAGATCCGCGTGACACAGGAATGTATATTCCTAATGCGGGTGTTGTTAAAAAAAAAACAAAAAAAAGTATCAGTGTTGATTCGGATCTTAATACTGTGGTTTTTTTTATATTGAAAAAATAACCTGAGGATACAATTTATTTTTTGATTATTCAAAGTTTAAACTCTACAAAAAACGTAGTTCATACGTACTATTGTAGTGGACAACGTTACAGAAGTGTAAGGATTTTCCAAAGACAGGCCTATGTCTAGCGCTGGACTGTCAAAGGTTGTTGATGTGAAGGTTACAGAAGTTCAAAACGCACTTGTCTTTCTTGAACTCTCTCATGTCCGTAGAGATTATTGTAACGTATTGGCAATATGTTACATACTGATCTGTCTGTGTGTTTGCCCTTTTAACATAAAAAAAATATTCACTGGCATTTCCCTTTGACTTCTGAAGTTATTACCATATTTGTGGAAATTCACTTCAAAGTTGTATGAGCTAATTTGTACAGAATTACCAAAATCCTAGTAAAACTGAAATCATTTTGAACTGCAGTAAAATCTTAAGGTAAAAAACATTCGAATTGATAACTTCCTCTCTACTTTTGATGGCGGTAAATATCTGGTCGCTCGACCATGACAGATTAGTCAATTTAGTGACAAACACATACTTAAAAGTCCAAAGATATGGGTTCAAAACACAGATAATGGACTAATAACTGGAAGCAATATTATTTTTAAATTACAAAGCACATTATATACTGTTTGGTTATTTAATATTTGACGTGTTATTTGGTAGTATTCCGTAGCGATGCTTTTTTGTGACATAAAAAAATTAAAATGTCATCTTGACAAAAAAACAGTTGATCTTTTCTGAGTAACTTTTTTTGGATGAGATGGCAACCAGCTAATCATCTATTTTGACCGGATCAGCGATGAGTAACTAACTTACCTTTTGGATCGTTTTTTGTTTTTGCGGAAGACGGTCCCCGTTTCATGTCATCACATTTTATATAATTTTTATCATTAATTCCATCACGACTAGACTTAAAGACTCGAAGACTTAGAATTGAAGACTTGAAATACTTGACATTGGCAGAAATATCTGATCCGGCTGATTGCCATATCATCAGAAGAAGAAGAAGAAGAACTTACTTTTTAGGATTGAAAATGCGTTAATGACCTTAGTCGTGACAATGGCGTGGCGGACATAGAATACTGGTTATGCATGGAGTTTACTACAAGATAAGTCAAAATCTATTTCAGTGTATTGTTAAACAATTCAGTTCTCTTAAAACTTGGTAGGTATAGATTTATTACCAGGAATTTACTGACCCCATTATCCAAATAGTCCACCGTGTCATGGTGCCTCTTTAAAATATAGTCCATTCAAAGTAAGTCTTGACTAGATCATATTTAAGAATAAGTTGTTGATCTGTAATTATTATTCGGCCTTCTCGATTGTGTCTGTGCATTTACTGCCCATTGATAAAATTAAAACGACATAAAAATATCCCCAAGAAAGACTAGTAACCATTAGTCTAGAATATCTAATATATCTATAGTAGTATTAAGCGAAATCGGTCTCAAGAAAAATCACTTCACTGATTTAATTGAGAACGACTTTGGTTTAAAAAATGAAGACAAAACCTTCAGATTTTCTGAAGAGATAAGTTTACATAAGACCTAGGATATTTTAAAACTGAATATGGATTTCTCTACCTTTCCATACCAACACAAATACGTAACCAAGTACGTACATATACATACATACTTTTTATGTATGGCCCTGCCATAATGAATCTACTCCGCCTGATGGAAAACATAGCCCGAATACAAGAGTGGTGGTTACCATACTCCGTGCTACTGCAGACAATGCATCACTGCAGCATGGTGACCCACACAATGGCGGCCTAGTCATGCTCCTGCATCATTGGGCCTTCAGTTTTGCTCTCACCAACGAAACATGACAGCACGAACGCTCTCATTTTAAGTGGATTTTTTGTGCCAGGGTACTGCCACGGTCGAGCTAGCCCGTTCGTGCTAAAATCAGCGGGTTTCTTATAAAATAAATAAATGCTCTAATTTCGATAAATTTGATTATTTGAAAAATGTATCAATTCTATTAGTAGATTAAATGCCTCTTCTAATGGCAATGTGTACCCGCAATGATAACTACATGCTAAATTTAAAATAACATATAACCGGTTTGCATTTTAAATAGATATTGCTGTAAGCGCATATGTTTTAAACACTACTGTAACTGAGACTTCCTACTAACATAGAGATATAAATGTTAAAGATGAAAATTGGATCATAGCTCTCAAAGGATGTATCAGGTTTATACAAGGGGCAGGCGTTTTTAGGGGGCTCGTGAACGTCGTTATAACAGTCGTTTGCGAGACCCTTCTTTAGGCCGACCGTCTGGTTGCACGGTTCGACTCCGACACATGGCCTCACCGCAAACATCGGAGTCGGTATGTAGGTATTTCAGATACCTTTTTAAAAAGGGAGACCTACATTTGTGTTCCTAATGAAGTTCTGTTTAGAAAATCGTCGACGTTGCGGTATTTCAACGTTATTTGACAATGTTGTGTCATTTTTCATGACTTTTTCTACTCATTTCTGGAGTGATTCATTTTGTCGGGGTATTCCGTGCCATGGTGTTGCATGAATCATTCCTTACTACGTATTGCAAATCGTAACCGCCCCTTTGCCGCTTAAAAATGTTTTGTTGCATGCCGTTATTAGAAATCGATTAGTGGTTGAATGTCATTTACACTTTATTTAAGTCCAAAAGCACATTTTACTAGAATTACATGTTTAATAAAAAAAAACTTATTGTTAAAAAATAATGTCATTTTTTATTAAATAATAATTTTCCGTTCAATCGGTACCTATGAATGTGATTCTAAAAAGAAAATTCCAAATACTGTAATTATAAAAAAGAAATTCTCAGATTCTCCGCCAATGACAGTGAAACCACTCTCAGATTCACACATCATCAGATTATAGGCAATAATAAGGCTGAAGCTACATAATTGTCAAAACAAAATACCTGTGTATTGCACCTGTTCAATTAGTATCATATTGTTCCCTAAATCAACATTAGACATTGTTGCGTCATGTATGACACTGTTCGCTCACAATCAATCTTATATTGTTCCAGAAGTTGCTGACAGCGATGTATAAAAGTAACTAAGAGCAGACGTATAATTGAAATCAAAGCTGGGATCAAGTGACCGCTGGGAACACTCCGCACGCCGCGACCCGCACTAGCCGCCATTCCACCGTTGCGAGCCGACGCTTGCGCACGTGCCGCGTTGTTTCATGCCATACATTCGATATATTATCTAAGTACTCCAACGTGGTAGTAAACATAACGACTTAATTACAAAAAACATATTAAAATTTTGTGTAACAATTTGTACTATAAGTGGTGCGTGTTTCATTAAAGATTTCTTTTACTTATGGACAAGTGCATTAAGTAAGTGGAGAAGGCTGCATTCCAAACCGGTGTCGTTCTTTAATGGACGAGGTGTGTACTACTCTGGTGTGTTTTAGTTGTTATCGAGGAGGTGGCTGGTTCGGTCTTAGTATATATACAGCTTCAAGCTAACGGAGAGAACAGGCAACTTAAATTTCAGTCGCTCTATTTCGGTGTTGTGAACTTAAGTCATAATGTAATAGTTCTGACAAAGAAATAAACGTATTGGTAAGAAAAATGGCTCGCGGAGCATTGAGTGAAAACGAACGCCACTGCTTAGAAGCGGGCGCAAAAAATCAATCGGACCGTCTCCAAGAGTCGGAAAAAACGCTCAGTGATTGTAAATCTAACGGACTGAGAGTGCGCTTCCTAGACGAGGAAGGTAAAACGGAAAGGATGGTCAGCGCCGACGAGGTCGACTGCGCAGTCACGCGGGTCAAAAAAATACACATCCTTAAAAACAGAAGTTCGAGTGAAACTAGCATAATGCTAAGAAATCCTTCTCTAATAAAGAGGCGTTCTAACTCTGAACGCCGGTATAGCGACGGAGTAGCGGACAATCTCAATAACAATAACTTGAACGATAACTTGAATGGCCAAATTAAAACAATTGAATTCGATAAATCCGATAAGACTGATGACACAGAGCAAACCAAAGATGTAACCGGACAAACTTTTAAGAAGAATTGTAACGTGTACAGCGTCAACCAAGCAAAAACTCTGACTCCCGAAAAGAAGAAAAGTTTACCACTCACAATGCCCAGACTTATTGCGCATAAAATACAGGAGAACGGGCAGGCAAAGTCAATACTGCCGGCAGAAGTGTGTCTGTCAGATGGTGCATCTGGTAAGGACTTTACGGCTCGTGCTATAGGCAGACTGTCGAGGGGAATTGGCAAGCTGCTTCGTCGCACAAACAGCGTGCGCATAAGTGATCCTGACCCGGTGTACAAAGTGGCATATCTCGGAAATGTTCTCACTGGCTGGGCTAGAGGTAAGTTTGCTTTCTATAAAAATATTATTTATGTATTCATCATGGGGTAGGTCCATCTATAACAAAATATTGTAGGAGCTAGTCGTTTACTAGAAAATATATTTCACATATCGGTTGTATAGGGAAAAACAAATCCGGGCCCTGAGTTGGTCCCTGTGGAACCCCACGTTTCAAGGAGGAATAGATTTATTTTATGTCGACTGTATTTCAGAACGAACACACGAAATTACAATCACGCAGGGATATTTTACTACGTTATTATAATTTTTTTTAAAAACTTCTTGAACAGAGAATAATCTTTTAATGATCTGTTTCGATCTCAAAGTAAAATAAATAATTTAGTCGTTGAAGACATAATCCATACATATATATTTATTAGAATGAATATTATATAAGTAATAAGTGAATTTGTATGTCAATAAAATCGTCCATAAGCGAGCTTACGTAAGTGGTCCAAGGTAAATCGTCCAACCAAAACGATCGGATCTCCAAATTAGCAGTGAAACTAAAAAAAGCAAATAGCACATTCATTAACACACACATTATAAAATAAATAACAACAGTTGTTTATAAACATTTAGCTGATGATTTGAAACTATTAAAAGCGTCAAACAGTTTACAGTTACCTCAATACTGCAAATGTTTAAACTGAAATTTACATCAATATTTGTTTAGCAACACATAATTTTGTAAAATATTTACCTACCTAAAAGAACCTCTTACGTCTTGATTTTTCAACGATTCCATTAACTGTTATTGTGATTAACATTGAAATCGACAGTAAAATGCAACGGACTTAGCCAAAAACAAAACAAAAATACGTTTCTTTTAGATTCACGTTACCGCGACGATTCAAATAAGATTGAATTCGATTGGGTATGCGGCTTGATTCCGATTCTTTCTTCGAATTCTTATGTAATCGAGTTCTTTACCATGTAACTAAAGCTAATTTAAAAACCAAACCACGTTTATAAATTATATTTATATCATTTTCGGTATCTACTTTAATTCTATTAAAATAATTATAAAACCAAAATTTTGTAGATTATAGTAAAAATTTCGCTTTAAATTTATTTTCTTAAATCTACTCATAATGCAGTAAGAAAGTGATTTAGTTCATTTTGTAAATCATACAAATATAAGCTTTTACCAGTATATAATCAAAGGGCAGACAGAGTTATTTTAATGATAACTTTTACTAGCTATTGTTTTGTCACACTTAGATAACAGGTTGACAAGCAAGACAAGAAAACTTTTGCTAGTCAGTTTATTATATTCAGACCGATATTCGTTTTGAGGGTTGGGACACACGAGGGAAGTAAAAGAGGGAACATAACGCAAGAGGGAACGTAATGGTAGGAAAGGAATGTTGCTTGTATGATGGAATGGAGAAGATAAATTCGAGCAGATAAGGGTCTGCTTGTGACTCGAATCCCTCATTTTGCCCGCGAACCCGACGCATAAAATTAAAATTTTTAATCAATGTTTGAATAACACCCATAGGAGTCCCTGAAAAGAACTGTATGACTGTTTCAAATTGTTTTCAGAAGTGCAAGAACATACATTATTGAGGAAAATATCACAGTAAATATAACATATATGTATATAAATAGATACAAATAAACATTATTAATGTTTTATATATGTATGTTATTGTACAATAAAGGAATTATAACTACTTATTGCTTAATAGGTAGCAAATTGGTAATCGGAATTTAATGGAAAACAATTTTAATCAAACTGACTGTGTTTTTAGGCAGATAAATGAAACAAGAAAAAATCATATTTATTTATACTACCTGCAAATACAATGCATAAGGCGCTTCCAGCCGTATTTTGGGTGGTGCAGAGCTGTGTGTATCCCGTGTGTAATTGGAGCAAGCGAAAAGTTTGCTTAGTTCAATTTGATTATTAAAAATATGTACTTACTATACAATATTATAAATATAGAAATACACGAATACATACTCGTAAAATGATAAATTTAAGAACAATTGATAAATTTAAGGCATCAAGTCTGCGTAGAGCTTTCGTACTCTAATCTTGAAGGTCAATCGGTTTGTAACCATTCTCATATCTAGCTAAAATATTTTCATTAAAAATACCCAAGAGGAAAAAGCGCAAAATGTGATATCTATTTACCTCCATTGAATGTTTATAGCGAACGGAATGTTGATGTCAATTGGACAGACTTTCGTTTCACTAACATCTGTCATGCGTTACCGTCTCTTCTTATTGCTAAACGAACATCCGAAACGACGTATCCGAGTCATTGGATTGATTTCGTTTACTGTGCAGCGCTTGATCGAGTTGATAAAATTATATTCAACATTCTAACTAACTACTTAATCAATACTATTATGCGGATATGATTAGGCGGGAGAGTACTTTTTGAGCTATCTTTAAAAGCACTAATCACTAGAACTATAAATCAGATTTGAATAATTATTTTAGTGTATTTGACAGAAAACCTAATCATTGAGTAGGGTTGCTACGTCTTTTCAAAGTAGTCAGTGTCAACAGGCATTGGATAGCTAATAGGTTAATAACTACTATATTATGATGACATTTTCATTATCCTATACTTTATATTACGAAGTCGATATACCCTTCTACTGCTAAATATGCGTTAATGTGAAAATAAAAGAACAGAGTAAAATAGTTTTGTGCATAAAATTATTGATTTTAATTCTAAAATACATTTACCGAAATTGGATAATTCTGTATTCAAGGCTGTTTGTGATTAAACACTTCCTAATTAATTAACTATGTAGTTATTTTATGTAACATGTCACGCAAACTTAACTATTATAGTAAATGTACTCATGATTCAAATTCGCTTTCGAATGACGTGTACACAGAGATTCTAATCAGAATTGATGTCAGGCTGGACTCAAACTTCCGTTTTCGAGTGAAACTCCCAGCATCTGTACGTAGAATCCTAATGAACCTGCTACTTTTACTTGAACACTAGAATACTGTACTTTATTCTTACTACCTATGTTTACTTTTTATCATTCTCTTTACTACGAAATGGGTGCTTCTAATTGGGATAGATTGTTTGTTCAGACAAACATATTTGTGAAATTTTCTAATAGGTAATAGCTTTTGCCTGCGGGTTTACCTTCGTGTATGTCAATAATCGCAACAAAAAGTTGCTTATTTCCTTTTCCAGGGTCCAATCTAACTCTATACTGAAATTCACAGCCAGACTGTTATACTTTCGAATTTATAAAATTCATATGGATAAGATAATGCAAAAAATATTAAACAAATAAATTTAAGACTATTTCTTAACATGTAATATTATCTTATTTTCATATCGTTACCATATTCACGAATGGTAATGTATGTGCAATGGTAACGTAGTAATCTTGTTTTCAACTAGAAGTCGATTTGATGCTTCATTCTGCGATATCATTAATTTTATCAGACACATTCGTTTCGAATTGTATTGCGTTGTCAGTCAATTTTATAACTCGTTAAGCGACCCTGAGTTAAAGGAAAACTCAGCTTTGTACATGTCAGAATTCTATAGACGGTTTCAAATTGAAGATTATGTTTCGTTCTTTAGTATAAAGTCGTACCTATCTGCGAGAATCAAAATATCAAACGAAAAAGGTTTCGAAAATGGTTAAAAAAATTTTTGACTATCGCATACCTGTGTTTTTCCAAATATCTATTTATTTTGTTCCTTAAAAATATTTCGCCTTGATTGAATTCAACTCGAATATCGTTGTTTTATTTGAGTTTTCCAAGTTAGTTATTCAAAGTCGTTCTACTTTTTGCTGTAAAATAGAATTGAATAGTATAGAATTTACTTTATTGTACACCATTACAAGTTATTAAGCTTAAAATTTAAGAAAATGAAGAAGATTTGAATCTTTTTTACAAAAAGAATTTTATAGTTTAGATAGTGTGTACTTAATTTGTCTTATCGATGTCTTTATCCTACAAAATGTTATCCATTTTTTTTATTGAGACTGGAGATGCCTCTGCATTTTATAAAATTCTATGATCAATCATTTTCAGTTGAAGCTGTATGCTTGTGGAATGCATTGCCGACAAAAATTAGGAAAGCGCAAACAGTAAATAGTTTTAAGAAAATGGTTCATGAATTTTATATGTCATAAACGAGTCAGTCACTGATAAGTATATATAATGAAATATTAGTTTATTTGAGTAGTTAAAGTTATTAGCAGATATGTATATATATGTGTATGTATGATTATTATGTGTATGTATATATGTGTGTATGTATGTATGTGTCGTGTGTATGTTTGTATATGTTGTATGTATGTGTAAATATAGATTATATTCATTAGAAATTGGCATTATATTCAATTAGAATTTCAAAACTCATTGCACCGTCAACTACTGCCTTTCCGATACTTTTTGATCCATCCTAAGGTTGCCTGGAAGAGATTGCTTTCGGCAATAAGGCCGCCATTTGTACTTTATACATTTGTCATTTTCTGTACTTTTTTATATCTGTATTAGTATGAGTTTTCTATCTATCCATAACAAAACTTGAACTTGGAGAAGCCTATGTTGATATGTAGATCTATTTGGTTTTATATTTATTACAAGGGTATTTAATTTACATTGTTCGTGTCTTTTGTTTCTGTCTTATTATTTTTAGGATGAAACCAGGAGACGGACGTATACGATATATGATAGACTAGTGTTTTACATTATATTATTTAGGAACATACACTAAAGTTGTCGTCGAAAGTGTGAGCAGAGGATGAGGAGTACAGTTTTGCCATAAATTAGCCCTATTTGCGTAACGGTGCCTAAACTTATTTATTACCTGGCGCTTTGGGAATTAAAAATGGGAAAACTGGGAATATATTAAAGCAGAAAATTTGCCAATAAAAAAAGGAAATAATAATTTTATGAAGTAAATTGGGGCATATAATAATAATAATTATAAATAGCATGAGTAGGTCATGGTCACACAACATTATTTTTAACCGGCTTGTCGGATATTCGAGTACTTCATATTTTTTTATATAATTATTTTATTATATTTTTTAATTCTTTTATAAACCACAGGTAGCAATGGCCATACATTAGATAATTTCCTGTTAGCCTCTCAAGTTAATTGGTTTTGTTGGTTCACATCGCCGTACATAGCCAACTTTAGTCCTCGGCTTCGCTCGCGGGATTATTACATATTTTATTTTTGTAACTTAAATGACTTTCATGCCTCATTATGCCCCTCCTCCCTTGGTTGAACTTTATAAAAACCTTTCTTCATAATAACTTTGATAAACAACCCACAATGTCTTTTGCTGGGCTCGGAGCTCGGGTTAAGGCCACAAGTCTCCACATTGGCCAAGTACAGGTTGGGGACTGGCAAGAGACTGTCGCTGTTGTGACGTTTTCAATCTCTCAAAGGCCTCTAACTTTGCTTCACGATTTTTGATCCTATGACCGGGATCGACTGCTTAACTTGAACACCGAATAATGGAGACACTCATGGTGTCATGCCACCCGAGATCACTTATCCAGGTACTCATCGCGCCGTCATGACCCTTCGTCATTGTTTCTATTGCCCCAGCCCAGCTAACGAGTAAAAAACGTTATTTATATAATAATACGTGAAACAAAAAAATGTATCCCTGTTTATGAAAACTATGCGAATGGAGTAATATGAAATTTGGCAAATTTGACGTTTATATGAACGAGAAGTGTAGAAAGCTAAAGAAAATAATAATAATAAGAGTTATGGTCGAGTTTTTTTTAAATTTTAATGTACCCAGTGTCACTCTCACGACTAAGACAAATCTACTGACACCACTCATATAAAAATACCACAAGCCGTTTAAGCTCAAGGGCATGCCAGAGAAATATACATACCCGAAAAAGGTTTTTTGCCATAAACATTTATCTTAGGAAATTGTTTTTTTAATTGAAATGTTGGGTCACCCCTGGCATAGATGTTGGCCTATTCTAAGACCTACCCGATATATAAACAAAATTTTGTAAATATCGGTGCAGCAGTTTCGATTACAAACATACACACAAATACACATACTTATACTCGAAGTAAAGTTTCTAACCCGTTGTGTATGTAGGCTCTGTGTTAATATATCCGTCTGTCCGTCAGACCAAATAAATGCTTTTGGTACATTATCTACCTGAATAATTTTTTTTATACTAGCCGCAATTATAACAATGTTTCGTTAAATTGTTTTTGTGTTATTCAAATCAGAAGACAGAAAATGCGTTCAATGTCAATTTTCAATTAATGTAGTTCTATGTTATTTATATATCAATGCCGCCTGTAACTGAATTCTTGATACGATTCATGATACATTATATACGAGTATATAATTATAATATGAACGTTATTTTAGCGTAATGCGTGCAATTTTTGCGGCGGGCGGTGTGTCGGAATCGAATCGACTAATACCATACGGTGTGCCACTCTGCGCCTGAGACGGGATAGATCCGGGAACCGCTTTCTTACGTAATCCGGACCCCTCCCAGCGCCTGCCCGCACTGAAGCGGGCTCCGTCGTCTGATGGTAAAACTCTCAATTAAGGCGACGTACAGCACACGCGTTACGTCGCCCCATCGCGGCTGGCCTGTGAAGCGGATGGAGGGGAAAACCCGTCCCACCCATCCGCGGCCACACTCAAGGCGGCATGAGGCGCTGGTAGGCGCTCAGATCGAGTCCGAGTGCAGGTTGTCCTCCCGGGCCTTCGCCGCCTCCTTCTGCGAGATGACTTCCTCGCAGAAGGCCGCGACCGCGGTAAAACAGCTCTCGCCGCCGGCCATGGAGCGTACGACGGCCGGCAGCGAGAGATCTCCTCCGATGACTGCAGTGAGGGCCCGATGCTGCGGTGCCCAAGCGGGGCACACCACCAGCGTGTGCTGGGCCGAGTCTTCACCGCAGTCGCAGTGGTGGCAGGCGGGACTCAATTCCTACCGCGCGACCGAGTGCAGGTACTTTCCGAAGCAAGCGTGCCCGGAAAGCACCTGCGTCAGTCGGAAGTAAAGGGTTCCGTGTTGCCACCCACTCGAGGATGACCGGCTGGAGGACCTCCACGGTGGCGAAGCCAGCACGTGGAGTCTCCAGCCGCGAAGACCAACGACCCATCGTGGCTCGACTGGCGGCTTCACGCCACTCGCGTACCTCTTCGGGCGGAGGGGTCATGCCACTCTCCGCCCGGAATTTACATAAAATACTAGCTGAACCCCGCGGTGTTACCCGCAACAGCCATGTAAAAAAAATGCGTATCTCCTGGTTATAATCTTGCTACCTCCCCACCAATTTTGAACCAAATCGGTTTAGCCGTTCTTGAATGATAAATAGTGTAACCAATACGACTTTCTTTTATATACAGATTGATGAGAAAAAAACACAAAAATTACTAGTTTTTAACAAAAGTTGTATGTAAAAACGAGACAGTAAACATTTTCTCTTTATTTTGAATAATGATATGTAATTATACTTAAATTTTCTAGCTATTTGCTTAACATTTTAAGAATTTTATTGAGTGTCCTGAATTAGTATATTATATATTTACTGAATTATATATTGATACATCATAAATATTCTGCCCTTGTCTGCCAGGAGGCATGGTGAATTTGACTGCACCGCGGCGTCAAATGTCCTGGGTACTGTTGTAAATATCAACGAGTTGATAAGTACGTATTTGTGCATCGATGTAGTTGTTTGCACATCACGAATATGTTTACATTTAATTATTTTATATCATTGAACATATATTAAGAAATATTGACGCTTAAAACATAATTATCAGTGCTAGATATACTTTGACTTTAATATACTGAATTCACCATTTCACCATGATTTTCAATCAAACTATTCAAGTCATTTAATAAAATAAATGATGAGATAGCTGGGTGTGTATTGAAAATGAAAGGTGGAAAAAATGGAAAATAATGGATCATTTGATATTTTTAGGAAGCGTACTTCGGTATAACTCGAAGAGGTGGTTAGTCGTAGTTAGGTTCCATTTTAATTGTCTATATTTAAACCTGGTCTCAATATTGCTAAGTGGTAAATCTTGGAATACTATAAATTATCAGTTGTATAAACATCACGGCTGTTATAAAGTCGGTTTTGCACCTGATTCACTCGGAGCCTGTTGAATAGCATCAACGGAAGCAGTTGAATGTTCTGTCTCACATAAAACAGACCTCTCTTTCGCTCATTTTTTTCGTGTCACATTCCAAGCATCATTGTTATGTTGGTCGCTCCCACAACCTCACTTGGCTTGTTAACATATCAATATTAACTTTATCACTACATCTATAATGTTTAATTTGGTGTGCATGGTATAGTTTTGTATACATAGCTACATATTTGTCACATTCTTTGTTAGTTCTGCTGCTCCCTACGTCTTGTTAACAGTATTCTTCTATAATACTAATGTTTGTATTACAAGTTTTGTGCCGTAGCCGCGTATCCTGAGTCTCGAATCGAACTTAAACCATAAAATATTATGTTGCAAAAAAGTTCATTTGTAGAGTAGGAAGAAGATTCACTGCCTAGGAAATCTCCGAAACCCCTGTGGAGTTTGAGTAGTTACAGGAGTACAACATAGTGTTCAAAAAGGCTTTATTTCTCTCCAGGTTTCGAAAATCTAATACATAAATAATTAGGAGATCAAACTTTGGATCAATAATATTAACATCCATCGTGTTAAAGATATGGTAGTTAACTATAACAGATTGATGGATACAGTAAAATAATGCACAGATGTAAAAATTATAATACGTTTTGTTTGTCTTAAACAAATGAATTTCAAACTTATAGCATTCTCGTAACCGTGAAGACTAATCGCGAATTCTTGCTGTAAATTCATGCATACATTGCGTGATGAATTTAGCTTAAGAAATTCATAGTTGAAATTGCTAAACAGGTTTTATTTACATCAATCAACATGACATTTAGTGATACAGACACAGTGCAGACACAGTGCACCTACGCGTCTTCAATGCATTTTATAATATTTAGTTATGTATTCATAAATTATGAAATATTAAGTTAGATATTATTCTCACGGCCAATGTTCGGTCTTTTCTTCCGCAATCGTTTTCCACATCCTCTTGGGCTGTTCCTAACACTGGAAAATGTGTCTTTGTGGAAAATTCAGGTCTTTGATGTCATCAATTAATGATACTTCCACAACTCAATGTCCCTATTTTCTAGCAAAAGTCACAAATATAAAAGACATTAGAATTTTTATCACATTATAAATTTTTTGTAGGTTTGTTATTTTTGTTATATAATGCAAATCATGGTACTAAAGTGTGTTTTATTGGGCTTTTACCGAGTGCGGTTTTCTGCCTAATTTATTATGGTTTATAAAATCAATGGTCACAAATTTTTTGTTCTTTTTACTATTGATATTAAATTTGTATTTAGTGTCAATACTCGTCAGTAGAAGAGTTATGCTTTGGCACAAATGTGTATCGGCTTATCGAAATTCAAGTGTTCACCAAATTTTTTCGTTGCTTTTCATCGAGACAGGTTACCAAATCTAAACCCCACCCCACTCCCTTGAGTCAAGGGTATCAAGGTGAGTCAATTGACTTGTGACTCTAAACTAACACAGGATGTAACAGATGACACGCCTGCTCATATACCTCTTAAGATAATGCAGAATGTTAGCTAGTTGGGCATAGATCATATCATCATCGTCTCATCAACAGCTTGCAACATACCACTTTTGGACATAGACCTCTCTCCTCCCCCATAGACTTTCATAGTTTTAGGGGCATATTTTATTAATCTAAAATATAAAACAATAAACAACGTACACGAATTCATTTATGTTTTGCATACACGTGATACTTAAGATACAAATAATAAAATGTATATTTTTACAAATAATAAAATGTATACTGTTCCCTTCAAGATGGAGTAATTACTCTTACGCTAGAAAAATCCGCCGTCTGATAAACTCTCTGTAAGTAAAACTCTCACACAAGACAAACAAGAAGGTCTGCCGTGAAACTGATATCTAGTAGGTATATCAGGTTGTTGTTGACGTCCTACATATATGGGTTCATCGACATCCTGTATTGATATTTGATGCTAAAATGTTCGTCTGATGGGGTTATTGAATCCGACACGGATTTTCTTGACATCGTAGAAATGTAGCTAGAATGAACAAACAGATAGAATGACAGAACTTGGACTTGAACTTTAAACATTTTAAAGGATATTTCTGACTTTAGTTTAGGCAAATATTTAAAATGAGATTGGCGCGCAAAAGTACAGACCTTTGTCAGATGGCGATGGTGATACTGCAAATAAACTTATGATTATCGATATAAACTTACGTAGGGAAACTCAAGAACTGATTCTCAAACATTTATTTACCATTTTGTGTATAACATATACTTTGTTATTATAACATAATAACGCAACCTTAGTTAACTCACAACATTGGTCTACCTCTATGTTAGCTTAACATTTTCTTATTATTAGTGGGTACTTTTTATTAGGTATGATCACTTACCGGTTAATACGTAACTTACATGAAATATATTAAATGTTCGTCTGATTACTGCCACTTCCACGACCGGTCTGCCTGCCACAATGATCTTAAGCGCTCCACGACAATTCTTCCTATCACTCCGTCAATGATCGGTTACGAGCGCGTAAAGTTAATGTTGTCACAAAAGAAATTTATTACGTAAACTAAACCTATCCGACAAACTTCATTTATGTACAAGGATAACTTAACTAAATAATATAAAAATAATTCCTAACATTTATATTTTGGAATCACAAACGGATACTGCGCTTTGATTCTATGTATATATGAACGATACATGTACGTACTAGGTAATGATGTACATGAGTCACATATGCGACTATAATTTTGAACCAAGCCTCAAATTCTGGACAAGGTCAATCAAATGGTCACCTCTTTAATTGTCGATCATCTAAGAGACTATTTTCGTATACCCACTATTAGTGTACCCACTTTTTATAATTCGACATATTTTTATTTTAATTATTATGCATTTAACTAATAAGAAGGTATAGGGAATAAAAAATACTGGCCTTTAGAAATCTTGAATATGGACCTGTTTTCCAAAATCAATATTCGTGCTTTTGAAGTCTCATGTCATAGAGGAACTTCCTTCTTGCTAACTTTCATTTTCTTAAATCGAGTAGTTTGTCAGATTTTATGATTATTCAGTAGCCGATTTAGTTATTGACTGAGTGTCATTTTACTTTCAAGAGATGGTTTTTTGGTAGAGGCATAGATTACCCTATAGCTGCTAAGTTATTTGTTCCGATTCGATTTCGCCAAATTTCGGGGTTGATCTATGGGTACAAGGCAATTTTGAGACAATACTTAACACAAGTTTACAGGTTTTTTATAAAAAAATTATTACTACAATAACATTAAAAGAATTTACACAAAACCCACAACAAATTGCAATAATTAAACGTTTAATTTACATGTAAGCTATTTACTTTATAATAACAATAATTAGATACCTACTATCGAGTAAAAAGTTTTAATAACTACAAATTACTCTTGGTAAAATTTGTCACGCTAAAATCTTGCAAATGTTAGCTAACGAAAATACAAAATAAAATTGAAATCGACAGATTATCATTTTTCTAATCGAACCGTGACGGAATCATGTAACAATCTAGTGTTGTCAATTAAATATTTTTTATCGTACTTTCGGCTCTATGGAGCTCTGTCGCCTTGGCCAATATGCTTACGTTTGATTTTTTTTTTGTAAACTTAACCTTCAATTAAGTAGTAAAGGGTTCAATATTGCGTTGATTACGATAACAAAACGCGATTATTCTTTAGTGCTGTAGTCAGGGCTACTTTGAAGTTAGGAGGGTTAGGCAATGGGAGTCACATGTATGACCCTGACCTGCTTTATTTTGTAATAAACTCTTCGATAAATCTTCGGTCTAATTCTTCTGAATATCTCCAGAATCTTCGCCATAGATTTAGCTTGAGTTTTCCTCTCTAAGACCCTTACTTTGAGTGTTACCTTGGGCTCGCGTTGCTGTCAACTGTCTCAATCAATTCGTTATGAGAGTGTGATGACTTCCACATGAAGCACAACAGAAACATTATAAAACGCCATCTACCGCAGATACGCTGAACTACGGAGAAAGTTATTACACGAAGAAACTATCAATACTGCATCGCGCAATAGAAGTTCCCGAGTCGATTAGCATATTTACAACTTCCCAACGTCAACCGTTGGGCAGTGGCCCGTCAGGCATGATCACCTCGCCTGGTCGGAGAATCCTCCCTTTTGTGTTGGAGGGACATGCCACCAGATCTTCCACAAAAGGAATTAACTAAGCGTTACCCAAACCTTTTCTATGTCTATGTAACCTTGTTTAACACACTCAGAATCTAGAAGTCTATAGAACAATCTACAACAGAATGCAGGAAAGCCAAATAAAATAATAAGGAAATGAATATTTATTTTCAAATAAAAATATTGTGTGGTTATGAATTAGTATTGCTGGTATGCAGGATGTTTAATATGATACTTACTAAATATTTTACCTTAAAGTATTGAAGCGGAGCAACCCTACGGCCACGAATTTAAAGCCGTGACGGTTCCGCGTCAAGAACTTTAGGGTGGCGGTTCAACTTCTCGAATGTACAGGTGTAAAGATTCGGCTTTCTTATACAAATAAACAAAACCTATTACAAATAAACAAAATTGAAGTGTCTGAAAATTTAATTAACAGCTTCTTACTAAATGCTTTATCAAAGTGTATACAATACTTACAACAAAAAAAATCATTTTATGTCTGTCTGTCAATCAAGGTAGTAGCGTCAGCTGATTTCAGCACGAATGGACTGGTTCGACCGGAGCCATACTACCCTCTGACATAAGAGCAACCTAAAAATGGCAGCTTTTGTGCCGTTTTGTTTTGTGGTTGTATGCGGGATCAGAGGCCCAATAATGCAAAAGCATGTCAATAGACCGCCAAAGTGTGAGTCACCGTGCTGCATTGTTGCATTGTCTGCATTTGCAGTGAATATGGTCACTAACACTCTTGGATTTTACTCATGCTTCCATTAGGTAGGGTAAAGTCACTTTGTGAGGCTTATACAAAACAAATACTTCTTTTATTTGAATACTTAAAATGTTTTGAAAACTAATGAATTCCTTGCATAGCAGACTAGTTTTTCTAAGTAAATATAAAAATTAAATCAGAATGCTGTAGTGAAAACGGGGTTAACGAGTAGAAGTATCGCTTGATGGTAAGCGATTACCGCTGTCCATGGACACCCAAGCGTCACAAGTGCGTTGCCGGTTTTTGGTGAAGGGGAGGAGGATGTGGGAACGGATGGGGTAGGAGTATTTTTACTCACTCGGTGAAACACTGCGTAAGTGCTGTTTCACACCGATTTTCTGTGAGGCCGTGGTATCCTGTGGTTGTATCACTCTGGTCGAGCCGACCCATTCTTGCCGAAGCGTGGCTCTACCACGGTTAGTAAGAATTGTCTTTCATACCCCGACATATAGTGTTTCAAAAGCCACCGTTTGTCGAATTCAATAAAAGAGTAGGTACTGATTTCAACTGCTTTTTATGTATGTGTGTTACAAGATATCTTAGTCGTTTGTGAACAGATTTCGACAACTTAAAATATATTTCACAATTCTTATTGGGTTGATATTATTTACCTTACATGTTAGAGTGAGACTGCGTCTATTCTTTTGATTCGTATTCACAATGCACGCAGCCGTCTTCTAAACTGCTGTAACTATTGCTTCAGAGTAAGCACGCGACCTTCACTTGCTACACTTTCTACGATCAACTACGCGTGACATAGGCGTAAGCGGGGCCGTTTTTATGGACAACGTACATGTGTTTGTACGTTATACTAGCTATTTACAGAGCATCTCCCAATCCTTTTGTTGTATGGCTTTAGTATACCAATTGTCAAGACGTTGAGGATACAATTATGTAAATTTGAAGTAATTTTCTCCATAGTTTTCCAGTAAATCGTGTCTACAAAGAAGTTTTACCCTTAATTGTTGTAACATCAGTGAAACATGGTATAGTACCTACCTATTTAAGTACTTTACATGAAGGTTTGAAGGTCGTATTGGTCCGGGCATACCGCAGGCGACAGTTCATTCCACAGTTTTATCGACTAGGCAGAAAGTTTCTAGAAAAGCGCACAGTTGTGGACTGCCAACCAACTAAATGATGTGGATGAAACTGCTGTCGTGTAGGGCGATGACGCGATGGCGGTAAGAGGCGACAGGGACAAGCAATGAACGTGTTTCGACTGAGATAATGATGTTGAAAGTTGCAAATTTCAATCGCACGTAAAGAAAGGCACTAACTTTATAAACACAACTACAAAGGCTGTCAAGGACATGTCTTATTCAAAATTACCACTTCTTTTCATATACCCATTCCTATGCATCGACATAAATTATGAATTTTAACAAATTTGTTGCTTAAAGTTTTACTCGACCCCACAAAAAAAAACGCTTTGCGGTGATGCCAACTTTTACTATTGTTAAGCTTTTTAAAAACAAACATTACAAAGAAAGTACAATTAAATAAACGACCAAAATAAATGTTTCGAAAGTGAAATTTTGTTACAGCCAGTTACAACAATCTGTAGCGGGCAGTAGCGGCACAAAAAAACAATTCAAGTGCTGTGGTTACACCTGTCTAGTACGTGCACGAAGTAGGTTACCCCAACACTGTACTGGCAACACTACGACATGAATGTGTGTGTGGTGTCTTTATATACATACACACATCCATATACAATATGACGTAGAATCTGTGTTGAAAATTAATTGTTTTTTTACCTGTTTTAATGGTCTTTTAGTTCAGAGAATGTATTTGAGCTTGTATGTCTATAAAAATGTGTGTAGTGGAACTATTTTGTTAAAAAGGAGATCGAAAAGATTTTTTAGAGTATGAGTTCCTTTTAATTTGTTAAAAAGATATTGATATCTGGGTATTTTTTAAATTAAAACTGATAGTTCTCGTCGTGTTAAATGTTAAATAAATTCATGACTTAGACCTCGGACACGCAAAACTTGTTTGAACTTTTTTTTGCTATGCTTTAAGTAAAATAAATAGTTTTTTATAGGAACTTGTTTGCTAACACTTGTTGTAAATTTTATATATTTACACACCATTAGAAAAGTATATATTCTATCACTCGTTTTTTTTGTCTAATAAATGAGGTAGGTCAATGATCTTCTGCACTGCCTGAAGGAACTTGACTAAAAATATAAATATAATGGACGCCTGTACAAGAAAATCTATTCATTATGTTGTTAAACGTTTTAGGATTTGAGGTTTCATTTGTTTCGAATGGAGCTTTTCGGTGTTTTTTTTATAACGAGGAAAGGACTTGGACCTGTTACCTGTACCTATGTAGCCTGCGTAACCTGTACATGTTGTCAGCTTTGTCCTGCTGTTTCTCTCGCGTCTTGGCACATCATCATCACCATCAAGAGCCTCTAACAATCCACTTCATGAAATAGGCCTCTCCTCAGAAAGGACGTTTAGGTCTACTTTTATTATTGGTTGGTGATTTGGGCTATGTTTTCTTTTCTTTGCAGTGATGTTTATAGGTTGTTTGCTCCCTAAGTCACCCCTTACGACACCCAGGGGATGAATGGTGATGGTAATACTATATTTTAAATCCGTCACCACATTTGATCCGGTCAAACTTGCCCATTATGTGTGTCATCATCAACCCATAATGTCCCACTGCTGGGCTCGGGTCTCCTCTCAGGAGAGGGTTAAGGCCATACGTCCCCACGCTGGCCAAGTGCGGGTTGGGGACTGTTATGTGTGTCATGATTTCAAATTTTACATTTATCACAATTATCTAAAATCAGTTTTTCTACTATTGTGATTGATCGAATGTGGCGATACGAACAGTCACATTTTTATAAGAGTTAGTAGGAATTCACTGTTTGAAAATTGAGATCTGAATTTATAACTGTACTTGACATGTCTATAGTCAAGTGTGTAGACAATCTCCGGCCTTGCATACAAACAGGTCGCAAGTTCACTTTTTATACATCTTACTTATTGCGTTCAAAATGGTTGATTATCTCGAAATTATTTGTGGACGATTTACATTTTATTCCAGTCGAGAAGGTTACTGCAATTTAAAGATGTTAAATGTTCATATTTTTTTATTTATGGGCCTGCCAAAATGACTCTACTCTGCCTGATGGAAACCAAAAGCAAATTCTAGGAGTGGTGGTCACCATACTCATTGAAATGCAACAATGCAGCTTGGTGACCCACACCATGGCGGCCTGGTGATACTTCTGCATCATTGGACCTCCGGTCTCGCACTTACCAACGAAACACAAAAGGACGTATGATGTCATTTAACGTTGATCTTCTGTGCGAGGATAGTACCGCCCCGGTTTACCTGGCCCGTTCGTGCTGAAATCAGAGTGGCTCTTCTACCTTCTAAAATCATATTTAAAAGCTATAAACAAAGAAGAGTTTCGCTTTAAAATCCAGAATAAAGAAACTTATATTGCACACAATCTTTATCAATTAACAAATTATTTAAAAACGATCACAAAGAAGAATAGAAAATATAAAACTGCTTGGTAAATAAGAAGAATACAAATAAAACCTGTTGTATACAGCGTTAACCTTGATAACGAGTTGAGGTCCATCTTTCAATGACTTCTCTATTCATATACCCAGTACAGGTTTGCCAACCTCGCCGACAATCGTCCCCAAACCTTTTTCGTCTAAGACTTGCTGTACCTCTTACCTTTTCAATATTACAATTTATGTTTTTCATTTGTGTGTTCTAAAAATAAATATATAAGATGCAAAAAAGATGGGCAACAGGCAAGTGTCCATAAAAGAGCCCAAATAAAATCGGTTAAAAGGGTGCTTACATCTCTTTAAAATCTTCTCGTTACCTGCTTCCTTGGTGCAGTGGTAGCGTATGCTGTGCGTGAGGTATCGGGTTCAATTCCCGGGTCGGACCAAATTTTTTTTTTGTTTGTATAATCTACAAATATTTGTTTCGGAGTTAAGCTATTTTCTACGTATAATTTGTATGTATGCACCAAAAAATAGTATATCTGTAATTATATCAGTTGTCATAAAACAAGCTTTGCTTTTAGTTTGGGACAAGAGGATGTTG
Organism: Hyphantria cunea; assembly: GCA_003709505.1. Classification (NCBI taxonomy): domain Eukaryota; kingdom Metazoa; phylum Arthropoda; class Insecta; order Lepidoptera; family Erebidae; genus Hyphantria; species Hyphantria cunea. Next base: position 428,564 of record PKRV01000285.1, read on the forward strand.
TGAAAATATAATATTCAAAGCTTCTAAAACAATATCAACTTATTTAATAACAGACACTTCACAAGCCAAATGCAAAAACACATGAATTACGTGACTAGGGTATATGACCAGAAGATAAAAGACATGTCTAAAAAATCCACTGTAATTTCCATGGTCATAGTTACGCCTCTTATATTCAGTCCATATTAATTAGATCTGAGTATAGATTTTAGTATAGGTAATTTAAATAGTCTTCTTTAAGGGCAATAGCAAAGAGTGACCTGATATCTCCATTAGTCCCCATCTACGCTTTCTTAAGTGTATAAATTACGGCTAAGTGGTCGGAGGTTCGAACTCGGCACTCCAATAGCTTAGGCAGAGGTACTAACATGAATAGGTACTAGTTATAAGTGACCCACATTGCTACTAACATTGATAGTAAAAAATGAAGGCGTCTCCGCTGTCTGTTTGCCAATATCTTTTAAACTATTCACGGATTTTAATCACCAATAGATAAAGGGATTCAAGAGAAAGGTTATATGTGTATAACATGCATATAAACCTTTCTTTGCCGGGTCAGCTATTGTATGTGTATTACTTTATATTTATAGTAGAGGAAATCCAAGAATTTCAAAGACTTTCGTGCGAACCCGGGGCAGGTCGCTAGTTAACAATCATAAAAATTCGTCAATATTTGCCATTTTCATTAAATTCATTGCTGAACTGAAAATATTTTTTTTTATAGTTTTTAATTGATTTTTTTTAATTTTGATGTTCCCCGTGTCACTCTCATGACTAAGACAAATCTATTGACACCGCTTATTGAATATACATACACTAACCGAACCGGCAAACGTTGTTGTTTATACATTGTTTACTGGGAAATATTTTTTTATTGAAGGCGTGGGTCACCTTTATCATTTAAGGGTATGAAATCTGATTCTGAAGATGAAGGTCTGATTCTCAGACCAACATGTGTTAGTTGTACATAGATACATATACTCAAAAAACACAAGCCTCCTACTTACGAAGTCAGGTAATAAAGTATAGGTGAAGCTATGCTAAGCTTATTTGTAGATAGCACTGAACTGTATTGTCAATATTTTTACTTATTTATAAAAGTAATGTTGCCTTTAAATTAGTAACTAAAATATATTTGAACCCTTTTAAAAACAGCCACTCAATTGTTTACTGAAATACATTTGTTTAGTTATGTTCTTCTTGATAAATAGCAAACATTGCCGATGTCGACCATTCTGCCGATGTCAAGTGCGATAGAAATACGTGGGTTTTATGCAAAAGAAAGGAATATTAAATTTGTAGAACCAGCAGTAGACTGAATGTACGGCTTTTTATTGTAGTCTGTGCACTGAAACAAAGAGATAAATAAAATATGTATTGTGTTAGTTGTATGTATAAAAAAATGGAAGACAAACACAAATTGACATTGCAACATTCTTAGTGTATCTAAGTGGGTCAAAGTTTGTTGTTATTGTAGCGAATAAAAATCATCAATGCTTGAAGATGTTATGGAGATCTCATTGTCTATGTCATGACACTCATGAACTGTATACGTTATCAGCAAATATATCACAATAACGGAGAAATGGGCTTTTGTATTGACCATAAAACAGATTAAATTTATAGTACGAGTAAATTTAGAATTATAGTGGAAATTAATGAAACATTTTGAACATCGGTGGCAATAATTTCCTGCTATAATTAGTCACCGGTATGTGGCTGTTGTTTAAACACAAATGTTGAACGTGTTTCTAACAACCACGAATGTTGTCACGAATGGTAATGAGGTCATTCTTTTTCTTCTTACCTCTAAATTTATTCCGGTTTTGTAAAGTTATCCTAAAATTAGGTACTATTGTTGTAGTACATTTGCACTGTTGTGTTTATAATAGTATTTCATGTTTGTAACATATTAATTAGATAACCAGAAATACTCGCATAGCAAAAAATGTTTATAAATTTGTAGTTTTTTTTTTGTGTTCCGTACCCCAAAAGGAAAACATGGAACCCTTATTGGATCACTTTGTTGTCCGTCTATCTGTCTGTCTGTTCAGGCCCTTTTTCTCAGGAACGCATGGAAGTATCAAGCTGAAATTCATAACAAACACTCAGGTCTACTGTCCCTTGGAGCTGTAAATCAAAAATCAAATTTCTAAGCCAAAGGTATCAAAAGGTACAGCCGTTTATGTTAAAAATTTTCGACACTCTCAAGAGAATCAGAACCTACAGGGTACTTCTTGTGAACTCAGAATCTTGAAATTTGAAACTGGGAAAATTGCGCAAGGTATAGCGTTTTAGTTACTTCATATAAAATAGAGGGAGTCCAACTCGCACTTGGCCATCTTTTTGCTGAATGCACATATGAGTCAGCCTGACCGAAGTGATTCCGCTACTTTATAGGAGACTGAAGTTAATCGATCTTTTCACGTTATTGAAACAAGGTAGCTTCAATCTCCTTCCCGTTAACTCTGAGGGTAGACACTCAAACGGTGACGAACCACGTTTGACTCTCGGAGTGACGAGAGACTCAAGTATTTATGGGCAGTGGCTCACTAAGTGGCGACCCGTCTATACGTACCTGCAATACATTTAATAACTACATTATACAACAATCAAATCAAATAAACCAAATGCATGACAAACAGTTTTAGATGCAATATAATGAACAAGTGTGTATAAAGTAGAGAAAGGGAATCCTAAAACGAAAGGGTGTCATGCTTCAAGAGCTCCGAGGCCTAACGGCTCAAAGCTGTCGTTTTTTAACACTTACCAGATATTATTACTATTGTGTATGCTGTAAAGCACAATATTAAATTCCCGGTAGAACATTTAAATCTAACAAAGTATTATTTTATAGAGGGATACGGATATTCATTCTAGTGTCTAGAGTTAATAAAACTCTAAAGTTAGAGTTAGTATTGTTAGTCTAGAATCTAGACTATTAACTTTAAGATGTTAGTCATTACATCTTTTCTTTGCCTCTCTTTTTTTGTGTTAGCTGCCAAAATGACTCAGCCCTGCCTGGTGGGAAGCATGAGCGAAATCCAAAAGTGGTGGTCACACTATGGCGGCTTGGTGAGATGCTTTTTCACGCCACGCTTAAAGGACCCGATAATTTATTTATTTATTTATTTATCTTTTTTGCGAACATATTACAAAATACTAAATAAACTGAGTGACAAAAAGGATTACTACAACAATTGGCGGTCTTATCGCTCACGGCGATCTCTTCCAGACAACCATCATGGACATTATATTATATTACATTATATTATAGATTGATATGTATGATAATGTTCGAAAATGATCTAAATATGAAACATACAATAGAGATACACCCAAAAATATTTCTGTCGTACATTGTGAACAACAAATTAATTATATATTTTCATTTGTATATTTTTTCACCGCGTACGTTTTAATTTTTAATTGATTAGTTATAAAATAATTAAGTAAAAATTTTATTGTAGTTAATTTTATACACAAAATTTAACAATACTAATCCAGTGTCCATTATTACCAAGAAAAATATAAAAGTGCTGCGATATGTTAGTGGTATTAAAGAGTTGCTGACTACCAACCAAGTTTTCCTGCGAATGTTACGCCATATGGACTTTGTGAGTGAAATTATTGCAACTTACTGCAAATATGTCAACTTATAATTTTTAACACAGTATTACAAATGCTAAAATTTACATTAATTTTTAACCAGCTTCCAAATATAAGGAAGATCTTCGACTATTGTCCGATCTGAAAAAATAATTTCTGGTTTCGTCATATTTTTGTTGTATATGAAAGATATTAGTAAACACTTGGATTTAATATACTTACAAAAATTACGGTAGCTTCTGTACAGTTTGATATTTTAAATTCTTGTAAATAAGGCGAGGTCATACATTAAGCTAAAGAATCTTTCTTTGTAATGTTCTGTAAACATAACTTTTTGAGCTATAAATTATTTCGAGGTTCCTGTTATCGTTTCACAAGGTTATATCCTCATCAAGTGACTATAATATGTTTTTTCCATCCCACCTTGAAGGATTTAAAATCTAGCTTAGTACGACTTCTACTATCCAAATAAAACAAACTATTGTAAACAGAGAAAGAGTAAGCGCTGACGCCAGTTTTTTTTTGTGGATTAGTTGGCAAACAAGCGTACGTATCGCCTGTTGGTAAGCGATTACCGCCGACCGGGGACATCCGCAACTCCAGGGGCGTCACAAATTGCCAGTCTTTAGGGGTAGGGGAGGGGGATGGGGAGGGGTGGAAGTACGGGTCTCCGGTATTCTCATTTACTCTGTGAAACACAGCGCAAGCGTTGTTTCTCACCGGTTTCCTGTGAGCCCGTGGTATCACCCCGGTCGAGCCGGCCCTTTAATGCCTCGCCCACGGTGAAGACAATTTCTAAAAAATCTAATAGTGTACCTTGGGGCACTTAGGTATATTTTTATGTTAATTCTTTGTTTGTTAAAATTGATGATGTTTATGAATCATTCTTATGTTAAATTAGGCAAGGTTTTGATTACAAGGTTTTGTTTTGCATCGCTTTTATTTTCTTTGGTTTGTTTTATTTCTTATGTGTATGAGAACAGAGTAATCAACACCAAAGCCTAGGTTTACTGTTAGACGTAGCTCTCTTCCAATATTTGCCACAACAACAGGTTTCGTATCCATATATATACATAATACATTATTATATATGTACATATAGATGTACAAATTTATATTATACATCGCCTTAGTATAATCCTCGGAAAGGACTCCCGTCCAACAAAAAAAAAAGAATGCAAATAACACCACAGAATTAAATTTCAAAGTCTACATTAACTTTAGAAAAAACTTCAGTTCTATAATCGCAAATACAAAGTTACTTATGAATAATTGATAACATATATTAATACATTACCGCCGGTAACCGACATTAATGATTCGATGAACTTCATATAACAATTTAATATCACGTTCACTGCATTAAGTAGTGCAGAAGTCACATAAACAATAGTAATTATATTATAAGATCACATGTATATTACCACATATTCATAATGCAATCGACAAATTGGATAAACAATCTATACTAGATGAGACTGTTCCAAATCTAGCAACTATTAGATTTTTTGCTTATTTTTTTAAATGAAAAGTTACCGAGATTTGTCAGCAAGATGTAAACATTAACTTCCAACATTCTTATGAGTAATCATGTATATAAAAAATAATTAAGTTGTTAAAGATACCCTACAAAAAGTCAAAAAATTCTGCGCAAGCCTCAGAGATTTTCTCCGTAAGTTTTTCTCATCAGTAGTTTCACCAGGTAGTTTTTATGTTATCAATATTTTTTTCTCCGTATCTCTAGTTGTAATTGAAATTTATATTTGGCCTAAGAACACTTATGGAACTAATTTATTTATATGAGTTTTTATTGAATGACATTGGTTCAGTTAGAGGAAAGTTGAGCATGAACATTCGACATAATGTTGCGACATAAAATTAAAAAAAACATCTGTACATAACAAAGTTAGCACAAAAAGATGGAAAAGCGTTCGGGATAATTGGGAAAAATGGAAACTTTTAATATGACGAAGTAAGTAGGATAACTAGTAATGCATGAATTCTTAAATTGGACACGAATTACTAATGTTTAATTTGCAAACTCTCCGGCCCGTATTTTAATAGGCGACTCAAGTATCCTTTGAACTTTGATCACTTGAAATTAGTTTTAAGCTAGCATCAAATTTCAAGCGTCACAATTATTTTGTAACTAAAGTAAGGTAATGTAAATCTTTCGTTGTTATTCAAAAACATCATCATAAGACACGTTCATTTACCCTAAAGGCCTTTAAAATTAGTGCTTGACACCAGATTGAGCTTAACTCTCGTAATAAAGAAATCACATCTGTCAAAAACTATTCATCAGGATCAGTGAATCTCGTTTCTCTATTACCGTGGGATATCTAGTACCGAATCTTTTACCGTGAGAGAGCCACGTTTCGGCATGCTCGACCTGAGTGATACCACTGCCTCACAGAGAACCGATACCGGAGTGGTTTAATCGAACCGATTAAAACCACACGTTGTGCCACTCTGCGCCTGAGACGGGAAGGATCCGGGAGGATACCGGAGACCTATACCCCAACCCCTCCCTAATCCCCAAAGGCTGGCAACGCACTAGTGATGCGTCTGGTGTTATGGATGTCCATGTGCGGCGTTAATCGCTTACTATCAGGCGATACATCTGCTCGTTTGGCCTCTATCCTATAAAAAAGTAACGAAAAACAGTTTTAAAACTAGTTTCGCGACTGAGACAACTTTTAAAATGCGGACCTTAGATACCGAGTATGCTGGAAGTAGGATTCCTGAGTTACAAAGTTACGACAGAATTTCGCGTAATAGCTCGCAGTGTGGCATTAGATGTGCGCCAAGCGTGAAATGTTCCGAATATTTCAACAGTAAAATTGTTAGCTCAATGGCCGTTGACACCTACGTATGATACGTAATCTAAATTATGCAATTATGATGCAAAACTATCCACTATGGTGGATTTCAATGCGAAAACATTTGAAAAGGTCATTATTTGTGTATTTGGCAAAAAACGACTGCGACGGGAACAGATTTACTTACTATAGATATATGATATGTAGTTGGCATAACAAATTGTCAACTGTCCCTGATTGGTCACTCTTACATTAGGCCGTACTCTGGCCATAGAGTTTGGTTAGCTGCGTCGCGTATCATATCGCAATTTGACGGTTTCACTTCGATAGATTATAATCTAAATAAAAATAATACGATAAGTTATAAGCAGTATGTTCGGGTTCACAATCTTTCGACAGTTTACAAACTTGCAAGATAGTTTACAATGAAGGGGTTTGACAATCAACATATACACTTCTCGTGTCACGTTGTTACTTACGATGTACTCCGAAACTGTTTAACCGATATTCACCTTTTATTTTAAATGTATTGTTTGTTGGCGTGCTTAAGATAGTTAGCATCACGTTTATGCGACGATAACGATATATGATTAAAACTACCAAAAGGCCGACAACGCACATGTGAGGCCTCTAGTGTTGCGGATGTCCATGAACGGCTTACCATTAGGCGATACGTCTGCTCGTTTACCCCCTAATCCAAAAAAACCGCAATTTACTAAACCGGCGGTAATTTCAGTTATCAGTGTAATTTAACCAATTTTGCTTTCTTATTAAATTGAGGGTTCAATAACAAATAGTTAGACCCGATGCCCAGTTGTAACTTATGGGAGGTATCGAAGAATGGGTCACTAGTAAACATATAATGTACTGGATCCCTATAATATTATGTACATTCAATTAATATCATTAAAACATAACTTATAAATATTACGTTTACCAAACATCATATTCGCATATGAAAATATACATACCACAATTATAGCCTGTTACATTGTATATTAAAATCTGGATAAATATATTACAATTTTTAAGTCATAAAAACCTGTTTGCATTACGTAAATACAAACGTTGGTTATGACCTTAATATTGAATAATAAAATAACAGCTTTAGTCGGCCAGGTAATGTGAATAATTGATATTTTTAACAGATTTTACAGTTAAGACATATAACTTCGTATTGTATGTATTGAAGTTAAATTTTGATTTAAACTGTGTTACCTACAATATACATAATTTACGTAAATAATTTACTATTAAAGGTAACACTGCTATTGCGATCCATTTTAATCAAGCATAATAAACTGATTAAAAACTTTAGACCAAGTTTTACTCCTTCTAACTCTGCACATCACTTCTACATATTTTAACAGACCACTGCTCAAAATAGACCTTTCCTCAAAAAGGAAGTTGGAAGGGCGGGACGGGTTTTCCTCCCCATCCGCTTCACAGGCCACCCGCGAGGGGGCGACGTTACGCGTGTGCCGTACGTCGCCCACATTAAGAGATCTTAACATCTAGAGACGGTGCCCGTTTCAGTGCGGGCAAGCGCTGGGAGAGGTCCGGATGGCGTAAGAAAGCGGTTCCCGGATATCTCCCGTCTCAGGCGCAGAGTGGCACACCGTGGTGGTTTAGTGGGTAGTCTGGCTGGAGTCAGTCAGGAGTCCCACACAAAGTGAACCCCCTGACCCCGCGGGGGGGGGAGGGGGAGCGAAGTGCGTAAAGGCATGACACTACGTAAAAAAAAAAATGGGTTGTTGTATGCTAATCGACGCGAGAACTTCTATTGCGCGATTTAGGATTGGTAGTTACTTCGTACACTACGTTACTACGTAGTCTGACGTATCTGCGGTAGATGGCGCTGTAGTATACTTCTGTTGCGCTGTATGTGGAAGTCGCCTCAATATTAAGGTTAGAACTATTTATTTCTCAAAGATTACAAATCACTTCACATAAGAAATAAACATAATTATAAAAAGTAGGTATATAGTTCAGAGCTCGTTTACAATTATAAAATATATTGTCGGTAGGCGACAAAATTGACACACTTGGGGACTATTCACACGAATTAGATTTCATTAATTTATTTAGTAGAACATTTTTACTTTTTAATGTATTTCAAGATGTGATATTTTAAATATTTTTTTATATATACTTAAGGATTCTAAGTGCTTAATTTTCTTAGGTAATGAATTATAAATTTGTGCTCCTCCGTATTTAATATCTTTTTTTCCGTAATTTGTTCTGGGCTTTAGCAAAACAAGGGGATGGGCTCTTCTTGTAGTACGATTATGTGTTTCCGATTTTGTTGTGAATATTAATTGCCATACAAGTAAAATCTAAGTGTATTTATTGCACTAAGACACCATTGTTAGAAGTTTCTTGAACACAGTTTACCACGTGCGCTGTCTACAATGTGAGGCAGGAAAAATACACCATGGATTGTTAAAAACTAGTTACTATTGTATTATATTGGAATGTTATTTCCTTATGCTATTATTTTTCCTAGAACCATATTGTGTGGTGTTGAGCCCCATTAACGGTTGAGATCGCAAGACAATCGGTATAGCGCAATCGAAAATTGAATTTACCTACACTTAGATTAAGACTTTTTCTGTTTTGTTTTGTACTTACGAATGTTTTAGTGTAATAACTACTGGTAAATCAATAAATAAATGTTATGAAGGAAAACGCCAGTTTCGCCAGCGGTTATTAAACAATATGAATTTTAAGTTTTATAAGTGTGTTAAGGAAGTTTCATTACTTCGTATATTTCAAACTTGGCTGTCTTGTCTTTGTGTGTTTTGTATGTCATATATTTTAGAAGCATTTTTTTAGGAAAAAGAATTGAAGATTTTTGAATTAAAACTTCCTACAGGTTACAAAAAATTTAACCTTTAAAGAAAAAATAAATGGTTTTCGAACCGAACACCTTTCTAAACAAGCTGTCTTCAGTTCTATTTTTTAATTAAGAACATTTAAGTAGAGTAATTATTTTTAAATTGAAAAAGGTTTGCCATAAATTTATAAGATAGTCTAAAATTGTTAAAAGGTTTTTATGACCGGAGTGATACTATGGCCTCACCGAAAACCGTTGTGAAACAGCGCTTGCGCTTCGCTTTACCGAATGATTGAGGATACCGGAGGCCAATACTCCAAGCCCTCCCTCATTCCCCCAAAGGCTGGCAACGCACTAACGCCTGTGGTGTTGCGGGTGTCTATGTTGGGTATAGCTCTGCTTGTTTGCGGCCTATTCCATAAAAAAAGTTTTGATTCTCTTCGCAGTGCTGTCGTTCTACACAGTTTGCTCTCTCAGTCTCCTTTTACGATACCCACGGATAGACCAGGGGTGATAACTCTCCGTATGCTTAATTCGTCTCCACATGGACGGTTTGTCTGTCATGCTATTGAACTATTACAAATATATTAAAATTTTATTTTTGTTTGTTATACAAAGTCAAGCAATAATTGCAATTAAACAACATTATTGATGTAATTAACGACCGATAAAAGTGAACAAACAACTTGTAGTATTGTAATATTGTGTTTCGCAATTTTTTATTATAGTATTAAAATTATAATACGTACATATTATACATATATTTTTTTTTGTGTTTTTTAATCGCTCAAACAGTTATATTTTACTAGCTTTGCCCTCGGCTCCGCCTGTATGGCAATTAGCTTTTAAAGAGTTCAATATATCTCTATTATCCAATCAATACTGCGATTTAGTTGTTAAAGCGTAACAGATAGACGGACAAAGATACTTTCAAATTTACAACGTGAATATTAAGGTTTACCAAAATCAATATTTTTTTTTGGAAAAGTTGTAAAATATTAAAGGATGGGATTAAGATTTGGCACACACACACTCATAGAATTATGTTCATGTGTTTCATTCCATTGTCAAGTTTAGTTTAAAACTAAAACCACAATCTGTGGCCGTCTAAACGAGGCACAAAGCATCCAAAATTAATGACTCGTAAGTTCAAATGTTAGTGCTGATACCAAAACATGGTACATTCTGACGCGTACCAACCTTCGTCATTCATCATTAAGTTTTGATACTTGACATGTTTGCAATTGGAAACTTTAAGGCGCTAGTGGGTACATTTTTTGTGTACCTACAATACAGAAAGGGCGAGGTTCTAAAATATGCGCTTGTGACCTTTGTTTGTTTACAACTAACTTGAAAACAGGTACGTATTGTTATATATTTTTCCTAAGAGTTAATCAGTTTTTAGAGTTACTTTATACCGAGTGAGTGAGTTTATTCCAACCGCAAATAGCAACCCTTTGATTCTGGAATATTGGGGTACAAGGGGTGGTACCTAATGGTTTCTGTGACTTTTGAGTGGCAGGTGTGTATGGGCGGCGATTGTCAGTAACCACTTGGGGACCCGACTGATTGTTTGCCCCCTGTATCAGAAAAAGAAAAAATACATTTTAATGTGAATATATTTTGTATCTAATCTCAACGTTTGTACAGGCGTTAAATAAGACACTGATACAAACTTATGTATAAAATTCCAAATAATAATAATAATAAAAATATGTTTATTTCCACCACAAAGAACTCATTGTACAATAATCAGGCTGCTGGGTCGATATATTGTGTTGCGTTACTATATATATGATGACTGTTTCATTTTAGATAGTTTTAGCACTAGTAATGTTTTCTGTGACTTTATAAACATATTAATAAAATATATATTTTTTTTTATATAACTTCCAGACTGAGAACAACAATTTGTGTGACACATAAAGTGTTGCCACATAGAGCCTCCGAAGCGCTTCCTAAAGCAGCGGCGGGCGTGGCGACCGCTTAAGCCCTAGCGGCTAACGTATTAAACATATTTCAAATGTGTTAAACGTAATGAATGAAAACCAAATATTCATATAAATATTGGCATATTCCTAAAATATTTTGTGACATATTTCCCTTGTCATGTCAATTCTCAGCGCCCGACCCAAACACATAATATAATTCATATACGAATCTTGTTGGGGTTACCCGATTGATGACCTTATCACGCTGTGGTAATCATTTATATTCGCTGCTAAGAATGCAATTTATAGTGATTTAGCACGCCAATTTTTACCGGTAATACATTCGGCAAATGAGGTTGAAAATATTTTTTCAAATAAAAAATTATAGGAATAAATATTTAGTAATGTTGCCTTAGTCTTAAACTGAGTGTAAACTGTTTAGATAGCCATTTGTACACGGAAATTCAACCGTTGTATTATGTATACTATTATATCTGGTGTACAATAAAGTGTATTCTATTCTATTCTAGACAGATACATATAAATATATATATCTTACCTGCAATGCACTCGAGAAATTTGTTTACTCTGCATCACCCAATGGTAGGTTGGTGGAGACTGCCGTCGGGATTAAGTGCCGCTAATGCACCAAAATTGCATAATGCAATAAATAAATAAATTTTATAGAAAATTTTACACCAAATATATTGATAATATGCCAGTCTTATCGTTTCTAACCATTTTTTTCATAAGCCTGTTTAATTTACAATTGTTAAGAAAAAGTTGAACGATAGAAGTATTTGTAAATTTTTTTGCAGATATTTTTTTATACTGAATCAAAGTCTTGATCTACGGCAGCCAAAGATCTGCTAACATGTGAATGTGATAGCTTTGTTATAGTGCCAATAAATCATACATTTATACTAAACATTATTATTGCATGTGCACATCATTCCAGTTGTTATAAATGACCACAATAACGAGTTATCCATCTAACATTAACGTAAAAAAGATTTTAAATAAAAATTCTTAAAAACAAATCTTGAGTTTTTGTCAGTGAAACCATTAAACTAATGACTGTGGATATAAAGCTTCAAAGATTTTTAAGGAGACACAAACTACGTCATAATCCTCTTTCGCATAATTTGTTCACAAGTTTTTTATCATCGATCTTATTATTTTGATATTACAGGCTTTCAAAGAGCGTAATGTATTTGACTTTTTATAAAAAATTTGAAGCGAGTGAACCCGCCCAAAGAAATAGATAACGAAATCAGTTTTATTTGACTTACTGGTCTATTGGTTAGCGATCTTCACTGCTGAACCAGATATTGTGTGTTCGATTTCCATCCAGAACAGGCTATTAGGTGATCAACATGACATATTTTTTTTGTATTTGTGATATTTAACTATAAATATATCATGTACGTTCTTCCGAACTCTGTTTACCTCAGTAATTGACATGTTTTAATCATCATCATCACCTACCGCAGCCTACCGCAGTCCATCGCCGGACATAGGCCTCTCCAATTGCACGCCACTTGGTTCGATCCTCGGATTCTCGCATCCAGCTCCTGCCAGCCGTCTTGCATAGATATCTTCATCATGTGTTAATATTTTTTCATAAATATGTAACATATTAATTTAAGTAGAAATATTTTTAAAAAATCTGATCTGATGCCCTTCATCATTATTTATTACTTTAGTCTCGAAAATTACTACTGATTAAATTTACGTAACCGATTACAAAATATTTTCATTGTAAAGACAAGTAGGTACAACTCTGACAACAAAGTGTTACGCATTACTTATTTGAGAGCGAGTTAACAAACAAACGTTGAGCAGTGTTTATACACGTGAAGCGACGATTTAACGATTATATACGAAAACCGAAGACGTTTAGGAGAATAGTATTACAAAAACATATTTTTTAGCTACTCGAAGTTTAGTACAGTCATCCACAAATATTTCACTAAACAAATATAGGCATAGGCATCTGCATCATTAATAAGCAGATGTCGCAAGAGCCGACTGAGCAACCTTACTGTGCGAGAGAACAACACTGCAATACCAACCGGTGGCCAGTGTGGTCTATACCACCAACACCACTATAGGTCAAAACCTCTTTGCTAAGAAGAGGTCTTGCTATGTCCAGCAATAAAATGTTAAGGGATAATATATGATTACTAGCTGAATCGTCATACGTTGTTTCGTCATTTATAAAATGATATTAATAATATTTAGGAACATGTAAAATAGATTGATGGCCGATTCTCAGACCTACCCGATATGCACACAAAATTTCATAAAAATCGATCCAGCCGTTTCGGTGGAGTTGTTGAAAAACACCGCGACACGAAAATTTTATATATTAGATTGACAAATTAACCGAATACTATATAGAATACGTCAGTCGACATATCATAATAAAAATATGCTTGTTTGGTTACTTTACGCTTAACTTAAAAAATAAAACTACGAAATAATTATACTAGTCATGCAATACCCTGAAGTTGGTGACTGGTATTATTCTAATTTTCTGTATATTATGTGCGACGTGTGACCTATATTACTAGAATATTATTAAAAAAGTTTTCCTTACATTTCGGGTGAAATACGCAACTTCTGTGAATTAATGTGTGGTTTATAGTCTAATAAACTTTGTTATGGAGCAAGATGGAGCGCAAAGGAATTTTAATTGCATATCTATCGATCGGAACAGTAAGTTATTGGGGTTTTAAAAGGGATCATAATTACATTATTTATTATTGAATAACCGAAGTGCGGTTTAACGAAGTTGTATTAAAAGTATTTTTTTATTAATACTTATATTTTTAAAACATGATACAAATGAATATTTATTACAGAATAAGTACAAAGCCAGTTTCGTTGTTTTTCGCTTAATCTCGAACACTTGGGGACTGAAAATCAGTCAGGATTAGAGATGATGAATCATGACAGATGTCAAAAGTTGTAATTGGAGCGAGACTTTTCAAGTTCATGTCCAAGGATCAAATGGTTGATTAGAAATTGTGTTTGATCTTAACATAGTATAAAATGAAACCGATCTTTTAAACTTCTCAATGGATTTTAATGCAAGTTTCAACAATAGATATAGTGAATAAAGAGGAAGGTTTAAAGGAAATCCAATAATTTTAAAAGCTTCCATGTTAAGCCGTACTTGATCGGTAGTATCTTCTACATTGTCAGAGAGACTTGTCCAAGACATGGCGTTGCTTGGTAAGATATAATAAACTTCTCTAGGAAGAGTAATGGGAGCTTTACAAAGATTATTTATTATCGGTACCTAATATTTTGAAATAGGGATGGTCATGCAGTGACCAGTTTAATTGCTAAACCTCGTGAAATTTATTATACTTGCGCGACAGTGCAGACTGGATTCCTGATGAACGTGAGCCCAAATGGGCTTATGCGTTATACTGTTGTGACACAACGTGTGTACCGTGTGTAAGTGAAATTCTGAATGTTTTGTTATAATTGTTGTTTGAATTCGTAGTAACAGGCATTTGTTTTGGTGACTGACATTGATATGACAGACTGTTTTGTTCCTGAAAACGACGCTGTGGGGCGTACTCTCAATTCGGTGCTACGTTTAGCTCGACTATACATGTAATTCAAAAATTGTGCATTTTGACTCATTGAAATGCATTGAATGTCTCTATAGTATGGTGTCTCAGGTATCACGACTATCAAGCCCGCACATATGAACTGGATCACGCTCTGATTCATGACAGAATTAGTATGAGGGTATGCATTTTCAAAAAGTACATTGAAACCTAAAAGACATCTATCTTAGAATGTAAAGCTTATCTATGTTTATACATCTATTATGAACTTGACATCCAAGTTTACACGATCCAAGATCATATCAGAGAGAACGTTAGCCAGCAGATGAACAGATAAACACATCACTAGCTAGGCCAGATGAATATCAACAATGAATCATTACTCTCCTTACATGCCTTGTTTTATCAGCCTTTTCTTTTGTTTTATTTCCTTTACATTAAACAGTATTATCTAGCATTTATGATTCATTGATAACGACAACATTGAGTCCTGCTGACCTGATTTTTCTGTACAAAAATAAACATACGACTTACGCAAGGCCATCATCAGATGGTATATTAATATTTGCACATGATAAGGCTGTAATAACTGCCCGAGAATAGCGAATTGTTGTATTTGGGATTGTAGTGTGATTTATATGAGCGTATTTGTACTTGAATTGAAGATTATTACGCTGTAAACACAAAGCAGCCTAGGGAACCTTTGAAATAAAATAACACTATTTAGTCAGTATCGGTTAGTTAGTACAAATAATCAGATGTTTATGACATTTTTAAAGCTAACAAAGATTGAATTCTAAACTGATCGCTGTTGTAGCTTTGGGAAGATAACGCGACATCGCAGAATGTTTAGTAGTTCTGATATTGATGTTCTACTTTCTTCTTTTGATACTTATACTTGCTTCTAGATTATTTATCATGGACATTCTTTTATTTTAATAACTAACATAGTCAGGGCTATGCCATTTTTCACTCGCCCTGTCTTAGAAACCAAATTATCGATCCTCAAATTTCTATTGTCATAATTTTTACTAATTAGTATTATTTATAGGTTAGAAACTTAAAGTTCTACAAACATTCGCTGTAGTTAAACGAAACGTCATTACCGCTGATATATATCTGGCGCCACGCCAGGTCCTAGCGGTGCTTCTTTGCATTGAAATCCGTTCTTACCCGAAGACAAAAGAAAGAATAATAGTTTTGACAGTCTATGTATGTACTATGTATGTATTTTCAGATATTCCATCGTAACGATTAAACTACTGCACCGATATTATTAAATAAGGCGTCAATAGATTTGTAATAATGGTCCGAGCGACATAGGCTATTGATATTTTATAAAATGTTTATTACGTAGTCGGGTTATAGGTTTTTGAAATATATGTTGTTAAATCTGTATTCTATTAATGTTTTATAATGCTCATTCGATATGATTATAATAAATACATGAAACCGAACATAACGTGAGATCGCGCTCAGGCAGACATTTTACATTACAGTATCATTGGCTAACAGTCCAACATATAACATAGCTAAATAATTTCCAATTCAATAAATAAACAGTTATTTGCTGACCATACTTAGGAACATGTTTAGTTATTAATGGTAATAACTTTACACATTTCGTATTGTTATTAAGTATATGGATGACCTTTGGAAAATTTTCCAAAAATGAATCCTAGCTAGATCGATCCATTCCAGCCCCGGAACACCCTGCATACTAAATTTCATGAAAATCGTTGGAGCTGGTTCCGAGATTAAGAATATATATATATATATTTATATACAAGAATTGCTCCTTTAAAAGTGTTAAATGTTTTCATATGTACGAGAATTGGGAGACTTGTACCGTGGGAGAGTCACACTTCTACATGAATGGTTAAGTTCGACTCTATTGATTCCACGGCCTCACAGAAATCCGGTGTGAAACAGCGCTTGCGCTCTGTTTCACCGAGTGAGTGAGGATAGCGGCAACGTGAGAAAGGCCGGCAACGTACTTGTGACGCCTATGCTGTTACGGGTGTCCATGGGCGGCGGTAAGCGCTTACCATCAGGCGGTACGACTGCTCGTTAACCCATATCTTTCTTTCGTATCCCTTAGGTATATCAACAGAGGATATATGACGGGTTATTACCTTCCCGTATATTACAGATTCATGGAAGGTTTTTCCTTCAATAATAAGCTCGTGTCCACAGAGGCACAATGTAGACTCCATAATAGCGGTGGCTGTCCAAATTTCATCTGTCACCTTTGACTATCGCTGCTAGACGTCGCGTTGTTGTATTCCAAGACTTAAACAAGACAGTCGCACGACCGTAAAAACAAATATGTTTATGAAAACGTCTCACATCTATCCAAGATCTCACCCACATTTACTAAATGTAGTTTACGTACATATGTACACATGATGTCTGCGCTTTTATAAGCGTCATATAACCATTTTACAGAACAATCTAGAATGTAATGGGGAGTGTTGAACTTGGAGGTCACATTGATAATCCTCCCTCACTTTGGTTCAATGCTCGATACGTGATACTGTAGTGATAGGTATTTTACGGATCGTTATAGCAACATACTATAGTGTAATAGACATTATCGTATTCTTAGCTAGATATTTCTTTACAATCATATGAACTAGACGTTTAGTTATGCCTTAGATGCACTCACACTTGTTTGTAAAGGTTAAACAATCATCGCTAGTAGCAATGCGGGCTAGTCTAAAATAATAAATACAAGCTAAAATTACCCCCTACGCAAGCACTTAATCGAGTAATCATATGCAAAAAATGCATTACATCATTTTGGAACAGAGCTGACACTTACACTGCTGGACCGATATTAACCAAACATAGCTAAGAACCACTGCAGGAGTTTTTTTCAAATGTAAAAAAACACATCGAAACGTATCACTTCGTTTAAGAGCTAAGATGCCGCTGACACACACACCACCACATAGACAGACATCGACGTCAAACTTATAACACCCCTCGTTTTGCGTCGGGGTAAAAAAAATAGTTACTTCTTATATCACTCATTATACCACTTCTAAGTTACTGCTTATATAACCAACATTGAAATTGACTGGAACGATTATAGCGATTATTTTGTGTATTTGGGTATGAGGTATGAGAATAAATCCTGAAGTATTTTTTACGGTAATCCACCTACATTTACCGCTAAAATGTAGACGAAGTTGCGTGGGTCAACTAGTATATATATTTAATATACAAAAAATCGTAAGTTATCACAGTCATGTACTAATCACGAAGATGTGTCATGCGTAAACAAGTTAATTTAAGATAAGAAGATTTAATTATATCAGCTTAGGTAACGGTACCTACCTAAAAATGATTTTAATGACCTCGAACTTTTTTTATTTCGAAGTAAGAGTGGAATTATATCATAAACAATTTCATGAATGATATTCAAATTTGCGAACTGTGGTAATCACTTACCCTCAAGTAAGCCGTCTGCTTGTTTGTCACCTCTCTGTACTAATACAATAAATTCGAAAGTAAGTCTGTCTGTTCGCCTTTTATGCTTTAATGACTAAACTGCTGCACCGATTTTGAAATTTGGCTTGCGTACTTACCTTATAAAACCCACAACACAACAAAAGACATTGTTTTAACCTTATCTGTTATAGTATAATCATATTCTATTAGATTATAATTTTCTTCCATTAACTTAATATCTAACGCAATATGAATCTTTTAAGTAAATTTACAGACTTTGAACTCCGTAGACAACAAAGCAAGACATACAAATAAAGCAATGGAATAAAACTCAAATACTAGACATTTATTTTACTTGAAAAAGAATTATAAAATACAAGAGGTAATTGTGAGAAAAGAATGTAACAGTAAAACTGAAGGTCAAGTAAAATGCTGCAATAAACTGCATCATAATAATATATTGTTATGTGTTTCATATTTTTACACATGAAATAATTTCCACAGTTAATACAAAACAAATGTAGCTACAATATCCCTACTTACTAATGTTAACTTTTGGTCCTGGCAAATCCTGATACCAAGCGCAAATGTGTGATCAGAAAACTATATCGGTTGATACTCAAAACTATTTTGTACATTTGTTATATTGTTAGAAATAATAAACTCTTTTTGAATATACATATACGGGATACATTTTCATAATTTCTTGTTAAAGAAAAGGAGTGCAAAATATTTTTGTTTTAACGACTTCAAAAAACTAGGAGGTTCTCAATTTCATTTTTTTTGTGTTCATAAATTCTTATTGGGTGTACCGATTTTAATGATTCTTTTTATATTCGGACTCCAAACATAACAATAATCGCAGACGTAATTATGTATTTTAATACTAGTTTATGTCCGCGGCTCCGCCCGCGTATATGTCGGTTATCGCGACAAATAGTAGATCATGTCTTATTCTGATATATCAGATATGTTACTGTAAAATTTCATCCAAATCCGTGGAGCAGTTTTTACGTGAAAGAGTAACAAACATCTATCCATAGAAACTTTCTCACAAAATATGATATTAGTAGGATTATTTTTTTACTTTTTAGTGCCTTTTTTATTTTAAATATTTTGTTTGACGTTATTTTTGTTAAAATTTTGTTCAAGAGCCAAGAACGGCAATTTGCAAAGTCCGAAAATCGTAATTATCAAAAAAAAACTAAACATCTGTCACTCAACCACCTAATGTCACCGAATGGTTGACGCCAGAATCTAAATATACCCCATGAAATTACCATCGGTCTTAGTTTCATCTTCATTTTTTACCGAATGTTACAATTTTCTTTACATCTCTCATTGTTGTTGTATTCACACTCCGAGCGGATAGTTCAACATTTTTGGCATTAAATCTACGTTTTTATCAACATTTATATATATGGTGTCTTATGTAGAAGAAAAAACACACCTTTAAAGTGACTATTGTTCTTTGGATAAATGTGGGATAAGTGCTGCAGTTATGTAATTTTATATGCTTCGTAACTATCTTAATATCTTAATTATATATGGAGACGCAGATCTATGTAAAAAGATAATTGTTTTTTAGACAACTTAATATAATTTAATAAAAACAGTAATTAATCTTATACAGACATTATGATGTACTGGCTTCTCTAATACATAAATATATATATGTCAACATTATTTGTAACTTGATGAATTATGTATATAATAACAATAACTAATCGAATAATATATAGATAGAGCTCCTTATTTTAAAAAAGTGTTGTCAAAAGATTTTTTTATGGAATTGGCAAACGAAGAGATGCATAACCTGATGGTAAGCGATTGCCGCCACCCGTGGACAGCCGTAACACCAGAGCCATCACAAGTGCGTTAACGGCCTTTGGGGATGGGGAGGGGGATGAGGGGAAGTGTTGGATTATGGGCTCCAGTATCCACACTCACTCGGTGAAACACAGCGCAGGCGCTGTTTCACACCGGTTTTCTGTATATTACTACATTATATACTCAAGCGAAGTCTTTGGTTAAAGGTAAATTTAAATAGAAGTTACTTTTTTAATTAGAATTTGAAATACTTACGTGGGGTTTTTCATGGTCTTATAGAATCTTGCTTTAAAGATATTACTATTTTTATACAACAGGTAAACTGGAGTGAATAGAAGGGACCGTATGGAAGTTAAGTATGGGACCATCTCAATAGGCCGCTATAGTAGTCACCACGATGCATTGTTGCACTGTCTGTATTCGCAATGAGTATGGTAACCACTGTTCTTGGATTCCGCTCATGCTTTCCATCAGGCAGATTGAGTCCCTTTCGTAAGCCCATGTATATTAAAAGCACAACTCCTGGATTGGACAGTGCGACTTTCGTAGCTTGGAACTATATATAGTCTCATATCGGTATACCCGTTATATCGAGAGACTATGAAAGAGGTCATTTGTTAATAACTTAATATGAACATATTATTAATCCTTAAAAAATATAAGCAAATCCGTTAATCCGACATTGCGTCGCTGATCCGCGGTGTCATCACAATTATTATCAGTCAAGATTAATGACAAAATGACGCAACCTACCATAATCTGTGAGCAAATATTTTCCTCCTCAAACACTGATTATACCTAAAACGTAAATTAAGTTTTGACTCCACTGTTCATTATTTTCACACATCGCAGTTTTTTATTGGAAAAAAAATATGCTGACGTAATACGTCTGAATAAAATAATTGATACATTATATGTGTTAATTATTTTATTTATGTGTAATATTCATGGAAATTTGGTAGACGACACGCATTACCTGTACGTGAACTTACCAATTATTTGTATAATGTATTAATTTAAATTATATTTACAGTTATTGTTATACAAAGGTGTATAATCAGGTCCGGTAAATTTATTTTCCACACATTCGTATAACGATTTCATTGTTTTATATTTAAATATTTTATTAAAGATTTTAAGAAACTATTTACAATTTTTAATATGGGTTAGAAAAACTTACATTAAACTAGGAAACGATGTAAAAATAAGAATAAATTAAAAACTGACTAAATTGCAGTTAATTAGTCTCAAAATTATGAAATAATTAGATTACACGTAACGCATGTTGCAGTCTGAACCTCAACTAAGCACAACCCTTAACCAGGATATTGATAAACACTTATATGTTTCTAAATATGTACAGACATAGACAAGTGATCGCGCTCATCGCACTGTTGTTTGTCCCGAGTGCACATCGAACCTACACCAACAAGACCAACAGGCTAGTCAAGGTGCAGGCGACTAAAGAATTTTAATGTGAGATTGGAATTTTTTACTGATTCGGTCTAGTGATTTCAGTCGCTAGTGTTCCGAATTTTTCTTTTCTTCCCATAGGCTTTAAGTAATTATATTCTGTTGTAATCGGTGATAGCAAAAAACTATCAAATTTATGGCTTCCTTAAAAAACCTGTGGAAACAACTAAGCATGTAATAATTATGAATAATTTTAAAACTAGCGAATACGAATAAGAATTATGGCAAGATTGACCAAAGACACCATGTATACCTAGTAAAATGTCCGTTTGGGAATCGTACACATTAGATTTGCGCATTTTGGGGTTCGGGGGCACGAGCACCCATGAGAAATATACAATGGTTGCCAGCACCCTTTATTCATTATTATAGGCCTAGGAGGCCTAGACATAAGAGGTTATGAGGACGAACATGCAAATTACATTCAATTGTTGAATCTGCGATTATAGGATATTCCCGAGTTAAAAGCGTGACTTCAGCGCAGCAAATATAGGTGATTGTCACACGATGTGACTGGCGAACTGTGTTCAATTCTGAGTCACCAAGTGTTACGTGAATTAATCAAACAAATACAAAATTCGGTCTATTACTCAGTCATGGTTGATGAAACTAGTGATATTCCAATTGTGAACGAGCAACTTTCTGCTTTCGTTATGTAGATGTAAAGCTTAATTAATATGATACTTTTTTAGGCCTATATGAAACAGCATCACCGGCATCGGAAAATTTATTTGAAATTTCCAATGGCTTAAATTACAAAGACTTTACTAAGACGGTTCAACATAAATATTAAGATATGTATAGGTAATGAGATATGTACAGATGGTGCTGCTAATGTTAGTGAAGCGCATTCTGGCCTTCAATCGTAGATTGAGGCTATCACACTTCCCTCACTTTTTCGGGTCATCAAATGATCATGAGCACCCATGGGGTTTTCTAAAAGGCGGCACCAGCGATAGATAAGATTTGTATCAAATATTCCAAGTAAAACATAAGATCATCTAAAACACTGTAATACCTAAACGAATGCTTACAAATTACATTATCAAATCGTTCTATATATCTTTTTGGTGCAACAATCATTGTTCCTACATGACATCTCAAATAGTGTAAATCCTTTAAATAAATTAAAAGTAATTAAAAATGTTAATACGTAAACAAAAACTAAGAAGTATTTGACACTACTTATTTTTAGTAGTAATTTGATCCTTTGTAATCGCAACACTCATTTCACAAGCTACAAAAGTGTCGGAGACTTATCTTGATCCATAAATGATTGAAATGTATGTCAACAACACTGAATTGATAAATCAGATATCATACAAACACACACCCATCTAAATTCTCAGGAAAGGATAAGGTAGTATTAAAACGGCTGTATTTTACGAATGCTTCATAATTTTGGTGATGTATTATAAACACAGATGTTCATCACCTCTGTTCATCCCATGGGTATCATAACAGAACAGAAACAAACTAAGCAGGACAACATCACTGCGAATCGAAGGAAAACTTGAAACCAACCCTGTACCAACCTAAGTTGTACAGTTGGCAAAACCTTCTGGCTAGGAGGAGAGACCTATGTCCAGCAGTGAACTATTAAAGGCTGCCTCGTGTTATTGAGTTTTTCTCATTATAGAAGTACAAAGTTTGGAAATTGGGTCTGAACCCCCGTGCCTCGGAGAGCACGTAACGGTCCTGCGCCTGATCTCACCCCGATCGTGTCGGTTAACCGTCCCACGAGAGTGAGGGAACAGAGAGTGCACCTGTGTTTGCGCACACACCTGTGCACATTTCCTGCGTAGTCGGCTGGTCTCCGTTGAGACTGGCCACTGTGGCCGTTATCGGCTAGGAGAACATTATATCATTAAAGGCTATTAATAATTACGGTGTTTATAGTTTTATTCCCACTTTCCCATTCCCACAAGCCTTTTGCCCAGAAACATTAGAGGCAAGATAACTTCAATTAGGAGTTTTTAGAAGGAAGTTTAGTATAGCTGTTTAGTCAATGAAATAAAAGAGACATTGCTTACACGGATAAATTAGGGTATGCAAGCAACAGTTCGAATATGTCAAAGTCACATAACGATACTATCTTGTTTTCTTAATTTGACATGTCATCGATATGCATATTAAAATACTTCCTCATGACAAGGAAGAACAAGTATATGAGGAAATAATATGAATACAATATAAAGTGATTAAACACAAGCGATGCCCTTTCCGTGTTAAAAAAACTTAGGGAATTTCTTTAATTCATGGTGAACAAGTGTTGAGTGAAAGTAGATGCTCTTGGCACAGGATTGGCTGCATTCCGACGAAAGAAGCTTCCAGTGAAAGGCTTCTTGAAGTAAATCACGTTTTGGTATAATGAGGCCTTTTGTTAATTCTGGTATGACAAGTTAACAACAATACACGGAAACAGGATTTATATGTAACGGGGACAAAATATGAAAATTTATTGTTTTGCAACTAAAGAAATGATTAAACTGTTTAATCGACGCACTTTAATAATAATTAAAAATGTTTATGTTGTGGACCATTAGAAAATGTTTGTTGAATCATAGAGACACAACTCATTAGTTTATATCCATAAAATTGCGCCACTCTCGAAGAGTCGATAAGCGTTAGTAAGAGTCAAAATGACACCAGTTGACCCAAACCATTAAAATTATTGCATTCATATTAACAGATACGGGTATGTATGGTTTGTATGTATGTATACATATATTTTAGAGACGCCGAGCGGTTACATATATATGTTGTGATGACCTGTGTACGTCGCAACATATTTGATTGAAAACGTTAATCTTTTGCACATCCATAAATATTTCTGAACTTGAACTGGGGATTGAACTCAAAACCTCTTGCAGTCGTAAGCTCTCCTACACGCAATTAAATGCATTTATTATGATTTTTTTCATTTTTTTTATCACAAATATTATTATTCAAGGCTCGCTATCTAAATATAGGATCTGCCTAAATTAAAACAGAGAACCAATTAGGCATTAAGTGTTTTTTGCTGTCGAAATTTAATTTGTGCAAAAACATTATATAAATACAACTAAATTGTAGTTTACAACGTAATATCAGTAATTATTGAACTCTTAAAACTCAATTAAATTTTTTTAACCTACAAAGCCATGATTTCGTATAATTTAATCGGAATTCAATATTATTCTTATAAATGAACACGGGTTGTTATTGAGATTTTTCTCAAAAAAAATATAAGTGTATGTAATCTATAGTAATAATAAGGCAATTAAGTAATATTTACTTGGAGTTAGCAGAAGAAAAAATGCTACCAAATGGTTTGATATTATTGTTGTTTTATATCAGCGATACGTTGTTTGGTGTTGCCTGTCTTGGTCTCTTGGCATTGAAAGTAGAAACATAAAATATGTAAGATTTATTAACGATTAATATAGTTTCCTTTCCTTACATTTAAAAGAAATCATTTACAAAGAAAAATTTGTGAGAAATCACTCGTGTAAAATTATTCTCATTGTCATTAATTTTTTTCGTTTCAACCTAGTTAAAAATAAAATAGATAAATAACTAGTTGTCTGAATTGAATAAAAATAAAAAAAGTAAATAACTAGTTTTCCCAATTGAATAAAGTATATTTGCAGTACAAGCGAACTTCAGAAAAACGCAACAATCATCTGTCAACCACAGCAAGTGAGTCAGGCACGGTCTACATGTTCTGTGGACCCGTAGGTACCACAAAATGTGTCTGACATAACCCACGAACACGATATCTTTGTGACACACGCCTCATAAATACGTTCAAAGGTTGAATCTCTAATATGTCATAGGCATTCTGGTGTCTCGTTTCTACTTGTTAGAGACGAAGCATTATTTATCCCAGTAAGACAATTAGCTGGTAATAAAATATTATGATGACCTGTGTACGTCGCCAACTGATTGACGGTTTTTAAATGTGACTTTTGCATCTGGCTTAGTGTTTTAGTACAATATCTAAGTAGGTACGTTTAAGTATGTTTATGTGTTTTATCCTGCTTGAGAATAGCGCGTTGGGCGTGCTAATTTAATGTGTGTTTGTGTGTTCTAAAACCTACATACAGTATGAGATATTATTTGGGGTCTAGCCAGCGTTGTGTTATATAATAGATACGTATTTTATGCAATTGCTCCATTATTGTTTTTAAAAAACCGCTGCAAACGGTGTGACGCTACAAATTTATCCGACTGGAATAATTGATGGTTATTTACCCGGCAACCAAACTTCGCTATATTTTATTTTACGTACCTCAATTTAATGAGCAAATGAGATTTAATAGCATGGGAGCTTTGTTTCATGCCGTCACGGTTGGCGGACTCCTAGCAATGCCTTTGTGCGCCGGTAGCTAATCACTGTCTCTCACCTTACTCCCCTCTCTTCCTCGCCAATGGATTATTAATGCAGTTTTTATCTATAAAGCACCACGGTAGCCTAGGATGCTTGGTCTAACAAGGTCATTAACACCTTCCAAAATATTTTTATCCTTGCTATGCGTGGTGTCATATTCTTAAAGTTCGGTTGACGTTAGATAAACCACAATTTGTTTGACTTAAATGGTCAAAAAGGACAGGTATCAGGTTAGTTAATAGTGCCTGGCGGGTTTAGAACTAGGAGTCCACCGGTTTGTCTACGGAAGTTTCATGTTCAAAAACCCGCTTGAGAACTTAATTGCGTGATACAGGATTGTCAGTAACTACTAAGAAGTTTAACTAGAAACTAGATGTCGTTGAAGCACATTTTATGCAGCATCTTTGACTGTCACCAAGTATATTAACTATATGCTTTTCTAGAGTTAATAAATACTATAATTATGTAAACCATAATGACAAGCGCTACCAATAAAATAAAAATAGTTTTTAAGTAATCAATTAGTTTTTGTTTTCTAAATAATTTGCCAAATCTGTTCGTGTAGGATGGTGAATGGATTGATGAATGTTGCTGATGTATTTTCGATGACATTGAACTGTTTCTGTCCATTTCTATGTACCAGCGTGGAGAAGTCTTTCAATACCGATTATAGCTCATTTGACCGTCATATTTCAGTCGTTTTGAATATTTTGTTCAATTGACCACCGTCACTTGAAGCATTATAATTATATATATTTTTCTACTATGACATGTTAAAATAAATACTGGATTCCTCTAGTTTTCATGTATTTATACATTGTTCAGAACAATTGACAATTTAAATCGAAAGACTTTGATTGTAATATTTTTTATCGGAGTTTTATGTCACAATACATGACATTAATTTGTTCGAGATTTCTGAATTAAATTTATCGATAAATATTGTTTTTGGCCGATTGCCGAACAAGTGATTTATTATCATTGAAAACTTTTTATCTTAAGAGTATGAAGTCATAAACATGGCTATCTTCGGTTTAGCTAACAGAAATTGACGTCAAGCATATTCAAAGATTATGTAAAGATTTCTATAGTTGGCAAAGCGCCATGTCAGAGTTTTTGGGAATGTTCTGCACCTTAGTTTTAAGTTTGGCTTGGAAACTAGCAAAAAGTATTTTTCTGACAAGACTTATCCCAAAACGGTAACTTTAGTTATAATTAGTGAAGAGATATTTGTTCGATCTTAGAATTGACATTACCATGAAATATGATCATTTTATGATAGTGATAATAAATTATTTAAATCCAACTTTTTTCTGCACACACTTTAATTAACTCAATAATTTTAGGTATTTTTAGTTGCCGGGTATTTAATTGGTTTCTTAACATAAAATGAAGTCGTGTTAACGCTTGTCATCGACTTAATCTCACTGGTTATTTAAATAAATTGGTGTTTTCGATTTTAAATCTAAAATTAGATTTAAAATCGTTTTTATAAAACTAAAGTTTACATAAAATAAAACCATAATTTTTTTTTATAACTGCCAGTATCATCAAGTTTTTGCCCTAACATTATAGTAGGACAGCCTCCATTGGCGCTCGTCATGTCAAACATATCTTCAAAATTAAACGAAGAGTAAGGCTGGACATCGAACATGCTTTGTCATGCATGGCCCGGCTCGACCGGAGTGATACCACGGCCTCAAAGAAAACCGGTGTGAATCAGCGCTTGCGCTGTTTTTCACCGAGTGAGTGAGATTTATGACAATTATATGTAAGAATCTGAGAAAAATTTAAGGTAAAATGCGTTTCCGAATTAATCTAGTGCTGTTATAGAAAACTGCAATCATACAAAGAAACGGAAATTTCCCCAATGTTTTATATTTGTGTACATGGAACCTGTTGGTAACCAAAAACAGAATTAACCTCTGAACGTATTAGTAGAAAACTGGTCTATAAATTTAATTATCAAACTGGTTTTATAAGTTCCGACTACAAACTGTATCAGCTTTAAATTGGTATTCTCCTTCAGTAGATTAATTTATTCAATTTATTAAAGAACATTCTGGATCTTCGGAGAAAATAACCCGATAATGTAATAAGAAGAAAAAAAATGTGCGGGAACTTATACCTGGATAACAAAGGTAGTTTCTTCCCTTCCTCTCACAAAAGACCAAGCCTTAATGACAGCATTCGTGCTGGGTGTGTCGTTGGTCGAGTTCGAGACCTAAGACCCAATGATCGACATGCTTCTTTATAGACCGATATATGTGAGTCTCCATGCTGCATTGTTGCATTGTATGTATCCGCAATGAGTATGGTGACCACCAATTATAGATTCTGCTCATGCTTTCTATCAGGAAGAGTAAAATCACTTTATCAGGATTATCACTTCGCCCGAATCAAACTCACTAAAGCCATATTGTATTCTATTGTATATTAAGGAATCCCTTGGAAAGGAAATCCGTTAGAACTCAGAAACATAAAGAGTGTGTTAAAAATATTTTCCACGTAATGATATTAGACTCAATATTTGATGTTTCACATTCCTCTCCGTGCAGTGCGCTGTGCACGTCTGCTAAAAATACTTATGTTCACGAGGAACGCGCGTACTAATCTATCGATCTTGGTTGTTTGATATTGTATTAATTAATGAACACATCTATGATGGCTTGCCTATCGCAAAATTGTCATGACTATTTTTATTTTAATAATATTTATTGATTATTTTTTCTCAGTGAAGCCCAACCCATTAGATTACTTCCTAACCTAACATTTACTTTGCAACCAATTTCTATTAGTTATTAGCTCGGTGTATTTACCTATATTGATTTACCTGTTCATACCTGTTGCCAAAAAAGCTGTATAGAAATAATTAAGTAAGCCTACACAAGCATATTCTAAAATTAACATTTCTGACAATTTTAGATAGTTATCAATAGAATGAAATGGGATGAAAAAAATGTGTTAAAAATTAATTTAATTTTGAAAATATTCATGACAGTTTTTTTGATAGGCAAGTTGTCATATATGTGTTCATTATTTTATTAAATTTAAAAAAAAAGTTTGATCTTGTTATCACATTGGTGTATGTCGATCTTCACCGGCTCTTTTACTATATTGAATATATAAAATGTGTTTACTAAGCTGGGTAAATATAGACACAAACTCTCGTGGGGGGGTAGAATATTTGCTAATATATCCTAGGCTTTAATTTTTTTCATTTATGGTATAGGGGGCAAACGTGCAGATGTAAGGCCTGGCGGTAAATGATTACCGCCGCCCATGGACACTCGCAACACCAGAGGCGTCACGAGTGCGTTGCTGGCCTTTGGTGTAGTAGCCTTGGGTTCGGGGTAGGAGTTGGGGTATGGGCCTTCGGTATCCTCACTCACTCGATGAAACAGAAAAAACTGTTTCGCAGCGGTTTTCTGTGAGACCGTGGCATCAATCCGGACGAGCCGGCCCATTCATGCCGAAGCGTGGCTCTCCCATATGATTTATTCTTAACAACTTTGATGTCATTAAGTATTTATTACGTCATCAGATTCGTGTATAAAAACAATAATCTTAGCTCCAAAAAAACAACAACAGCAATATCTCAACCAGCATTGTAACTTATATCATCCACCAAGTCATTATAATTATATTAAAAATTTACTAAATATACTTTAAATCAAAAATGTCAATATGCAATATACTGTTAGGAGACTCTAAATTGCATTCGGTCTACATTCTGCCTGTGCCAGCTAGATTAGCTACCTACAGGTACTCGTTGCAGCCCTGGTATGCGATGCTCAATTTATAACCAGTCCCGTTACTACTACTACTGTTTATCTAGACTAATTTTATACGCAGAAATCCTCTACAATATTTAGCATCATGTGTGTTTTGTACTCTTCCTATTCATAAGATAGAATACTTAGCTATACTAGAGTGCATTTTGGGATGCTCCACTAGCAACAGAACCGAAAAGGCCCTGTGTTTTTTAATTCGTGCGGGTGTACCGACACTATCTAAACGAATGGACGAATTTACAACTGAAACTAACATAAAAACAGATTTATACAATTTGATAGAATTTATATAGCCTATGTTACGATTCTATTGACACTATATTTATTAAAATTCAGCAGTTAAGAGGCAACATACAAACATTTATACATAGACTGCCAAAACTTTTACCCTTCCTTTTGTCTTCGCCGTAGTAAGTATAAAAGTGTTTTATGTATGTGTGTACGTGTTTTACATCCCATATAGCGTTGTGTAATAATTTCCTACATATTGATACCTATATGATTATTATGTTACGACATTCTGCTAAAATATCACTTATATGTCGGTCACAATGATGCGTGATCATTTTATATCCTTGTTTGCTGCCCCACTTACAATAATCCAATTATTACCATGAAAATTGTCTTCTTTGCAAATTCTATTGTTCCTACAACAATACGACACAAATTGACGCATTTTTAAGCACAATTTCGTTGTTGTACTAGTTTATTGTGCTTTAATTTAGTTCCTTGTTTACTACAATGTCTTCTAATTAAGTTACAAATCTGTA
This sequence comes from Hyphantria cunea, assembly GCA_003709505.1. Lineage (NCBI taxonomy): Eukaryota > Metazoa > Arthropoda > Insecta > Lepidoptera > Erebidae > Hyphantria > Hyphantria cunea. The sequence goes on from PKRV01000285.1 coordinate 459,044, forward strand.
TTTTTACTAGCTATATCAGTCTTCCAGCATGGTAAGGCTATATGTCTGCTGATTAGGGATACTGTGTATAAAACAAAAATAATGGGTTAGATTCAGAATCTGGAGTAATTCTATCTGGTTTACCATATAGTACACCAGCAGTAAAGTACAACCTAGTTAGTGACTAGACGGCCGAAGAAATGCGTGGAGTTGTTATTATTAGATATTGTTGTTGCACATTAATGGCAAGGAATCGAAATAAAGATTAAAAAAAAATAGTTTCAGCATCTATTTTAATATTTTTAGCTTATGTTATATTTATAATTGGAGTTTGGGTGGTTTCTACACATATATGTTTTCACAAAATAAATATATGTCTATATAAAATATATCAGTTACCTTGTTAGTTCGGACTTCATAATTTTATCGATTAATCAAAAGTTTTTATTGTTATAAATGTGATATTTACAGAAGCACCAATGATCAACAATATTCTGCCAATTAGGCTTATAATAATTTGAACTTATACTCAAAGAATTTATTAATAATAAATGAATGAAGAATCTCTACCATCAAAATAATATAAAATTTAAGTATTTTAGTTATTCATATTTTAACATTTGAACTAAATAAAACATCAGTGGACTGTTAAAGTTTCTTGATGAAATGTCCTCAATGTATACGCACTACCAAATGTCGGTGCTTGTCGTTTATCGTCGAATATTAGAATATTAAACACTATTTTGCGTGTTTTAATTCAATACTTGTATAAAACCAGTTATTCTTCATGATTAAAATGCGTCATGAGCTTGCGAACATGTTGACAAAAAAGATTTTTCATGTCTCAAAGAATAATTTCATCTAAACGAAAACGTAAAACGTAAACTACTAGTAGGATTTAAATAATTGAATTGTATTTATGTAGGCTTGCGATAACAGACACGGTACAAAAGCCAATGAGATTGGGAAACAGGACACTCTCTCCTATCTCAGATATTCCTGGCAGGCACACAATACCGTATAATAATGGGTATATAAGTCCAAAATGCCAGCATATAATCATTCGCTAAATCTTACTGAAAGACAGACAGCTAAAAGACTGGCTGATATTTCTATTCCGTACTCTTTGTGCCTCCGAGATTTACATGTAAGATTAAAATTTACTCTATAAAATAAGAGTATTTGGTTTCTCATTCTGTCGTCTACAAAATAGATAACGCTATTTCGACGACTACTAGTAGACGCTTTCTGCTTTGGGTAATGAAAATTATTTGTGTGTTTTTGACTTTGTTGCTACACTTTCTAAATATGCTATCAAACATTTTTCTTAATGACGCGACACAAATTGCCCTGAGCTACAGCCTGGGGTGCTGAGTTTAGTTACTTTAATTAGTTGGTTTAATCATTCTATGTTTGTGTTCGGCGTTGTCTGCGTTCCAATACTTAGTGTGTAGTTTGTTGTATTGCAATTTTTGATACCTATTTTCCGATGTTTTGAATGTGTTATACCGCTTGATATAGTAGTCCAGAACCACTGGCAAGTAATGCACAAAGACTCATGAGTAAAGTGGCAAAAGGCTATAAACAATAACTTACAGAATTACTTTACGTGTCGGGATTACTTAAGGTCCATATATATACATATTACTAATTGCGCTAAGATCCTTTTATGCGTATTAGTTCAATCTCCAATCAATCCTGGAAACCTAGCAAGATAAACATGTACAGAATTATTAATTCTGTACGGCGCGACGCCATGGGTATGGCGCAGGCTAATTCAATAACTAAATATGCATGGCTCACTTTGAATGTATGTAATTTATATTGACAGCTAAGCGGTTACGTGGATATCGGATAAGGCATCTGTAACTTTTAAAATTCGGGTCATATCGCCAAATACTATTTGTTCCCCTATTTTAAGAGGAGAAGGCACCCACTATATTTTAGATTGTTTTGATTGCAAAACTAATACACGGTTTTGACTATTTCTTCGAATAGTTATCACCAACAGGTTTATTTATTCGTCAATTTGTTAAATAAGTAATGTTGAAAAGGGATATTAGCATTGCTATTTTATTGCAAACAGTGGAGAAATATTGTCACAACTTATGTCGCTGTTTCCTAAATATTGAGTGATACTACCTCAAATAAAAGTGTCAAAATATCAACAGAATATTGACAAAACAGTGCTTAAAATATGAGTTTCTGTTTCTAGTCGCTAGAGTTATAGTGATGCAATTTATTTTTACCACTTGCAGCCTTGGTCTGCTCAAGTATACTTTTGTACGGATACACAAATCTGGAGCGTGTCCAAAGCAAGTATACATCTGGCGTTTTCACACAACAACCATCTGTTTTGAAAGTTCTAGCACTACTGCACTGGATTATTGTGGAACTGCTTGAATTATGAAAGAAAACTGTTTATCTCATGCAAGTTAAATAAGAGGGTTTAGTTTATTGGGTACTGTAAATAATATCGTTTAATAAGCTTGAAATAAATTAACCAATAGCTAACTAATGCAGATATATGCTTACGGAACAGATATTTTAAGTTTAGTTTCTTAACTGTTATACTCACACGTACTTACGAGAACTTACTTACACTGACCGTACAGTGTCTCTTTTTAATTTGGCGTTTTTATTGTTTCAGGTATGTATTGCAGTATCCGACTTTCTGTATTTCTACCATGCCTATGGTAAGTAAGTAAATATTATAAATAATTTCAAAACAATTCCCTTTTTTTAAAAAATGTGTGCGTGTACTAGTGTACACACGTAAGAAGTGAAACTTCTTTATGGCCTTATTTTTCGAAAAATGATCTACATGCAACTTTCCAGAAATTGGTTAAATAAAGTTAAATTAGATAAAGTTTGAANTTTATTTTTATGTGAGTCGGGTCAATAGATTCATTTTAGTCGTGAGAGTGGCACTAAGTACATGAAAATTTAAAAAAAATATTAAATTTATTTATGAAAAAAAGATGGCAGATATTGACGCATTTGAGTTTTAAAAAAAAATATTTACTCGTTTTACACTAACTGAAACAATAATCTTGTTTACTATATATAACACACACATTATACATACATATATATATGTATATATATATACTCTCTATCCCTACTCCGTTGGAGAAAGTGAAAGTACTCTTCGTCTGAACCAACCGTGGTAGGGGCAAGAAAAAGATGGCGCGTAACGGAAAAATGTGACGCGGCGCGTAACGGATAAATGTTATGCGTATCCGAAAAAATGTGACGGTAAATTTTTTTCCAACGCCTATAAAGAAGTTTCACTTCAAAAATATATTTTCATGACAGAAAATTCAATATATGTGTCCTTTAATTTAGCCTGCTTGTATATTTTTTATCGTTCTATGATAACTCCACTAAACTACTTATAAAAAATTAGCCGGATATTTCAGATAGTGGCCGGATATGGATTACATCACTAGTTCATTACGATTTGATTTTTTTTTACTAATAATTACCTCGTCTATCATTATTTTATGTTTCTTAATAAACATTGCTTTATTTTATACATATCATTTGGTGTCCTTAATTGATTTTTAAAACACAATATTATAAGCTGACGTAAATGGGCTTCAGACAACTGGTCAGAGGCCAGTTCAAACCTGTTTATGGAAATTAGTACCTGATTCTTATACCATAAAGGGGCATTTAACAGTAACATATTCGTTTATGGAATCGTTAAACACCATATGAATATATAAAATAAGAATTCTTTTGTTTATGTAAATTATATGGTGTTAATAAAATGTAATACGTTGTACCCTTGTGTCTATACGACAATAGTGTATTTAATCCACCTTTTTATTATTAGTTATGATAAAACTGAACTTTTAAACCAGAAACTTACTACAGCACAGGCGTTCCCCTCCCATTATGGTCCCGGGTCCTTTAAGTATGGCGTGAAAAAGAATCTCACCAGACCGCCATAGTGTATGCACCATGCTGCATTATCTGCATTCATAATATCCAGAGTAGAGCCCTTTATATACAACAGGCTATATAGGTCGGCCATTTGTGGAAAAGCCAGACTGTGCACATAACATTGTCTCGTTATACCGCAATGATACTACAGTCTCACAGAAAACCAGTGTTTATTGAACTAATTTTAAGAGGGATACCTGTTACTCTCGAGCTGAAGATGTTCGTCGCTTACGAACAAAAGTGATCATTGCCCTACTATACCATAACAATAAAGAAACCATCCTACATATTTTGCAACATTCCACGTTGTGTTAGATGAAATTAAGATTGTGGATGATTATATGATGCAATACGATTTTTATTGCCCGATATTTGTATCCATCGTAATATATAAGTTAAACGATCAAAGTGGCGTTGTTGAGTTACGCACCGATGTTAGGTTGGTGATGGCCAAATAGTTACATCAGGTGAACAGTTTATAGGCGGGGCTGATACTATGATATTTAACCTTACATAACATTTTGTTTGCATAATATATGGGCGTAGTGAACTTGTAAAGTATTATTTCCAATGAATTTGACAATTCTTTACGTGATCCACAAATTGTTGTTCTGAGTTTAGGTATTTTTTGTATTAATTTCACGTATGTTAGTTAACCAATGTGATTCTCTCGGTGTAGTTAGTTGTCTATGGGTGAATATCTTAACATCCTACCGCTTGCCACCCAACACGATAAAAAGAAGGTATGAAAAAACGTTTTCTTCATATGTGTTTTAAGGTATTTGTTACGCCTCGTCATCCTTTTCACAATACAACTTGCACAATTAAGTTATATAATATCTGACGAGACTGGCGGAACTGATATTTTGGTCACCATACAAAAAATACTTGGTATATTGACACTTATACCTCGTATGGTATACTTTTTATACCTAATACGTCGTACTATGTATTATGTCAGCACCATCTTTTGTATTAGGAGCAAAAAATTCTAGTAAAGTAGGTAAACGAAAAAAGTAAATATTTGCTTTTGTAATCTGAGGTCAAACTAAGTTTAAATTTTTTTGGAGAATAGTTCTTTGTAGTTGATTGGTTTTATTCATGTCAAACTATTTGACATGATGTTTTGTGGTTTAGAAGATGTTGAACATTTGTGCTCTAGCTAACAATCAGAATAGATATTTAAGTACACTAAAGGGTTTATGTTTGGTTCCCGTACAAATACATTTCATAATTTGATCCTCTTGTCTTCTTGCGGTGATAAGAAAAATTATTATTATTTCCATATACTTAGAGTTCACTAGTTTTTACCAGAGCTTTTAAGAGATAATGATGCGTTTAAAAAAAACTTGACTCTTGAAACTTTTATCTACTGGTAACCTCCTACTAGGACGTAACGTTTGTGTTGATTTGAAACATATTGAGCTAGAGATTATTTGACTTAGCTCTACCAATGGATCACAGAGATACTCTCGAGATTCAATGAGCAACTACATAGAAAAAGCTAGGAGTTGACTGTAGTTTCATAAACTTCATAATTTTAGTTCAAAATCGAAAAACGTTTATTCTAAGTAGGCCTTTTTAGGTTTTCTTTTTTAATATTTGAGCTGCCAAAATGACTCTGCCCTGCCTGATGGAAAGCATGAGCAGGATCCAAGAGTGGTGGTCACCATCCTCAATGCGAAATAGAACAATGCAGCATGGTGACCCACGCTATGGCGGCCTGGTGAGATGCTTTTTCACGCCCCGCTTAAAGGACCTGGGATCATAGTGGGATGGAAACACGTGCGCTGGTCGTGAGTTCCAGGTTTTGACCGCTCGGCACAGGAAGGAAGCACCGAAGCAATGAGTACGAGAACGTATGTCTTCCACTTTAAAGCGGTGACTTCTAAGGCTGGCACGTGTTGTTCTGTAGAGGAAGGGAGGGGGGGG
>PKRV01000285.1:465202-484212 GCA_003709505.1 Hyphantria cunea
TGTGCGGCACCATCGCAAAGGTGAGAACAGTACTCCACGCACGAGCGAACCTGGGTCTTGTAAAGAAGACACAGATGCCCGGGCGAGAAGAACCGTCTCACCCTGTTTAACACACCCAGCTTCCGTGAGGCCGCTTTAGTGATACTCTCAACGTATTCACATGGGTTGAGGTCTCGGCAGATATCCATGCCCAGGATAGCGAGCCTATTTTGTAATGGCATTTTAGTGCACTGAAAAGTGGGAAGGGGAAGGAATGGAGACATTTTGGCTGAGAACGCGCACACCTGTGTTTTCTTAGCGTTGAACTCGACCAGACTCACACATGGTCAAGTTGAGCGACAAGTTCTTGTCGTCTTCCTTCAACATCTGCTGGTTTGTCAGAGGGCTGTCCAAAATAGTGTCCATGAACTGTGCCGTCGTCTGCATAACAATGAATGTTGCCAAGGGCTAACATGTCATTGATATGCAGAAGGAACAGTGTAGGCGACAGGACGGAGCCTTGAGGTACTCCGGCGTTAATCCGCTGATATTCGGAGGCCGCACCGTCGCAAAGGACTCTGATGCGGCGCTGGTGCAGAAACGCGGCAGTCCAAATGCAGAGTTTGGGGGGCAAACCGAAAGCCGGTAGCTTGGAGAGAAGCGAACGGTGCCAAACTCTATCAAAAGCCTTGACCATGTTGAGGCTGATGGCCAAGGATTCCCCAGGCCTGTCAATGGCCTCACCCCAAAGGTGTGTGACGTACGCCAAAAGATCACCCGTGTACCGGTTCGGTCTGAAACCATATTGACGATCATTTAATAGGGAGTGATCTTCCAGGTAATGGACCAGTTGTTTGTTAATTATTCTTTCAAATACCTTACAGATGACGGAGGTGACGGCTATCGGACGGTAGTTAGCAGGTTCGGAGCGATCGCCTTTTTTAGGGATGGGTTGAATATTCGCCTCTCTCCAAGCCTCCGGAACAGCTCCCGAGGAATACGACTGGCGATACAGGCGCGTCAATACCGGGGACAACTCTGGTGCACAGTTCTTAAGAACCACCGCTGGGATACCGTCGGGTCCACTGGTTTTCCGGACGTCGAGTGACAGAAGCTCTGCACGGACATCACTCATCCGGAGGCGAATATCCTGCATAGTAGTGTCGCAAGATGGGATGGCAGGTGGGGGTATGCCGCGGTCATCGATTCGGGAGTTAGCCTGGAAGAGATCAACAAGCAGTTTCGCTTTCTCCTGCGGCTGGTGGGCAAGTGATCCGTCGGGATATTTCAGCGGTGGTAGCGAGGGATGACAGAAGTTGGACTGCACGGCTTTAGCCAATCGCCAGAATTTTCGGCTACGAGTTCTTGACCAAGCCTCGCAATGCGCTGGGCATCCGCTCTGATGTAAGCCTTCTTGCATTCCCTGGTAGCTTTGTTAAACGCTGCTTTAAGTCGATCAACATCGGGGTAGTCGTGATTGCGGCCCCTAGTCCAAGTGCGATAGGCCGATTGCTTTCGCGCAACAGCATGGGTACATTCGCGACCGAACCAAGGCCGGGCCGTTGCGCTAGCGACCTCACTGTACGGAATATAGTATTCCATTCCCACAGTGATCTCGTCTGTCACGGCGATAGGTCTTTATCTTTAAAGCAGCGTTGAGCCCACGGAATGGATGCAAAGTAATCCCGCATTCCATCCCAGTCTGTCGACGAGTAGTGCCATGTTCGCAAAAAGCGACACGTTGCACTAATTACTCTAGTTGCACGGTTTTTAAATGTCATTCTTATGAAAAAAACCGGCAGAAACTTCATAAACTATCAGTCCGTCAGGCAGTCATTTATTAAAAAAACTTTCTGGAATTATAGATCATGGTTTTCGTTGACATCTCAACTTGAAGTTAACAACACTTCTATCATTCCAATCAATAGTAGTGGTTTCATTAGTTGCTGGCTGTGGTCAGCGGTTGCCGGAAGAGGCGGCGCCGCGCCATACGTGACTTCCGTAGCCTTTCCACACAAAGTAATTGTACCACTGTCTAGTGTGTCACGTTCCTGATCTATATGTCGATCTAATACGCGATTTATTCTTAAAAAACATATTAAAATATAGAATATAGAGGTTTTCTCTTTTGTAAGTGTTTCTTACTTTCTTTAAAAGTTCATATAGCTATTTTGGCTATTTTAAGAGAACCGATGATACATTGCAACCGCTTCCCCGGTCATTAATTATAAGAAAGTTCATAATAATTATTGACCAGGGAAGTGTTAAGGGTTTTATTTATATTAATCATACATCGGATCGGATGAAACAACTTTTTTACCGTGGGAGAGCCACGCTTCGGCATGAATGGGCCGGCTCGACCGGAGTGATACCACGGCCTCACAGAAAACCGGTGTGAAACAGCGCTTACGCTGTGTTTCATCGAGTGAGTGAGGATATCGGAGGCCCATATCCGGATCCAACGCCCCCTATCCCCCTCACCATCCCCCTTCCCCCAGGCCGCCATAGTGTGGGTCACCATGCTGCATTGTTCTTTTTCGCATTGAGGATGGTGACCACCACTCTTGGATTCTGCTCATGCTTTCCATCAGGCAGGGCAGAGTCATTTTGGCAGCTTAAATATATATAAAAAAAAAAAAATACTTCAACGAGACCTTCACGGAAAAAACAAATGCAATTAAAATTTAACTAAACTTACCCATATGGTGACGGATTAAGAGTACAGAGTGTCACTGCCTCAATACATCCTAAATTGTGGAAAAGAGGAGGATAAAGGAGCAGCTGGTAACGCTTATTTCGAAACACGTGGCCAAGGTATGCCACTTTCTTCTGCTTGATGATAGGCAAAAGTTCGCGATTTCTCCCGACAATTTGGAGCATTCTAGCATAAGGCACTCTCTCAGTCCAGCTGATGCAGAGCATTCTATGGTAGCACCACATCTCAAATGCTTCGAGGCGTTTTTGTTTAAATATCGTTTAGATTTTGTTTAAAATATCTAAATCTTTTTATTTATCTATATATGTCAATCTGACAATATACTATAAATATTAATTCGATTAGAAATAAACTCAAAAATTAGATTATTAAATGAACCAGATCATAAATAGCTTGGGCTAAAACGGATACACAAGATATTCGTATGTCCAATCACCAACTTAATACGCAATATCAGTCCGGAAATGTATATCAATAAGTGCTGACTTGCCATAGTAGGTCGTATTGACAAACACATTCGTGTCACAATCGTTAGAGGTAACTGGCTGGACATAAGTCTAACCAATGTCTTACATCACAGAGGTATTGATGGTTTCCTGACTACGTAACGAGGCGTGATCCACTCAAATCTGAACAGATATTCCTTAAGATATTCTTTTCGATAATTGACCTCAGATAAGTGCGATTTTATACTACAAAATTGTAAAACATTTAAATATATTATCACTTGTATGTAAAATATGACAGCACTGTGTTATACTACGTGTTAATATATTTTTTTATAATATTGTATTTGATGACGGAGGTTCGTAAATTAATTTGAACAATAGCTTTACATTTTAAAAACAAACAATTTATTAGGATGGTAAAAAAGCAACTATAGTTCTAATGTAGGTACTTTGAATCCACACAATTATATTTTAACGCAAATAATTAACAACTTCAGGTATTGAAAGTAGTAGCTATTATTATGGTAGATAAGCAGGTCCACCAATTTATCTGCTATGTCTGGATGGAGGGCGTTGCTCGATTTATGTTAATTTTATTGCGATGTTGTTTCGCTATTTTTTACCTGACTGCGAAAGAAGGAGGCTTATATTTTCAATTGTAGAGTCGTATAGCCCTAGAGCCAATAGATTCGTAATTATCATAGGGAGAGTCGTGTCAATAAATTCGTCTTATTCGTGAGTGACAGGTAAAATAAAAAAATAAGCAGTCGGGTTTTTTTTTAATTACTTGCTTAAACTAGCTTTTCCGACAAACTTCGTAGCACGTTAGAATTAATAAACGTCGTGTTTCGTTATTAGCTGATGGTAACATACCGACAGCAGCGCTAAGTACGGAGTCAATTATTTTTTTAAACCATTCAGGACCTTGTTCTGGGTTCAAACCCACAACAACTTCCTGAGTCCACAATCCACAAGTTTTAATCGCTTAAATTCGTTACTCGTGAAACGGTGCTAGTAGTACTGTACCTTATTAAATTACAGGAATGCTTGATATTTAAAATAACTGCGTACCTATGTTAGCGTACACAGAAAAATAACATTATTTATTTATATAATATAATCGATGTAATTGTTTAAGCAAAATACTACGACTGCCATTAAAAGAATGACATAAAGATACAAGAAGTATCAATCGAAAAAATCATTATGTCATTCTCGGATTCCGAGAACGGTTACAATCCGTTCGATACGAGGTTTCATATGGAATAATTTATTAGCCTATTTCTTCCTTGCCAAAGAGTAGTAAATAACTCTAATATAACTCTAGAATTAACTGACACTAGTATGAAGTACCACTTAGAAGTTTTAGTTGCTGATTATTGCATTAATAAACATTATAGTTAGTCTAAATATGGAACCAGTAACAGTAAGTACCCCCAAAAATATTCATGAATCCTCGAGAGCAATGCTCGCAAAGGGATTCTCACATCATACAAATCATATTTGCATTATAATAAATGTTTTCTTCTTGGAGGTATACTCAGTCTGAACTGGATTCATTGCTCTTGGGTGCGTCAAACTCGTATATTTCTTCCCTTTATTTTTAAGTATCTGTCCACAAACTATATAATTTAAAGAAATGTTAAATACCATAAACGACTAACTTGTAATGACAGATTCCCGCTTTTTGAATTAGACGTCTTGTTATGAAAATATTACCTTACTAATGGTACGAAAACTGACTGAAGACTGACATCCAATCATCCAATTATTTCAACTAGTGCTATTTAATAGGGTCTTAAACCTGAGTTGCTTCGTAGTACGTCACTTGACCTCTTGCTAAACAGGTTGCGTCGTAACGCTTTGTTACGTAAAATAAATGATTCGTGCAAACATGCTTGCGTTTACTTGCCGATGATAATCAATTGTTTTGTTATTATTACATCACTGAATTTATTTTAAAAATGTTTTAATGTCACGTACCAATTGCTCTACAGGCACATTGTTTAGAGATATGCGTAGCTTTAGGCAATGTTAGTATAACACTATCGATGTGTTAGGTATTTGTACAAGTGCTACAAACGACTGTGGGAAACGATTTTTGTAATGAGTTGGAATTAAGTGTGTTGCAATTTTGTTGTTTGTAAGAAAACAGTAGTGATACAGTGTGTCATATAGTAGGGCCACGCTTGGTATATAATACGGGGCGGGTTTAATCTTTATGATACCACAGCCTCAAAGAAAACGGTTGCTAAGCACTTCTTGCTCTTCTTTTCATCGAGAGGTTACTAGATTTTTAACTAGGAAGGTACTCAAAGAACTGTTTTACCAACCATACTAATCATCTATTCCCTACACCAATAAGTAATATTTGTAATAAATATACAACATAACGTCATAAAATAAGGTGACAAATTTGTACCGTCGACGACAGAATTTTTCAGAATTTGCATAGTGATATAATCTACTTACATTCAAACTACTGCTCGATTCCTGCGGTTTTATCAATAAAAAGAGTCAGATAACACTAATGTCTACATCGCAATACCCGAGGCCAATCATATAAACTTGACTGCTGTAGAAAGTGGCGTTCGTATTGAGGCCACGTGACTGGTGCACGCGCCTCAGACACCGTTTACATCTGGAATTATTGTGTTGTGATGACTTTGCATATGTTTAAATGTATAAAAACGATTGTCAGCTTTTTTATTATTAATAATGTTGACTTAGGGAGTTATGATACGAGAACACAGTTAAGTTTAGGAAGATTATTTCACTGTAGTGTGTATTCGGGTTGCTGCACATTATACTGGACCAAGATGCCATGGTTACAATACTTACTGCAATAGCACCTTTTTGCTCTCATGTTTTATTACGACTGACGGCGAAAAAAATATACACAAAACCATATCAGCTATTGTCCGTTACCATGTTTTTACCTCGTTGTTAGTTTTTTCAATATGTCAATAACAACTTATACCTATTTAGTCCCGCTATTTATTTCTTTATGCGGCACTTTATAAGCAAATAAGATTGAAACCTGTCTACTTAATGTGTCAACATATACATGTTTACGAATGTATCGCGCTTAGAACGCTTTGCGAAATGGGTGTTTCTTTTATGTTTTCCTAAGGAGGTTATTAGAAGTATTAATACTATTTGATAAACATACCTACTGCATTAATATTGTTTTTCTACAACAATTTGAAGCTGTTATGATTATGTTATTTTTGCTTAAAAACTGTCAATAATATTTTCTATTTAAAAGGTTATGGCACTGTTTTAGCGTGGTTTTTATAATTGAGTGTTTAAAAGTCGTAACTAAACTCAAAACCTGGATAATCGATGGTTTACTTGACTACAATTCTAGTATAGTATGACCTTTACCATTTTTCGTCATATATCTAATATATAAAATTCTCGTGTCACAGTGTTTGTTACTACTCTCTCCTCTGAAACGGATAGACCGACTTTTATGAACTTTTGCGTGGATATAGGTTAGGTTTGATAATCGACTATTTTTCATACTCCTAACTGATAAGAGTGACCCATATCTAAATCCTTTTTTTTATCAAAAATAAATTATACCCGGCAAAACGAAGTACTCTGGCCCTGGCAAATCGTATTGGCTACTTCTATTTCAAGATCCAAATCAGAAACTTTGACAATTTTGCATAAACTTCCAGGGAAATAAGCAAATTTACTTCAAACAAATGGCATCGACAGACATTAATAAATACCTAGTAAACACTAGATACCTCATAAATATTACAAATTAGTATTGAATGATGTTTACTTAAAATTTCTAGACTTATTCAATACCAATAGACTTCCTTTCGCTGTACCATAAACCGGTTACCAACGAAAATATCTTGCTAGACCTGTCGCTTTATGTGGTTAAAGGATATAAAATTAATTAAAAAAATAAAACACTTTATAAAATAGTTAAAACTGCGCAGTAAAGAGCATAAACAAGCTTACCCATTTATTAAAATATAGTACTGTATAATCATCATCATCATCATCATCATCAGCCTATCGCAGTCCACTGCTGGACATAGGCCTCTCCAATTTTACGCCACTTAGTTCGATCTACGGCTTTCGTTCGTACTGTATAAATATAAACGCAATTGACGCAACGTGGACGCAGTTCAATTGCGTGTATTCTTTACGACTACGCTGAAACTTAAGGCCCCTTATGTTGACATTCTACAAACGAAAAAGATTAAAAAGCTCAAAAAAATGTGGGAATAATTGTAAAAGATTCGACGAAAATCATCTGTATCATGAGTCAAGTCAAGTGAGATTTCGATTTTGTTTGAAAATTATACCTTCTTTTCCTCAAATTTAATTCAGACTTCAACGCGTCCACATCATCGTAACTATATCGATTTATCTTTAGGTTTCAGAGACAATACTTGTTGTATTTTGCTGTATACAGTTTTGAAATATTTTTAGTTGCTTCTGTCGAAATCAACCTAGCTTAAATGTCTTAATATTTGTACGCCGTCGAGCGCAAAACATGTTGTTATACCAAAACCAAACTATACAAGTGATTTTAGGATTTATTCCCTGTCAGCGACCGACGACTGTCACAATTAAATACATCTTTATATTTTGGTTTTTAGAAGTGATATTTCTAAAACCCTTTGAACGGAAAAAGAATCTTCGGTTAGTTCATAAACGATAGAGTTCGGATATAATCACAGAGCAGCACGGTAGAGTGTAGCCATACACAGGCGTTCCCTTCTGTTCAGGTATAAGCCTAGATGAGCCTAAGCGTCACTCTGTTATGACACAGAATGTGTTTATGTGTGCGTGTAATTCTGGATATTTTGTTGTAATTGCTATGTGTGAGTTGTAATTGATAGTCGATTGTTTTTGTATGCGAGTCTAAAACTTGTTAGTATGAATATATCCCCCAACAAAAATTACAGATTGTTTTTTAACGGCAATAGTGTAAGGGCTTCTCTCCTCCATTTGGTGACCCGTGTTGCTCTATTAGAAGTAACACACCTAGAACTAACAAACAATAGAACCAAATGCAATGCACGTTCGGATGCAGTAGTAGTAATCCGACTTGCATAAATTTAAATATATCGTCGAGAAAAAACGCATACAAAACATGGATACATACTGGATACAGTAGCGTAATAAATGTTTACATTTTGTCAGAATTTTAAAGCCTAATGGTGGACTTCAGAAAACACAATAGCAATTTGGAAGAAACATCATCACATAACATCAACAGCCTTTAACAGTCCAATACTGGACATAGGCCGATTCTTAGCAAGGAAATCTACCCCCATCCCCCTCCCCATCGCCCAAAGGCTGACAAAAGAAAAGTTTATATCTATTTATGTCAGTTGTCTAGTACCCATAACACAAGCTCTGCTTAGCTTGGGACCAAATAGCGTTGTGTCTGAGATCTCAATTTATTTATTTATTTATCTACCTAGCTGGCAGTAAATGTAAAAGTTTATAAACTCTTATTACTAATTATAACTTTTATATAACGTTTAAATGTTCTGATTTCTGTATAACCTATTTTTTGCTTTCTCAATACCTTTGGGGAGCCACGCTTCAGCATGAATTCGCTGTTTCAACCAAAGTGATATAACGGCTTCACAAAAAAGACGGCGTGAAAAAGCGTTTGCGCTATGTTTCACTGAGTGACGGAAGATACCGGAGGAACAAACCCCAATCCTTCCCTCAATCCCTTTCCCCATCCCCAAATGCCGGCAACGCACGCCTGTGACGTGTCTGTGATGCCTCTTTGTGTTGCGGGTGTTCATGGCGGTACTTATCAAAGGCAATACTTATACTCGCCTGCCTTCTATTCAATAAAAAAACCTTTATTTTAATCTCCAGACAATTTTAGCATTGTAGTTCAGAATGTACTCCATCATTCTTCAATAAGCCTATTCTGTATCTTGTGATTACGTTTGGTTGGTAGTATTATTTTCAATTTACATTTAAATTTATCTATGTCACCTGAGCCATTCTTACGAATCTATTGACATCACATTCATTTAAAATTTTCGGTAGCTTAAGCGCTATGGTGGAACGTACAAACCTACGTACACAAACTGCCAAAACTATTACCCTTCCTTCTAGCTGCATCATAGCCAAATAAAAATATAGATTATACACAATAACGGTACTTTTTATTTATTTCTCGAAGAAGTGTTAACTTCTGCATACTATATTGCCTAACTAAGCTACCAGAAACCAAAATTTTGTTACCAGGCCATTGATGACAATGCATATTAATATGCACATCACACTCTGAGCTAATCATTCATGGACATAGCTGGTCGCGTCTCCGTCACGACTATCTATGATGAATAGTAATAAGCTCATGTGTCGAGGCACGGACGCGGGCGTGACGGTATACGCGCTGATGAATTGTTTTAGTGCACTGGGCATGTGCAGCCTGATGTCTATAAATAACCGTTTATTAGTGCATTAAAGCATCATATTCTTAAGGTTACGGCAGCGGAACTGTATGACTGAGATGATTTTAAATCACCGCCTTAATTGTAATAGTTTATTTCATTTAACTTCATTTGCGGGTCTCACAAAGTGTTGTTCTATGTGAGATTTGAACCCACTATACTTGGCGAAGTAAGTAGTGGCATGGCGACCTATTAAATTACTAGGATATTTGTGCAGATTTAATCAAAAGGAAATAAACACCTCTTTCTGTGCCTCGTCAAATCGAATTCTATAAGCTACTTATAAGTAGGAGTTTGGGCTTATGAGCCACGTGCCACAAACTGTTGATGCGTTTTTTTTATGTATGGCCCCGTATAAATGACTCTACACTGTCTGATAGAAAGCATAAGCAGAATCCAAGAGTGGTGGTCATCATCATACCCTTTGCGAATACAGACAATGCAACAATGCAGCATGGTGACCCACACTACGGTGGCCTAGTGATGCTTCTGCACCATTGAGCCTCCGGTGTCGCACTCACCAACGATACACGACAGCACGAACGCTGTCATTTTACGTAGATCTTCTGTAGTAGGGTAGTACCACCCCGGTCGAACCGACCCGTGCTGAAATTAGCCTGGCTCATCTACTGATCTTCATCGCATTGACTGCCTAAAACAATCCACTGGGCTTCACGGGCTGGACATAGGCTTCGCCTTAGAAAATTTCGAATTATGTAGTTATCTGCAATGTAATACTATTTGACAGATACAAGTTGCTGATAAATACATGTATATGTGACATACAGGTTTCTATTCAAGACTTATGAAATCGAATATAGTTCTTTGACAGATATGTTGATATTATCTTTTATCAGCAAGCAGTGAAACTGTTCCTTCGAAATCTTGCAAAAATCGATATCACTATAAAGATCTCAGTCATAATTTAAAGCTTTTTTTTGTGGTGGCCAGTATCAATTTCTACGTTCCTATCAACTCCGAGAAGTTGATAAACAATGTTAGATCCTAATTGCTTATAACCTTGTACTTCGTCCCGCTCATCCTCTATTAACCTCTTAATTCGCCTTAAACACGCCAATTATAAGTAATCAGTAGACTGAGTCACCACATTCGTCCTTATAACCGACCACTTTAGTTTTAATGAGTGTACCTCAAGAGATACCCATTGTTTTGCCACCGTAGAGGGATAATATATTTTTTATTAAAAACTGCCGATCAAGAGATCTCGGGTCCGATTCCCAGGTCGGACTACTATTAGGTTTTTCTTACAAGAAATTCTTAATGCAACCTGAAATATGCGTGGTACGTGGCGGTGTTTCCCGCCCGTGCCTCAGAGAACACGTCAAGATGTCGCTCCCGGTTGTCATGAACATCTATGGCAATCGTTATTGGGAAGTCAGTGCCCTTAAATATATTTACTGACAATAAGTTTAACCTTCGAATACAGTTCAGGCTCAGGTATGCGGAAGGTCCGATGCTAGTCGCTCCGTGGAAAAACTGACTGACATCCAGGTAAAACCGATTGAACTAGTAGTCGACCCTAAATAATCCTGGGAATAATAAAGGCTGAAAGATGGGGGGCAAACGAGCTATAACAGAGGGTCTAATTTAAAAGACTTGATATAAGAAGATTACTAAATAGAATCATTTTCACTTACATTTTCCAAAAAATTGTTTCTATGATACAATAACTTAAAAATTTTGAGATTTTTATTCATGAGATGCTTGTTTGTCATATTTTTTTTTGATTCTATATTAATGAAAACATAATCGCTGTAAAGATTTTTATTTACCTGCGAAATATAACTATTTGTGCTTCATGATTGCGGTTCGATCCACGGTCTATTGCCTCCAGCTCCTGCCAGCCCTCTTGCGCAAATCATCACTCCATCCGGCCTGTGGACGTCCTAAACTACATTTGACGAGACGAGGTCTCCACTTAAGAACCCATTTGCCCCGATGGTTATCGGTTCTACGGCAAACATGGCCAACCCACAGACAATTCAGCTTGCTAATCATGTGGGCTATATTGACTGGAGTGTGACAGACAGACGACAGTGGATTGCGATAGGCTGACGATGATGATGTAGGTGTCGTAAAAGACGGAAGTCCTGAGAGGCATTTTTGCTTCCCGGAAACGGAGTTTTAACAATCCCAAAATATCCGCTATAAGAAAATTACAATAAATAGTTACTTATTAGTTACTTATACTACTTTGTTAAACTAATAACCGAATACTTACATTTCAATTATCTTAAAAAAAGGTTAGAGATATTCGATGCTACGGTACAAACTAGTAAAATAATTGTTAAATTGAATTAAATGAACAGTAAAATTGAATTAAATTATTAGTTTCCGAGAACATGGTTGCACACGGTATTAATGAATTTCCCAGTTTAAATAGAATTTTATCAGTATTGTGCCGGTGAGCTGCGCAAGCGACTGTGAGTCAACACAGTTATAACCACTTACGTTGCTATGTCACGTGTAGTAATACCGAACTGGGATTTTAGAAAAAGTTGTTTTATTTCTAAAACTCACTCTCACGAACTTCTTCTGCTTCTCTTTTCAATCTAAGTCGGCTCCTACTGGTCTCGGCGTGATTTTAACTATTCTGTCTTAGGTACACCAGCAAAACACACATTAAAAAACCTGATAATTTATAGTTTTGAAGTTTATCATGAGCAGTAATATGTTTCATGTGGTTCGAGAATTATATTTATTAGATATGAGTTAAAATAATAGAAGAAAATATATTCCGAAATGGCTTACTTAGTTTTTATGCTGGAAGTAACTTGAATGCATTACACAAAAACAGTTTTGCAGAAAATTATTTACAATTCATATTTTAATCGGACACCAAAAGTGTTAAGATGAAATACAGAGTTGATTGTTTACTATATTTTTAAAGAATTAGCAACGTAGTCAAAAATCATAATCATCAACCCATAATGTCCCACTGCTGGGCTCGGGTCTCCTCTCAGGAGAGGGTTAAGGCCATACGTCCCCACGCTGGCCAAGTGCGGGTTGGGGACTGGCAAGACAACGTTGTGGCTACGTAATCTTACCGTTGGATGTTTTTAAGCCGCCCGTAGGCCTCCAACTAAGCTTCACGACTGTTATCCTATGATAACAACCGGGACCGACTGCTTAACGTGACCTCCGAATCACGGAGACGCTCATGGTAACATGCCACCAGCGGTCACCCATCCAGGTACTGTCCGCGCCGTCGTTGCTTGCCCTCGCTGATTGTTTCTAATCACCGAGTGCAATGGGCTATGAGCGCCTCAACAATGCCGCAACATGATTTAATATTCTTTTTCCTATCAAAAGCATTTTGATATTAATTTTAAAAACAGGTGCAATGTTATTTGGTTATGGCAAACCTGATATTATATTAACTACACTTGAGACTATTGTTCCTCGTCATATCGAACTATAATACAAATAAGAACCTCAATAACCCTGTCCAATAAAGTAAATCATTGCCGTCCAGAGATAAATGAGTACACCACGTATTTTACGACAGTTTTTACCTTAAAGTTCGTTAAAAGTTGATTAATATTTTATCTTTGTTTGGTTCAATATCGCCTCAAGATGCCTCGTACAAATGCGAATATTATTATATTATTTACTGATAGTCTCCTTAATTTTTCTACACGAATAGCTTTTTAACGTAATTTTTGTGACGTCTGTGCAAAGCTTTAGTTGTATTAGTTTCCTTTAGACTTTGAATTTATTATTTTATGCATACATTATATATTTTCTTTACTTTAATTAAATTAGTCCGATAATTAACACCTTTACTTGTATCAGCTCAACGTGGCGGCTCTAGAAAATTATAGAGCAGTAAGACTACTTAACGAGCGTAGTGAGATGGTATATTTTTGTACTTAAGATGCATATAAAAGATAAATAACTTGAAAAACTTGCTTCCAGCCTTTAGTTTGCTGGTTTTTTGTACATGGATTTTTTTTAAACTTTACACTTCATTAGTTAGATATTACAGTAAATTGTGCACAATTAAAGGGTGGTAATCGTATTCACGAACTTTGACTTAACAGTAAGCAACATTAACGATAACACCAATAATCTCATCGCTACCTTATTCCCTTTGAGTTGACCGACAAAATCTGTAAAAGCAAGTGTAAAAATAGCACTAATGATCATTTTTTTAAGGGGGGTCTACCTAAATGGTCGTCAATGACGATTATGTTGATGTTGACACTTATATGTTGGAAATGCATTAATGATGATTAAGTACAGTTTCAACTGACGATAATCATCGTACCTTCGGAACATATCTGTCTGTAGCCCGTAATGTCATAATGGTTTTATTTGATCAAGTCGTTGTAATGGTCGAACGCTTGATGTCAAATTTATATGTTATTTATTAGTTGTTTGTTTTCAATTTCATCTTGTTTTTACGTTTTTACATGTTTAGAAAAGATAAGAACAACAAATGTATTAATGTAAACATTATTTTTACAAGAACACACATAATTGTAGCCATTTTTCTTTTGTACTCCCAAGGCCATCCTTTTTATATGGAATAGGGGCAAACGAGCTGACGTATCGTCTGATGGTATGCGATTACCGCCGCCCATAGACACTCGCAACATCGGGATTGGGAGAGGGGTGGCCCTCCTATATCTTCACTCACCGGTTTTCTGTAGCCGAGGCCGTTCGTTCCGGCCCATTTGTGTCGAAACGTGGGTCTCCCACGGTATATATCCCATCTGATCTCAAACTTGTCTGAGCCTGTACTATGGTAAACAGACTGTTGTTAAAAGTACTTATATATATCTAAATATATACTATGGTCGGGAACACTGACCGCTAGACAGACAAACCTGTCATCGTCGTATTTTGTTGTCATTTTTTGTGATATATTTGAGTCGATTTATTCGTGTCGACCCATGCATTTTTCACATATATAGTATGTAAAAAAAGGTTATCAGAATAGTAAGGTACACAAAACTATTCAGACACTAAAAACACCTTGGTAATTTTAAAGTATTAAATAGTATTTTTACATGTACATTTAGTTTTATACTGCGTTTAAAAAAATAGATTTTTCATAGTAAAAATATTATTGTAGAAAGTCAACAATTGCCTGAAACACTAGTATCACCTAGATCAGACAGATCACTAAAATAAAATAAAAATAAAATAATGACCTTACCTAACAATAAGTCTAAGAAATATTTTTTTTGGTAAGACATAACTAAAACTCCGTTCTAATTGTATAGTTATTTAAGAATTAACAGTTTATTTATTTTATGTTAAGTCTACTGTTCTCAAGTTAAGTTTACGTAACAACGAAATCTTGTACATTGAATATAGAAAAAAAAATGTTTTATTTTTATTACGTACTTTTATTCTAAAAAACACAGGTATGTGATCACTTGTGCCATATGTTACCTTTACACAACATAATTCGTTTATAACCTCTAATTAGCATAAAGCACAAAGAGATAAAAATTCTCCTGAATATACTAAAAAAAGTTTCAAGTAGAATCTATATTTCTAAATGTTAAGATATTTCAGTTAAATTCCGATTTAAAACCGTAATAATGCGTACACATTGAGTGAGTACGAATCGTTATCGCGTGTACCGCCGTGTACCGTTTACATTGGAAATTACATCGCTCACTAAAGCGGGACGCGCTTGAGTAACAGGATATGGATAATGAAATTTAATTTTATTTGTTTCACTGAACACACTTGGTTACTTTTTTATGACATTTTAAGTTTATTTACACTATTTATTTATAGAGATTTTTTTATTTGTTAACAACTTTAAGAAGTTCTCAATTTAGTGTATCTTACTCTTTTCGTTTATTCCTTACAGCAATTTAAAAGAAACCTCAGCTCAGGCTAGAAATTGAAGTCATGAAGCAGAGAAAGGTGTTTTCAAAACGTGTTTTCTTGTATAGAAATAGTACCTAGAATGTAATCTAAACCAAATACCGAAAAATACCGAAGAAGAAGCCGGCCATTTCATACCGAAGTACGAAATCGGACTGACGGACGGCTCGGCCGGAGTGATAACCGGCCTCACAGAAAACCGGTGTGATACAGTGCTTGCGTTGTGTTTTATTGAGTGAGTAATTGACAGCATTCGTCCTGTCGTGTTTTGTTTTGGTGAGTGCGAGATCCGAAGCCCAATGATACAGAAGCATTACTAAGCTGCCATGGTGTGGGTCACCATGCTGCAATGTTGCATTGTCTGCATTCGCAATGAGTATGGTGACCACCATTCTTAGATTCTGCTTCTGTCAGTCAGAGTAGAGTCATTTTGGCAGGCCCATATATAATTAAATAATAATAATCTGGTATTACATAATTTATGTACTCCATAACATTAGTTATTCGATTCTTATGGGCACTGATGTCGTAATGTTTGTTAATTACAAACTATTACATTATAACATCACTCTGATAAGAATACTTACACACCCAAGATCAATTTCATATTATAATGATAAACAACCAGATTATTCTTAGCTGATAATCTGATAAGTGTCTCCACAATTTCCAGTAAAAAAAATCACAACTACTCACAATGTTAGTTCTGGGTAGTTTTCACAAAAATATTCTCGCTGAATGTCGAGAGTTCAAATCTATGTTAAGGGTACCTGACTGTCTGGATACGAGTACTGTGAACAAGTATTAGTTGAAATTTGGAACACTACCAGTAGTGGGCCAGTAGGGTGTACAACTATTCTATGAATTACATAGAATAGTTGTTTTCTTCCATGTATAACTAATGAGACATCAAAAGCCTCTACCTCTACAGTTGCGTAGAGATATCGCCTCCTTGGCAGTCCTCTATCGCCTTTACCATGGTGAGTGTTCTGAAGAGCTCTTCCAATTGATCCCCCCCTCTCCCTTCCTCTACAGAACAACACGTGCCGGCCTTAGAAGTCACCGCTTCAAAGTGGAAGACATACATTCTCGTACTCATCGCTTCGGTAATTCCTTCCAGTGCCGAGCGGTCAAAACCTGGAACTCACTACCAGCGCACGTGTTTCCTTCCCACTATGATCCCGGGTCCTTTAAGCGGGGCGTGAAAAAGCATCTCACCAGGCCGCCATAGTGTGGGTCACCATGCTGCATTGTTCTTTTTCGCATCGAGGATGATGACCACCACTCTTGGATTCTGCTCATGCTTTCCATCAGGCAGGGCAGAGTCATTTTGGCAGTTTAAATATAAAAAAATAAAAAAATTGAAATTCGTGTAAAATTGTTACGTTAGTTTTAGTCGTAGAAATGAAATCTATTTGTGTTTTTGCTATTGCAAACTATGATTCAAGATTAAAGATTTAAAGGTTTTTAATTAAAACAATCCACACCCTGACTCTTGTTCACGACGGCGTCTATAAGAAACCGGAGACCCGATGAGAACTTCACTCCCGTCAACAAAAAGTAAGAACTATTATCTAGTTCCCTACCGAGATTCATCAAAGCCGTTCATAGTCCAAAGTAGAAACTTAAAATGCTGGAAGTAGTATGTCTTTGAAAAGGATGTTTTTGCTTACTCTACCACGCTGGGTCCCGGTGACCCTTACTCTTGGATTGTAGAGTCATTTCGGCAGGCTCATACATAAAAATAAACCTCGCTATATTTAAGTTACACTTAACCAGTATTCTTGTTAAATGTATTTTTTTCTTTTGTTCTCAGGTAAAGTCGAGTTTATAATTAGCCGCTGCGTGGTTAAGTACATTTAGTGAGGTTATACTTCGATGACCTCCCGAAGGACGGTCAGTGAACTTATCGTAGTCTACATTATTGGGACGTTGATGGCGTGGAAATAACACGAAAGTTACGAGTTCCTTTATGCTTTATGTCATCAATGTGAACCGTTCTATGCAGTAATGTAGTATGGTTAACGCACTGAAAATTAAGGCGATTTTAGGCGCTTGTTAGACCAATTATGCCAACATTCACTCGTACCTACTGTTTAAAGCAAGACTCCAATTACAAAAAAAAATTAACACTGTACCTTAGTTTCGAGATGAACAAAATTTACGTGGAATATACAAATTAATATTCTAAGATACCTGTCAAATAGATAATTAAGATTTAAAATTTTCCGAGGCTGACCATTTTTCGACAAAATGAAAAAAAATGGTCTGACTCCACAGTAGGCACTAATATTCTTTTATTTAAGAGACCCTTAATAAAAACAAAAATCATTATATGCGATCTGATTACAAAACAATAAGGCAAAACAGGACAAGTGCATACTTATATTAAAAATAAGGCGAACTAACCAACCAGATTGGTATGCATGAATGGGTGATCTAATACATATACTTATGTATATAACATCAATATGATATCTACCTTAGCCGCCATAGAATAACGTCCGAATTACATTATGAAATTAAAATTCTACCGTGTTAGATGGTAAACTTATAGGGTCTTCAAAAATATATTTTATTGTTGAGTGATTAGGTTGTTATTTGTTTATATGTAACTACGTAGTCGTTGTACCCGTATAAGGCACGCGATCTGCAAGCTTCTGCGCCTTATAAAGCATGTAGAACGAGGTTTGCACGAGAATCGCTATGATTGAGTTAATAAATTAGGCTGCTGACACAGTTTTTCCTGCATTAATGCATCATTGTATTAAGTAATTTTGGTTTACAATCATTTAATGTCCTAAGATGTCAGATCTGTAGCTCATGGCGTGTTTTCATTTGTACTCAATTTGTTTTCTTTTACTTTTTGTTTTATGTTATGTCACATACACACAGTCGGAAAAGCCGTGTTTCGGCACTCGGTTTACCGAACTTTTCAGGTTTTTAAAATTGATGTTAGATAATTCGGAATGAGAGGGGGCATTAAAAGCCCCAAAAAAATCGTCTGCTTGTTTCTTTTTCAGTATTTAGACTTTTCAAGAGACACCTCCAACGTAAATAAAACTTTTAAACCGGCAAAGGACTCAATACACTAACCGATATATATATTATATAACAACTTTATGTTGAAATTCATGTTGAAATTCATGGAATTACACAGTTTTCGTATCACATATAATTACAAATAATGCACTGCTGATACTTAGAAAGGAAAACCTGTGCTATAAGTATCAGCAACTATTTATATGGCACAGTTAGGTAATACAGCGCAACCATTTTAGGACAGAGTATAAAAAGAAATTCTGGCATCGTTGCTGAACAATATGCAACGACACTAATTAATAATAATTGTAATCAAACTAAATCAAAAATAATGATCAAATTAATTTTAAAAATGCAATAATAATAGAATAATCACAATAATTAGTAGAGGAATAAGTTTGTGTGTGTGTGTGTGTGTGTGTGGTGATAGCCTATTCAACTGGATGAAGCAGATTTTCAGTTTCGTCATAGCTAAGTGTAAGAAGCCAGTCGGTA
>PKRV01000285.1:484250-543812 GCA_003709505.1 Hyphantria cunea
TAATTTTAAAAATGCAATAATAATAGAATAATCACAATAATTAGTAGAGGAATAAGTTTGTGTGTGTGTGTGTGTGTGTGTGGTGATAGCCTATTCAACTGGATGAAGCAGATTTTCAGTTTCGTCATAGCTAAGTGTAAGAAGCCAGTCGGTAACAACCTTCTTACAGTAATATTTGTTTTTGTTCACAAAATTCAATACTCTGTTCGAAAGACCATATAGAAAGCGTCCGAGAAAGCAGAAGAACCTTTGACTGAAACAGGTCCTGCGAATCTCATTTAGAGGTAGTCTAAACCTACGTGTTGGTTGTCCTCGGAATGTCGTAAAAGAACATTCACTATCACCTGTCATACTATGTTTTCTTAGAATAGTTTGGAGAATGAACAATTGCCGTACTGTCAAGACTCCGAAGTGGTCATATAGTTCTTTGGTAGGAAAACGGAAAGGCTTAAAACTGGAAACCTTTAGGATATTACCTTATAACTAATAATTGTGCTACGTTTGTCTCCACCCGTTCGAAACCGCCTTACCTACAGTCTGCTAAGGAAAACCATCGTAATGGAATGCAATCCAATACACCGTTTCCTAATATATTATACAATACATGTCATTGACATTACTCGGTACTCGCGATACTGTGTTTGTGGGCGTGGGAGAATGGTTTTGTAACGATACAACGCACCACACGCTAATCTTGTATTAACTTATGTTCACCTTGTGAAATAATATATTTCATATCTATCTGTACGGTAATGGTACAAATGTTATAAATAGTCATTATTATCAGATAATTATCCCACTGAACAACAAATTCTTTTTAACACATTGAACACGCTAAGTCGTTGGTCCCAGTTGTCATGAATATCTTTGGCAATGTGACTACTGATAACTATTTCAACCTTTGAATTCAGTTTGGCCCCAAAGTTGCGGATTTCCGATGCCATTTGCTCCGTAAAAAAAACTGGTACCGGTTGAACGAGTAGCCTTCAAGACTTCAAGTAATCTTGGGAATATGCCAAGTGTATTTTTCTTTTTCAAATATTATATGTGCCTCTGATCAACTTTAAGTTGGTACTGAACTAAAAACAGTATCAGCTGAGATGTGACATATCGTTATTCTACAATCATTATTGTCAGTATTTTCTCTTCAAATGCTGGACATAGTATCTCCTAATATACTCCACTGAATTTTATCACCAATTCTTTTCATAGAGCTTTACCTGCTGTTTAACGCGATTCATCATTCCACCTGACTGCAGGGGTATCCTAGATCGCTTAACTTTCCCCAGACGTATTACATTATTGAGTTACGTCAACCTTGATTCCCTTTGATCTCGGTTTTGAATGTTAACGTTATTACTGTACTTAAACAATCAATCTATTCCAATCTGATAAAAAGAAGCTAAAAACCCAATGAATCCCATTGGGTGGATTGTTCAGAAATCATCTAACCTTTTCGTTTGATGATTTCTGAACAATCCACCTTTTCGTTATTTTTTTAATAACAAGTAATAGAAGCTTGTTTTAAAAACCTTTTTAAATAAATAACTTGTTTGTATTAATGAGGTGACAGACAACCGAACTGCTATACTGTTTACTGTTAATATTAATATTTATTTAGCCATGAATCTTGGTAGCAGGGGACCGGTTATAGTTTTGAACTCTAGTCCAGGCCTACATCCAGCTCTTAATGTCTATTAATCTGACACAGGAACTGATAGAAAACACAGATTTGGATCAAATCTATAACAAACAGAATCAACTTACACAATTCTCAACCATACGGATAAAATCAATATACTCTGTAGCCAATTTGAACCCCTTTCATTTTAGGAAATCTTTATTACTAAATATGAGAGAAGTGTTTAGGATTAACTGAATTAGGAGAAAAAGAGTCGAGGTATTTTCTGAAATGTAGCATATTGTTAGTGTATCCATTATCTTGTATGTGTGTGTAACCTTTGTTTGTGTTATGATATTAGTAATGGCCAAACACGTTGAGTATTTAAGCGCAGTATTATTTTATAATCATTTGGAATTTTCCGTTCAAATATTTTGTAGCAGTGATTTATGAAATATTAATAGCTTATGTAAGATCTCGGAGATTAAGCCTGATACTACCTGCTATTAAAATATTTGATGTGTTTAAATTATATCCTTTTGGCTGAATATTCGAGTAAATTTAGCTGCTATCCGGTTAAACCCGTTTGTGATAGATATGGCCGATAAATAATAACAGCTTACGTTTTTCTCCCCATGAATCTGCTTCTCGATATTAAAATAATACACATAATATTTGTCCGCGTGATGATGTATTAAGAATACTAAATGTCACCACCCCTATACACCCCGGGGGTTGCGTAACAAGAGACTAATGAAACGAACTATGCTGAAAGACTTCACTGAAAATGAAGGAAAACTTGGAACAAGCCCTCTACCAACCCGTATGGCCTGGGTCCTATAGTGGAGCAAAACCTCTTTTCTAAGAAAAAACCTATCTATCAGTGTTAACAAGTATGTTCAGCAGGACGATTAAAGGCTGTTTATTTGATAATGTGATCATATTATTGAAAAAGGGAGCAAATGAGCCTCTGCCGCGGCTCGTGGAGTCACAAGCTCAAGTGGTCTTATACTTTTTACCCAACTGCGAAAGAAGGAGGGCTATGTTTATCGAGTGCATGTATGTATTTTTCAATTGCACGACCTAGAGCCTAAACGGTTTGTCGTATTTTTATGCGAATGTCAATAGATTCCTCTTAGTCGTGATAGTGACACTAGATACAATAAAATAAAATAAAATTAAGGATTATGGATGAAAGGTAATCTCAATATATATATATATATATATATATATATATATATATATATATATATATATATGATATTGACGCAGTCGGTTTTATATTTTTAATAATTCATACTTGTTACTTGTACAAAAATAATACAACCAAAAAAAGTATTTAGTGCGATCAATGACAGCTATTAAAGCAATAATTGTCCTGTATACTATCTGCTATTGTTACCTTACTAACATACGATTTTAGCTATATATTTCCCCATTGAAGAGTTCATTTAAGCCATTGGAATGTCATAATATATTTAAAAATGAAATATTTCATTCCGTTGACGACATATTGATGGTATTGCCCCAAAATGGTACCCCGGACATATCCCAACACAGCTGACATCAAAATCTCTACAGACTTTGACCGCCCGCTAAACAGACAACGACAATGTGGAGTATGGGTAGCCACAATTTTACTCGTATACAGTGCAGTCTTTGCACTAGTTTGGATTCAATCGATCGTTTGTGAGATGTGCCATTATTATTTTCTTTATATCACTTGTTGTTAGACCTGAACTTATATTTAGACCTAATTTTCAATGAAAACGCAGTAACATGAAAGTTCAATAAATAAAACTTTAGTCTTTTTATCTCGAGATCTTAATGGAACGTGTCTGGCAGAAAAGTATAATAAAAACAAAATGTTCTGTAGCAGGTATGCTATAAGTAGTATAGTCATAAATGCATGTACATTTACGTGCAAGCCATCTGTGGTGTGGACGAAGTGTATCGGTTAAACAACATAAGGTCGACGGTAAGTAGGTTAGTGTGCCAGCGCAGTGTTGTGTATGACAGGGGAACAATGACGTCCCATGTACAGTGACACTATTGGTATAGGACAAGGGTTCTGGATATGAAAATAAAAACGATGTTATATGTTTGGAGATCTTTAAGTATCGTCGGCATTAGATGTTTGCGTTAAGATAGCGTGTCACACATGTGTGTTTTACCTAGAGACGGACATCAATATTCTGTAGATGGGTCATGGTCATGGATGTAGGTTCGTCGTAGCACGGAGGATTTCTTGTCTAGCTTATTCCTGGTTCCCGGCTTCTGGTATCCGACATGACCTCCTCATCGATCGTTCGTTAACCCAAGACAGTTAAAGAATGAAAAAAGGACAGTGTGTCGGAATCAAACTAACTGATATCGCTTCAGATATTCCTTAGAATGGGAGTGGGGAGTTCTGTATTCTGGCTTACTTCGGTCTAGGCGGCCCCTGCTGAAGCATTGTTTTCATACAGTCATGGTCATGAACTATCCTCGAAACTTATACGGCTGCCAATATTAATAAACGAAAATCTATTTTAAGTACGATGACCACGAAATTTTTCTCTTACCAGTCATATCCTAAAATAAGCTGTAAAAACAACTTCCATCCAATATCGGAACAAAGTGTATATCAAAGCAAGCCTTTGACGGGACAAAGGAAAAACTGAATAAAATATTGTATTAACATTCTGCCCTGAAAAAGTAACATGATGTCACACTTTTTTAAAATTAGGGAACTTGAAATAGATGAAAAGATACCTCTAAAATTAAAGAGTCTGCCACAAACTTACTTAAAAATGTGATTAGATCTAAAAAAACAAGAAACTATCATAATATTTAAGATGTGGTACATTTGATATCACTTGGTCTCATCAGTCATCGCCAATGGAACTCGACGTTCGTGGTTTAATTAGACGACATTTTCATTTTAATAAAATTTACGCATTTACTGTAATAAAAAGTTTTGCGACAAGTAATTTAATAAATTTTGCACTGTTAGGTAATAAGTGGATTTCCTTGCTTTTATGTTCAAGTATGTTCTCGCTGTAGTTTATAAACTAATTTCAGTGTTAACAGGTAATAGTAACTATTCTCCATTGTCCTTAATACACAATGTAACTTCGGACAATGGTTATGTGGAGATACGGGAGTTACGTCCCTTCGACAAAGGGTTCCTCCGATGAGGTAACCGTGCCTAACAGCGTGGCCTAATGCCTGCTGTTGGAATGTTGTTGATTTATTCTTATTGTCTCGAGGACATAATAGTAGGAGACGAGGACATAATAATACCTTTGTGTGATACCGTTGACGTATGTTTCTTAGGGTTGGCATATTTAATGTTAATATGCCGACGAAACTTGCAATGTCTTTAGTGCTTGTATATGATGTATTTCTAGCAAATTTCGGCCACGGCAGCCAGCATCAACGAAAACCAGCCAATTAGAACGGGCACAACTGTGTGCGCAAACACAGGGCACTCTCGTTTGCCTCACTATCATAATCTGATGGGAGGACTATCTGACACGAAAGTGGGGAAATCAGACGCAGGCCCGACGGCTTTACGTAGCTCTCCGAGGCACGGGAAGCGTTGGCTTATACATATATAGCTATAAAAATAATCATATTTATTGAGAAGTGGGAATAGTTTCATTAGTGTAGTTTTAATAGTGATCACGTTAATGTTTTCTAGGCTTCTAAAATGAAATACTTCTATGCAACATGTGTCGGCCAATACGACAATTTAAGCAATCGAGAATAACTAGGTACGTTTCTTTAATACTCTTTAAGCTAGTTCTTATTGACACTCGGTTGCCGGTAAAATTCAATGTTATTGTAACAGTGTTGGATGTGCTTGGCACGCGTTCAAAACTGTATCATAACACTGATCGTATCAAAGTATATTTTAAATAGGAATGTTTTATAGTCTAGTACCAAGAAATGGGCAGGTCGATGTATTCAGAATAACTTACGTATTATTCAGAATTCGGAAAAGGTATATCTTTTACATTTTGTAAAAAAATCTTGAAATACTTTATTTCGATGTTTTCGCAATTCTTATGTAGACCATGTAAAACATATACGTTTACCCAGTGTCACTTGATGTTGGGGAAATACATTTTGGGCTTTCGTAAAATTTCATTAAAATGATTGTTCCATTCATCGAGATTATAGGACGTAATATGTCCATGGTTCCATTCTATTCTGTATGAATTTATAGCAGAACATATAATCAATTTAACAAAAGTATGGGCATTCATAGCAGAAACTAGAACGCGCAAATACTAATTTGAAAAGAACCAATTCAGAGGAGTCCAAATTTAGAAATCTACATCGCGGAAGACTTTATAAACATGCATGAAATAAACACAAAGAACACCCATACTCAGAACAATAATTTGTGAATAACACAAAGTGTTATAACCCATGTGGGATTTGAACTCATAATACTTGGCACAGTAGAAAGCGGCGTGGCGACTGCTTAAACCACTAGGCCAACCGTGTAGTGCTAACTACTAGACATACATAGACAAAACCTTAATTAATAACTATTAGAACAGTAGATCCGTGGAACTTCATCAGTTTTATTATGAGTGTGTGAAGCCCAACTATAACCAGATCAAACAATGGAATACAAAAATATTCTTGCCAATTCTGTATTGAATTTGTATTTTTATTTTCAGTTTCTTAAAAGCACTTGTAAAGAATCCATATTGAAATAAATTTAGTATCTTAACATAAATCCATTATCGAATAACACACCGCTTCTGTTAAAACACTGGCTATCTCAACGTACTGTTTACTGAGCGAATTGTTTGTTTACGCGCCATCGTACACACATTAATAACGCCGCATAATGTTAATTTATAAATACCTATGCATAGATATAGGTATATATAAATGAATTAGATAGGTTGCAAATTTCGATGAAATTTAGAAAAATCGTTTTTTTCCGTCAACTGTAACTAAGATTATATTTATGTATGTATGTTTATCTATTAGTACGTAAAAGTATGTATTTTATAACTATGTGTTTATACGACCGGAAATAAATCTTCCTTTAAACTCGATGCACGTCAACTACTACTGTCTCTCTGAAACATTTAATCCATCCTAAGGTTGCCTGGAAGAGATTGCTTTCGGCAATAAGACCCTTTGTTTCCTATCTCCCTATCTATCTAAGGTACACGAGCTGATCAAACGAACTCGATCGAACCTCCAATCACTTCAAAGTATTCTGTTGTGACGCCAAGGGATGAAATTCAGTTTGAATTAATATACATGCGTATATTGTTAATCTTTTGCGTTTTGTAATGAGAATATCATTTTAAACCACTACTAACCAAACTACATCGAGTAAAATCAACAAACTGTGAATATCTCAGCTCATTTAGACGAACTTATCAGATTAATTATTCTGTCGGTCACAGGTAACATAGACTAAGTACGCATATATTAGAATTCTTTAGCAGTGGCGTCATGGCATACGAATATTTTATATTCACATAGCAATATGGCCTCTCAACAGAACAGAATTATACTACATCTAAGTATCCCTTGCTTATACCTTACCTCGTACCTATTATCTAATTGCCTTATTTCCATTTACCTCCAATATCTTGTACCGCCTAAAATCAATAACATTCATATTAGAATTGTATCATTTTAGACATTACATCAACCTACATAAAATTTGTAAAAAAAGGATAAAAATATGTTGAGTCTCCGGTACCATAATTCACGTGGCGAAAAGCAAAGAAAAAACTTCTTAACGCCAGTTTCGGTCTATCAAATCGTCTCATTTTTTTCGATACATTGCTTTTAATAGCCGTCAATAATACATTTCTTGTCTTACATTTATCAAATAAATTATATAATCGAGTTTCTATTCGTTTAAAATTTGCTTTGCCCGCGGGTCCACCCGCATGTGTTTTCCCAGCAAAGAGCCTACGTCCTTGGTCAATTTTATTATTTATTACTAAATCAATGAAAGACGTTTACGCTGAAATTTTCCCAAGCCATAATGACTTGTCCCAGCTATCGATTGTACACGTTCTTACATATTTTATGTCGCCCATAAAATGACATCATGCGTAGACCAATTCAATTAAAACTGTGGAACAAATGAATGAGTTTACGATCTATAAAGATCTTTGCAAACAAATTCGATAATGAAGTACAAATTGTGAGCTGTTTGTTTAAAAATTGAATATTTGATTACATATAAATATACATTGAGTAAGATGTTTCATACACAGCCTCAACTGTGTAGACTTTTCAGTTGTTTTTTTTTAAGACAGATCATCTAATATACAAAAAACATCCACACTTAGACAAGCAATTTGTGGATCATACAAAGTGTTGTTCCCGCAGTAGTACAGTGTCCACATAACCAAGTTAACATTCTATCGATGCGAAACACAGTCGCTTCTTTCTTGTTGTTTATACGTGGGATACCCAAAATTAGACCCAAGTGGCCTCACTTCACAGCTTCGAACTTCATAAAACGCCATCACTTAAAATTATTGTTAAATCATTATTTCCCTTCTTTTACTATTCACTGATTAATTGTTGCTCCTCCCTATAGTTTCAGGGGGAAAGCTTTGTGCGGTCGATGGCCATTTAAGGCCCCAGTATACTCTCGTCTCTTTATCAGTGGCGCAAAGAGGCGCGAGAGTTGGGTAAGAGTCCTGAGACTCGAGAAATGGAAGTCATCAAATCCTATCTGTATTTGATCTGTAGTATGCTATGGTATGGTTATTTAAACCTATTCTGTAGTGGTTTAGCCACTATGTAATTAAAATGATGGAAATAGAAATAGCAAAATATCTCTGGAAGTTTTTTCCTGTTTAAGTTCTAACACATATGTAACAGAAACATCAAGCAAACCGTACGTTTGATAAACAACTGCACTGTATCAGAACCTTTCACGGAAGCTATCTATATATGATTGAATTTATTGAACCGATCATAATGGGTTAAATGAAAAGACTATTTATAAAAATAAATTACCGTCGCATAGAAACATAATTACCATGAGAGAGCATTGTCTACTTAAATTGAGGAATTTACTGTGTGTATTTTCCTGTGTCCTCATTATAACACGGGGCTGGATCGTTACAAGGTAAATGATGCTAGCTCCTAGGTCCTTCTCGTACCTTGTGTACTTATTCCATATTTTATTGAATTCGAATTTTTTTGAGTACAAGAATACGAGTTTGCTTGTTTCTTAAACAATTCCGTTGGACGAATAGTAAAAGACTGTTTATAAGCATAAATACGTAGTTTACTATGTTTAAATAAGGCTGCAATACAAAGGTAAATCACAAAATGTTACTTATAACATGACTTCAGCCAGTTAATATTGAAGAAGAGTAATTGTAAGTATAAAAAAACACGTCTTCAGAAGTCGGTTAAAACTCGCAAACAAACATACAGGGAAACTGAAGTGTCACAAAACGTTTGTGTATATTCCTAAGAGTTCCTAAGAGGAGAAGACTGGCTCTAAAGGTTAAATAAATAATTTTGATGAACTTCTTGATGATCAACCAAATAAAATAATAAATATTTCGGATATTGACCACGCAACGCCATCTAGTCCCAAGCTATGCAGCTGCTTGCTTTATGGGTACTAGACAACTGATATAAATACATATTATTCCTTCTTTTGTAAATACATACATATTATAGATAGAAAACATCCTAACTCTGAAACAAATATTTGAAAATGATACAAACATTTGGTCCAACCCGGGAATCGAACGCGAGAACTCAAGCACAGCAGTCACATACGCTACCACTGTGCTACCGAGGTATTCAAAATGAAGTACTACA
This sequence comes from Hyphantria cunea, assembly GCA_003709505.1. NCBI lineage: Eukaryota > Metazoa > Arthropoda > Insecta > Lepidoptera > Erebidae > Hyphantria > Hyphantria cunea. The sequence continues at coordinate 493,699 of PKRV01000285.1, forward strand.
TGAAAGTGGATATCTAATAATGTACGTACACTACTATTGTTGTGCATGACGCGTGGAGGAAACTGCAACTCCTATACTAATTAAATACCTTGGCACCTGGTCTGTTCCCAAAGTAACTAGAATTCTGAGTAGAAGGGTGTCTCGAATGCTTATACTCGTAATTGCCACCGAAGCGAATTGACTTGGGATTGCGGAAAATGGCCCTTGTGAACCAAACTACCCACACGAACAAAAGCAATCGCATTGAATTGCTAAGAAAGGACTGATCATAGTACTTTAGAAATAATTATAAAGCAATCTAAGTGTTCTGTAGGAAGTTAAGCGCTTCCAATCCGGTAGTAAATAGCTCAGATAAACGAGCACTTACAAAAGTCAAATAGGTAATCTTTAATTGAACCAAACTTTTTCATATATCTAGACACTTCCGCACACAGGTACAATGGACGCTACAGTACGCGCAACTTAAAGAGGCCTAAGATTAACAAACTATAACAGCATCAAATTTATTACAAACACACGCCACTTTCTAGAGAGTGCTCTTTAAAACACGGCGTATAGTAATTGTCGTGTCCGTTACGCAACATAGTGGTTGTGCAACGTTGCAATATCCGACATTTCCTGCGATTCTGACGTTGTGTAACTATGGTTAACTTAATCTGTATTATTTATTGACGTGGTTAAGTCGCCACAAGTATTCGACGACGCAAAAGAGAGGGCTTATAAGTTTAAACGATATATTTGTGAATGTATTAGTATGTGGGTTCTTAACACATATGGATTACCGCTTTGATAACGGTCACAATAGTATATCACCGTAGTTTCAGAGTATAGAGCCCTCTCCCCTCCTAGGTGTAATGTAAGTGTTGGTTAAGTCTTCAATGACCTCGTTGAATAAAATGCAACGATTAATACTTTTAAACAACGAATTTCTGTACTTCTTAGTAAAGAGACGGTGTGTTTATTAATGTTTTTCCGCATAAATAAAACATTACCGTAAGGGGATCAAAACAAAAATGATTATAACTTTATGCGTTTATGCTTTGCGAAATGACCATTGAAGCCAATGAATACCAATAATAATAGATTATTGCACCGCATTAGTAAATAAATTTATGTAAATATGTTTTCTGTCCATAGAATGTAATCGATTCTAAACTTTACAACTGTAACGTCTTAAGATGGTTCGTTGGATGGTTGAAGATACTCAATTATTGAAAAAGTATTTTATTGTTTTCAACAATTAACTATTAATTGCCTCGGTGGTGTAGTGGTAGCGTATGCGACTGCCGTGCTTTAGGTCTCGAGTTCGATTCGATCAAATGTTTGTATGATCTGCAAATATTTGTTTCGGAATTTTAATGTTTTCTATGTATTATATGTATATATTTACAAAAAAAGTAGATGTGTATTTATATCAGTCGTCTAGTACCCATAACACAAGCTCTGCTTAGCTTGGGACTAGATGGCGTTGATGGATGTGTATTTGATGTCAGAAATATTTATTTATTTATAGGAAACTATTCTGTGAAGATAAATAGTAAGTTTTATTTTCTATAAAAGAGAAAAACAGATTTACCTCTCAAGAGAACTATTTTGGTTCAACTCTCAATTATATTCAGATTTTCTTTTTTAGAGTAGAAAATACTCTACCTTATGGAAATCATGACCAGAATCCAATAGTGGTGGTCACCATACTCCTTGCGAATGCAGATAATACAACAATGCATCATGGTGACCCGTAGCTATGGCTATCCATTATGATGCTTCTGCATTATTGAGCCTCCGGTCTCGCACTCACCAACGAAACATGTTTTTTTTATGCTATAGTGGACAAAAGAGCCGACGTATCGCCTGATGGTAAACGTTTAACGCCGCCTTTAAACACCCGCAACACCAGAGGCGTCATCATTACGTTGCCGTTAATCACTTAGTGAAATACAGGCCGGCGCTGTTTCACACCGATTTTCTAAGAGGCCGTAGTATAACTCCGGTCGAGCCGACCCATTTGTGCCGAAGCGTGACTCGCCCATAATATTGCAAGTCACTTTATGTTGGTCTTCGTGTTAGAAGGTAGTACCTCCCGGTCGAGTATTCCCAAGTGACGATGGGCTATTGAAATAATAACATTTTAATATTCATTTATTTCAGACCATATGATTCATGTTTGAAGTATGCATACAATTAAATAATTACAACAATTAAAATGAAATTAAATTAAAACATAAAATAAAATTAACATTAAATACATAGAGTCGGCATTCAAAACAAAATAAAAATCAAAGTTATAATCAAAAACAAAAATAAAATTACTATAAAATTAAAATCACAATCAAAATTAAAACCCATTCAAAATAGAAATTAAAATGCCAAAAAAATCTAAATTTAAAAAATGTACTACTCTTGTACAAAACATTTTACTAAATCTTTTCACGCAGTGATTTTTGTTTCGTAGTACTAAGCAGCAGCAGCAGTAAGCAACAGGCTTAGTATTCAAACAAACAACAACCCATAATGTCCCACTGCTGGGCTCGGGTCTCCTCTCAGGAGAGGGTTAAGGCCTTAAGTCCCCACGCTGGCCAAGTGCGGGTTGGGGACTGGCAAGAATACGTTGTGGCTACGTAAAACTTGCCGTTGGATGTTTTTAAGCCGCCCGAAGGCCTCCAACTAAGCTTCACGACTGCTATCGTATGATAACAACCGGGACCGACTGCTTAACGTGACCTCCGAATCACGGAGACGCTCATGGTAACATGCCACCAGCGGTCACCCATCCAGGTACTGACCGCGCCATCGTTGCTTACCCTCGATGATTGTTTCTAATCACCGAGTGCAACTAGGCTATGAGCGCCCTTAGTATTCAAATTAATATATAACAATTATATTTTGATGGTAGTGACTATCACCCATGGACTCTTCAAGAGACACAAGAAATATTTCTTTTGAATGCTTCTTTTAGTAGAAAGCCACCAAACACGTACGGTTACATGACCTTAAATATTTTTTTTTTATATTTTGTAATGAGCGGTCCTTGCATTGTCTCGCGCAATATCGACCGGACCATACATAGCTGCACAACACTGCGATCTGGAGTTTTTCGAGTCAATAGTACACAGTCAATACTAATGTTCCATTGTATGGAAACGACCTCATAGCTTTACAGTAATATATCAAGTGACTTCGATAATAAAACCATTTCATTATTCATAATCTTCTTTATTAACGCTAGGCAGTAAACACGTGTAAAAAAACCAGCAATGTATCAACATAGTATCGTTCAATTTTATGCACAATAGCGGTATTTGTTCTATTGTGACTTCGAAATATGACATACGGTACTTGTGACCTATTACTTTTGTAATGATGAGTTTTGTATCGCTAGGGGTGTCACACTTATCAGTGAGAGTCAGTGAGCCATTGACAGTGGTTAAGCATTAGTTTTTTGGAACATTTTGGTTTTCAGTTAATTTCATAAACGTAATGAGTTTACAATGCAATTTGTTTAATTACATTATCATCATCTTTAGCCTATAGCAGTTCGCTATTGGACATAGGCTTGTCCATTTTCCTATAAAACCTAAACATGAAATAAGTAAATATAATATGAACCTTTCGTTCATTTCAATAACTTTATTCTTTTAATTATAAATTAGGAAATGCACCAACTTGAAATCCTTTCACTGCAAGCTACGCATATTTTTATCTCGTAAGTAATTTACTATACAAAGACATAAAAAAATACTGTAAAAATGTTTTATGTATATATGTATTTTCAGTTCACGCTCTTAATAACACTATTATAATTTATGTGTAATATATACATTAAGACGTAACATTAACACAAGTAGTTCACTTAAACACTCATCTAATTATATAACATTATGTTAGTAGGCTACTAACTGTGCAAGCTCGTGTATTTCCGGTACTATGTATGAAGACAATAAAGATATGAGGCCTCATAACGGTTAAAATAATCATTATAATAATTATATTTAAATATTGTATTAACACAGTTTAATGATATAATTGGAGAAATGGGGTATTGTAACCTTTTGATCGGAATTTATTGTTTTATACCGACCTGATATTAATACACGTGTCTTTATTAATAATTTCGTCAAGGATTATGGTAGACTCGATCGAAACCAGTAATAAAATAATAAATCAGTAATAAAATAATTACAAATCAATTGAACAAAACATACAACAGATTAAGTTAGTATAAAATATTTTGTTCAACGTTTAATTTTTTATTTTAGAAATTACTTCTTATATAAAATAGAAGTTCCTTACACAAATATTTTTAAAACTTTTGACAACCCTAGCTAGATATTATATTAGCGACGGCACGACATTTCCTGTGCGATTCTGCGACCGATACGGTCCAAGCTTCATTTCTCAGTTTTGTTTATTGCGAGTGCTGTTATGTGTTAATTTGCGTATCTACTTACCGTTACTGTACAAAATTTATTATCCTACTTTGACAAAAAACATTTGGGGTAATCTGAGAAGGTGCCATCCAAAGTATCTTGATAATGTGTACTCCTTTTTAACCGACTTGAAACTTGTTTAATTTGGCAGTACTTTTTACTGATCAACATCAAGAGCCACAACAATGTTAAAGGTCAACGACTTACTTACTACAGACAGTGAAAGTAGATTATATTTCCCAAATAGTATCGTAGTGCTAAATCGTTAATCGTTGAGCCAATGGGTGCTCGTTTGATTCCTTGTCAACTCAGAAATTTATGCGTGAACATTGAATGTTTGTCTTCGCCTAGGTGTTCCTAAGCATGATATTTACGTCTAAAAAAATTAGGTACATGAATTTAGGTCAGTTATCTACAAACCTGGGTCCTAACCTAAAGTACAAGTTGTACATAGTTTGGAACTAGATGGCGTTGCATGCATCTAATAAAATGTTATTATATTTTAATAACATTGTTGTTGAATATAAAGAGTTCAAATTAAACCTATTCGGTGTGGTTTAAGTAACACACATATGATCAGTTCACATACACAGAGTACACCGTGAAAGTCAGAGCCCGCGATCAGGTATTTAGAGAAAGCGCAAACTTCGCCTACTTACAAAGCCTTAACCCTAAACAAGTCTCAGTGAGCTTTGGCTACAAACTAAATTAGTTTTTAATGTACTTTATTAATATTTAAATTAATCAATACAAATATATACAATTTGACTGGCTAGACAGCGTGGTGGCTACGTGATCGTGCCGTTAAATGTTTATAGTCGTCCAAAGGCCGCCAACTGAGCTTCACGACTGTTATCCTATGATAATAACCGGGACCTAGTGCTCAACGTGACCTCCAAATCATGGGGACGCTCATGGTACCATGTCATAGGTACTGACCACTCCGACTTTGCTTAACCTCGGTTATTATTTCTAATCACCAAGTGCAACTGGGCTATGCCATGTACAACTCGATAAACCTCCAGTTTTCTATATTATATACAAAATGTATAAATGTTCCAGTTGACTTGTGAGTACACAGTACACTGTTAAAGACGTATTTACTGCAAATATTATACCATTAGGCTCATACTTTTATATCACATACATACGAATTCATTTCAATACATGGCAGGCCTGTAATTTGTCGCATGTGCAAAATTACTACGCCACGCGCTATTTATCGTGAGACTGGAGAAGAAGAAAGAAGACTTTAGAGCACCAAAATTTTTTGTGACTAAATTTTACTTAAACTATCATTTTCCCGCGGCTTCGCTCGCGCAGAAGAAGATAGTACAATATTACTTTAACCCTACTATATTTTTACACAATTTTAAACAAATCCATGACACGAATAAAAAGTTTCATACAAATTTGCCTCCTATATTTTACTCCCTTAGGGATAGCATTTCCAAAATTCCTTTCTTAGTGCTCAATTACGTTATATACAGTGCCTATATGCAACATTTCAGAATTGTAGGTTCAGCGGTTTGGGCTGTGCGTTGTTCTCTGGGTATCTTAGTCAGTCACCTTCCTCTTTTGTACATATAGATTACCTGCGTACAAAATATTCTTGTTTATTTTGTGCTTCTAATAATTGCTTTTAACAAACACTGACCTCGTAAAAACACGACTTCCTTTAAAGTTCTAGTGTAAGCCTTCGGAAGAACGTGGTATGGCCGTACAATAGAAAGGAAAAACTGCTCCAACTTGGCTAAACAGACACACTTCCTTTTCACTAAACGTGCAATGCATTATTCGTTCAAGTCTGAAGATGCGATCCGTTTTAGATCTAGTATTTGTAATGAATATTGTGAAATTTTCGTTCTTAGAGCACGTGCTTGTTAATAAATTGATGTTAAGATATTTTAGCAGTCTGTCTTTTGTTTTAAATGTTCTTATAAGTGCCAGATTCTAATCACTTAAGCACGGGCCGGTCCGGAGGGTCTAGACAATTGGCCAGCTCGACCGGAGTGATTCTTCAGCTTAACAAAAAACCGGTATGAAACAGCGCTGCGCTGTGTTTCACCGAGTGAGTAGAGATACCGGAGGCCCAAATCCCAACCCCTTCCTCCATCCCTCAAAGGCCGGTAACGGACTTGTGACGCCTCTGGTATTGCGGGTGTACATGGCCGGCGGTAATTGCTTACCATTAGGCGATACACTTGGTCGTTTGCTCCCATTCCATAAAAAAAATATGTCGGAGGTCAAAACACATTTTTGAGCCAGCGGAAAAAAGGAATTATAATATTATAACTGAGTCGCTCGTCCGGAGTGATAACAAGATCTAGAGAATTGGCAATAAGCAATTCCTCTAATGCTTTTCACCGAGCGAGTGAGGTAACGGTCCCTCACCTCCCTCTCATATTTATTAAAAGGGAACTCAATTCTCACTTGTGACTTCATAACGGTTAAAACTCATTGGGCGTTGGTAGCCCCTGTTGATACGTCTGCTCATTTGCTCCCTAATATAAGATATTCTAGATCTGTACACTGTAAACTGTACTGATAACGTAGTGGTTGAAACGGTCACCACGGCAATTGCTACTGCGTTATATGTTGTGTTAGTGTAACTCCGCACGGAACAATACTTTGAGTGATCGATAACTTGTAATTCTGAGTCTGCATGATCTTTGTGTCTATTTCATGCATGTTTATACCTTCAAAGTGTAAAGTTGTCTTTAAAAAAAGAATAAAATTCGTCATAAACCATCTAGGTATTATTAAGTCGACTATACAACAAGCTCTCATACCTAATACACAATTTGAGACACGTGCAACGTAATTGTCTAACCATAGTTCTAGTCAAGGCCGCGTTTGAACACATCCGGACAAAAGACATTATTCCATGTAAACCATGGGTTTGTATACCATTATTAATAATAATTAAGTAACAAACAAAATGTTGTTGGTTTACTCCATATGAGTAGAAAACACCTGATGAAATTTATGTATACACGAAATAGTGTTTGTTTAAAAAACAATGAACAAAGTCTATTTTTCTGAGCATGAAAAGTTGATTGTATTTAAGTTAGTTGTCATTAGTAGGTGTTATTGCCGTACATTTTTTTGTTACATTATTTTTTATGTAAGGAAATGTGGCTATTGCGTCGTATATGGAGGTCAAGGAAACGGAAACGCTCTTCGTAGGGAGAGCTGGATAAAGCTGCATGAACAAGAGCGTAGCTTTTAAGAAAAAAATAATTATTATTTTGGTCGTATTGAGAAGTCGGCATTCGTTATTGGGAAGTGTGAGACCTCAAATATACACACTGACAACTACTTCAACATTCGAATTCAGTTCACCTCGGGGTTGCAAAGTTTCGAAAATCGTATCGTAAATCGTATTTTTCAACTATTTAGGTTTAATTTATAGAAAGCTATATTAATAGATTTTACAATATAAATGATTTCGGGTACAGAGACCAAGAAACCGGGGGTTAGGGCTCCAAAGACAGGATCTCAATATACGTGCCGTGTCAAGGAGGACTGCGTTCTGTATCAGACCCTTGATCCAGTTTCCTAACGTGAGTCCATTACGATTATTACTATTGTAAAATAAATAAACTATTCCATTGTTATCAAATACTTACAAACGATTTTTAAAAACAAATAATCTCAGCAACTAATATTATTTTTCGGTAAAAAAAGTAAGAATATTTTAATATTGTTCAACTTTCGGTACGTGTCGTTACTTCATTATTTTTCTTTTGGGGGTTTGAACCCCTCGTGCCTCAGCGAGCACGTAGGTCCTGCGCCTGATCTCTCACCGATCCTGTCGGTTTACCGTCCTACCGGATTATGACAGTGAGAGAACAGAGAGTGCACCTGTGTTACCGTACACATTTATGCACTATAATATCTCCTGCGTAGTTGGCTGGTCTCCGATTTTGAGACTGACCGCCGTTTCGGAGGAGAACATCACATCATCGTTTCATTTGTTTTATTTAAATGTATTAAACATAGCGTTTGAATACCTCTTTATCCTTCTAATGCCCATATGTGCTTTATCTATAGTTTGTTACAGAAGTGCCTACACTATTTTATATTTCTATATACATTAATAATGTACGGTAATAAAGTAATTATTATTCACATGTTAGTAATTAGTACATACATAGAAGTGTGGTCTTATCAAGTTTAGTCATCGTCACTTATAGTTTAATAGACAAAAGAATCAGGTCATTGAAACTTCTTGCTGTTTAGAACCACTCCAATTAATTGTAGTTTTCTTACAGCTAATATATTGAATTTCTAATACATTTCATGTCTTTCGTCTAACACACAACAAAATCTATCAAAACATCAAGTAGTTTATGTCTTTCTATGTTATTTCATAACAATAGTTTTATTTTAGATCAATTCCAAAAACAATGAAATCGTATAGGTACTTAATTACTTTTTACGTTTTTTTTTAAATTTTTGTCAATTTTTTTCGTCTTATCTCCAGAACGTGTTTATTTAATTTTGATTGGATTTTTTTGGCGTATAGGTTAGGCTCTGTCCGAATAATATAAGCAGTAATTTACTTTAACTACTTGTTTTGAGAACGATTTAGTATTCTACGCAAAAAATAAATACATGTGTGTTTGAATCAACATGGGTTTTAGCTCGTTATATATATAACGTGAAACTAATTAAAATGTAAATGCAGTTACAAAAAAATATTAACGATAAATAAACACGGCTTAGCTACGTATTAAATAAACATCTATTAATCATATCGCATCAATAACAAGGACGGGTTTTACAAGAGAAACAAAAACTGTCTGTGAGGTTATTGTGAATACATATATGTATATATATGAAACATATATGTACACTTCCAACATATCGATCTACTCAGCATGCGATGTTTGTGTTTCAAAAAACAAATCTCGCATCGGGAATATATATTCAGTGTTACAGAAGACATTACAATCATACATGAAATGGATACAAAGAACACTCACTACAACAATTTGTGGATCACACAAAGTGTTGTCAAAAGTGGGATATGAACGTAAAACACTCAGTGCACTAGACATCGGCATGGCGACTGCTTATATCACTACACCAACCGTGGATTCCATTATTAAGTCGATGAAATAAATGCAAACACATCTTACACTATTAAATAATGTATTACATATATATTTTTCTCTTATGCTTAATAATTTACATCTATAATGTTGCCATGGCACCATACAGCTCAGAAAAATAAAGTTGCAATGCTCGTGTTGTTAAGGTATTCCTTGCCAAATATCAACGAGTTAACTATCGAAACAAGCTAAAATTAAAAGACCCCCTATGCAAGCACTTAATCAAGTGATCAGTATCAATCAATCATATCATAATCATTTTGAAAAAGAGCTGATACTCTTACGCTTCTGGACTGATATACTGATATTAACCAAATTTAGCTAAAAACAATCTCAAGGAAACTGGCTTTCAAATGAAAAAAAACCGTATCGAAAACGGTAGGTCCGTTTGAGAGCTACTATGCCTCTCTTTTTGCGTCGGGGTTTAAAAATAATACACGGAGTTCTATTATCATTATCTTAAGGTAGAGTCTATTTGAAAGTAAGAAGAAACAGAAAATATGGTTCTACAGTGGTAAGTCAAGGTTCTCCCATGACGTAATATAATAAAAATGACAGACTTTTTTGTATTGGAAGAAGATCGCTATGGCTACTTCCTTTAGGTCTGCCGACATGTGTTGCTATAGCTTGTTTCCCCCCAAATTACATGAAAAACGTAATCTCTCTGTTCGTCATACGGAACAGGTATATGATGTAATATGGACAGTGCCCAATATGTTGCTATGCTAAGATTCTCCTAGTACCGAAAGAGCAACAAAATTTATCCGGGTTTTTGAACATTATTGATGATTGGCAGCAATTATAAACAATTCAACAGTAATTTAATATCGATGATGTATGTAACTCGTTTTTGTATTAATAAATTGAGGATAAGGTCCGGGTCAATGACCCCACCTTGTCTCCATTTTTATTTTACATAATTATGTTATGTCCATATTAGTGTAGTTATGTAAGTGTTTGGTGTCAGGTCAGGTGGAAAGTTATATAAACAGTGTACTGATAAGTGGCCCGAGGTACGTCGGAGTTCCGGGGTTTTTCGTTGCTAGGGTGCACCTGGTTCCCCGGTTTCTAGTACCCGAGACGGCGTGCGGTTTTAGTCGGTTCGAGTTGTACATGCCACCGGGAGGTGGAATCGGAGGAGATTTCCGCGCGAGGATAAAAATTGGTGGACTACAAAAGAACCAGTTTATGTTTAAATTATATATTAATAATTCATCAACCCAGAATTGATCTATACTCTCTCTAATTTTAATATTTTTGTGTTTTTTCTTATTTTTACCCACCTCATCTTTCCACGGGTAGAAGAGTTGTTTCTGTTTCTTATAATTTTCTTGGATGTCAAACACATAAAAAAGAATTGTGTAATCTATTGCAGTCGATCGAAGTTATGCGCGTGCATACATTTTAGTGATTCATTTTTATTTATATAGATTTGTAGGCGATTAATAAAATACATAACGCTCATATTTTTGTGTTTATGTTAATATTTATATAATTTTGGGATACCCTCCTAAAAAAATTGTACTTCCCGACATTTCAATCAGATTGCACTGGGAGTCACAAGGCGTTCGGTACAGCAATATCTGTCGTCCGACAACGAGATTTTTAAGTGGCAAAATCTTAATTCCAAATTTTTTTGCGGTTTTCTGTAAATCTATTCATCGAAATAAATATTTTGAACCAAAATACTAGTTCAACGAACCTCTCAGTGCGCATGCGCGGGATGATAGTGAAAGTAACGCTGGCGCATGACAAGTTCACTTACCTGTGGCCAGCCATTGATCTTGGTGCCCCATACAGGGTATGTTGGACCTCTCGGTTTCCCATTCATATTTATATATGAGATGAGTGGTTGCTTTGTACGTTAATAGCCACGAGACAGCTAATCTAAGAAAGCGTAGATTAAGTTATACTAAGTTACTCCTTATATCATCAGCTATCTGCCAGTGAAAGTCCCCTCAAAATCGTTTAAGCCGTTACAGAGATTAGCCGGAACAGACAGACAATAAATTGTAAAAACACTTTTTTGATGTAAGTTCCGTGTACTATTATTATTTTATATGCATTGAGAGAAAAGCTGTTAATTCTAAATTACAAACACGCAAGTATGTATTTATTTTATTCGTATGTATAGATAACGTCTTTACTTTTACCTGATGTGCCGGTGAATGTTGATCGGCCAATGTCCTGAACATCCAGAACTTGAAGTTTACAAGTTAAAGTGTTATGAGTGCGTTGTCAGATTATGATTCCCTGTGGCGATTATTTAAAAAGATAATTCTTATTCATTTGTATTTAGTGTATCACTATACAAATATCAAGGCAAAATCGACGAGCTACCTAATTAAATAACTTTAAAACCAACAACATTTCTCGAGCTGTATATACATGAATATTGTATTATATACTTGAGAAACAGTTCAACGGCCTACATGGTGGAAATACCTAACTGTTAAAGCGTAGGGAATTTTATTTTTTTGTTAATTAGTTTACCTTTTTAATTAGGTACATAATTTTGATTATGGAAACTAATGCGTGCACGTGACCTTTAATTTGCCTGATTCGAGCAGGTTGCACTGACACATGTAGTTGGGTTATAACAAAGAACAGGTCAGGTGACCCGAGTTTTCTTCTTCATTTAGCAATAGGCAATTCGAGTTACAGATATGTGACCCTGATATGCTAGTACTACTAATAACACTCATTCGTGAAGCGCTATAAACAATATGCCATCCTTTGCTATGAACTTTCTTTTCATGTACTCTTTATTCTCCCGTTTAATACTGAAAGTAAGACGATTAATAGCAACGAGTTAACATCTTATGACATAATATTGCAGTTGGCGAATTGTGGGGAATTTAATACACTTATGTCTACCATTCTTAATATTTGAGTATGAATGTTTGCTGTAATATTTCTCAAAATAATAAACTTCAGAAACTAAAACATATCACCACTTTTTGTAACCCTTAAGACTTTTACAATTTTGTTAAGCAATTGTGTTGTAACGGACAACGAAATTAAAATATCTCCACCTAATAATTAAAAACAAAGTGTGTTAAAGTGACCGAAAATATTTATTTATTTATTTTTATTATATATTTTCTTGTGAAGCAACTTGTTGTGCCTCATAAAATCCTAACACTTCTTAACTTTACATATACCACACATGAGATCAACACTTATATCAATCAGTAAACGAACCTTCTGATACTCATTCGACAACCGGTAGTGAGTAGTGACCAACTATTATACAACCATACTAGCCACATGACGCAATCGTTTCTCAACACGGCAATGATGTGTGAGGTTGTTCTTGTTATGTCGACGCCTTAGCTAGCTTGATTTTATATATATAGAGCTGGCTAAAGTGACAACACTCGGCTTGATGGAAAGCATAAGTAGAATACAAGAGTGGCGGTCACCATACTCACTGCGAATGAAGACAATGCAGCACGGTAATACACACTATGGCGGCCAAGTGAGATGCTCTTTCACAACTCGCCTATAAGATTAAACATGTTGTATCGAATAGGCTTTTTGATTCACTAATACAAAATATGTTTTTTTTTACTTATTACTAAAAGTTTTTCTTATTCTATGTTTTAAGTTATCATTTTTATTAAATATCACGAGTCTTGTCCTCACTTGTTGTGTCACTGCGTAGGCCTCAAATAGTTTCTTGCTAAATGCTGGCAACGAAATGCAAAGAATTGGCGCAATAACCGCCATTTACGTCAGTCGATGTTCCTTTTACAAATTCAAATATGCGGCTTGTTCCATAAAGTTTTGTAATCCAATCAAATTTATAGGACATTACACCATTTTTCAAATTAATAAATTGAAATCATAAAAACTTCGACAATAACGCTTTGCTTAAAACTCAAACTTTATACAAGCAATAAGTGTGTACGTAGTTTGCACTTTATTAACTCACCTCTTGATTCAGTAGTGAGCTATTCTGAATGCTGAGCCACTTTAACATTTACGGTTTCTCAGCTTCAGAATCATGCGGCCTATGTGAGAGAAATGTTTAATATATTATTAAGCCAAGAGAGAAAGATTACTTATTTATTATCTTCGTGATCATTATGTATCAATTAATCGATTACAAACTTGTTAATCATCGAGGATGTTGAAGCAACCGACCTACATTACCGACAGTAGGATATGACTGGTGCGTAAATTACTTCAATCGAATCTCACATGCAACATTGTTACTCAAATACAGGATATTTGGTTATTAATGAATATCACAATACACAACCTTGTTGATTCGACACCTCTCTCTTTTTTATACATGTATATATAGTAGCTAATACAATGACAATTTCCGCCTATTCTTGTAACCCCTTTTCAACATTGCCTTAGGAGTACCATGCTTCGACACGACAGGAGTGACATCGCAACCATGCAGTCAATGGGTGTCAACCATTTTCTTTCGCCCCTTTACAAAAAGTGACTGAAGTTATCAGAGATGTAACCCTCCCTTCCTTCTAGGAAAATACTCAAAGGGTGCACGCACTGGTGTCTACAGATGGCAGTAAAACCATCCAGGTAGCCCCTAAGTATTGTTATTTGCCCCATAAACTATGAAAAAAAACTTTCTACGTTACTTTCCTATTAATATTACAAATGTAAAAGTTTATGAGGTTGAATGTATTAATGTTTATTACTCTCAAAAACCAATGAAAAGAAACGTGTCTAAACTCCGCAGGAAGCTATACAAAGTTCCAAATAGTTACATAGTTGCTTTATCAAATAAAGTCGACTGGATCAAGTTTCCGAACATTTTCCAATCAAGCATCGGATTGAATGAGGTCTATTTAACGTAGAAGTTGGGAGAAAAAATCCGTTTTTTTAAGATATACTGTTTTTCACCTAGTGAGTGAGGATACCCCAATGCCTTCCCCCGTCCCTTCGGTGGTGCAGGTGTCCATCGAAAGCGGCCATCGCTTACAAACAGGTATTTCGTCTGCTGGTTTGCCCACCTGTTCTATGAAAGAAACTGTACTAGTCTAGGTAGGAATAATGAAATCACAAAGTGACTGCAATAATTATGTTATTAAATTCTAGTAATTCATTTAACAGTTTCCTAAAGTGATTAGAACCTCGCTTGCGGATCGTGATCGGCAATCATGCCCCGCAGTGTAACAATTTGAACTTTTAATTAACGAGAACCACACGATGCTATGTAATGCTTGTACATATCATAATTGGTTCACATACTGATGCGAAATTTAAATGAAATTCACAGTGTCGTGATTTTCATACATGAACGATATCACTAATTTAATTATATTGTGAGTGTATTCAACATATGATATTATACTATTGGAACTTGAATTAAGAATTCAAGCGAATGATACGGCGACTTCTTTCTACTACTACTTACATAGTCAGTAATATAGATTGATAGTGCCGTCTAGTAATCGTGCATCACACAATCAATGCTTGCACGCTATTTAGCTTGAGGTCATTATATATATTGAAATTAAACAAGACTATGGTCTTCTTTAATCTAGCTATCGATAGTAGACTCATACACTAGGTTCAGCTAGACTTAACCCTTATTTGATATTACAATATCAATATTTCATTTTACCAAAAGTGTCGTGTTTAATATTTGAAATCCCTGAACGGACTAAAATTTGGATCTGAGTATCACAGTAAATTGAATTAATCAAAAATAAATTTTATCTGTATGATGATGATGTTCTCCTAGCTGCTAGTCTCAACGGAGACCAGCCAACTACGCAGGAGATATTATAAAGCACAAGTGTGTTGCGCAAAAACAGGTGCACTCTTTGTTCCCGTTCTTTAAAAATCCAATGGGGCGGCTAACCGACACGACTGGGGAAATATCCGGCTCAGGACCGACAGCTTTGCTTGCTCTCCGAGGTACGGCCACAACTGCCAAACTATATATTTATAACCGAGCTGTTATTAAGTATTTATATAATCAGGAAAACTCACTCATACTTTTAATTGTACTCGACCTGGGATGCGAACCCGACACCTCTTGATTGGCAGTCGCAAACGTCAACCGCTAGACCAATGAGGCAGATAAGGCAGGCAGTTTATATACACTGATATCGTCGTTAGTAACATATTTATAGCTGAAATAATCGCATCGCCTTATAATTTATACCACACTTTTAAGAATAATTTTAGTATAAACCGAGATCCACTTGTGTGGAGTAGACTCCACGCAAGTGGATCTCGGTTTATACAGAAACACGAGTAGAACTGCTAGAGCAGTTCTGCTCATGTTTCTCAACATCCTAAGATGTAGTAGATAAAACACCGGTTATTTCCCAAGCTCCATCCGAACAATGGAGAAAATGCCATTAATCTATTCCATAGCTTTTTATCAAATGCGTCTCACCATGGATAATACAGTGGGTAATATTTTCTAATCTGTTCATTGAATTTGCGTTACACTTTAGATAAATAAAATGGTGATGTCTATTGGTTTGCATGAACTCAATTTTTTGTAAAGGCTTATTGGTGCGTACAAAACTTTATTAATGACATGCAATAGTAACTATTGCTAAATAATATCTTTATTATTTTTCCTTTCACGTATGTACATTTATTGAAACCCACATAAGTAAGGATTCTCCAACTTATTAAAAAAAAACTAACCATACACGGTAGGGTGTATCCGACAGGTTGACCTGCATAGTTACACCCATCAGGTAAGCTTGACCTAAATAGAAGACACACCTATACAGGTGGGCTACATACACGCTCCGGTTTACCCGTAAACTTCAAGTGTACAGGCAAATCTGTCAGGTAAACCTTAAAGTGTATGGTATGGCTAACTTGAGTATTTCAATTAGATAGAATTTTTTGCGTATATTTATTGAGGTCTTGTTATTAATTGACCTGATCTAAATAATGTTATAAATACTCAAGTCTCTAATAAGAAGATAATATTACAAATCTTAAACCGGAGAATCAACGAATTTGGAGAAATTGTTACAAAATTTCTAGATTTAAAGTTACAATTTCTACCATCTAAAATATCAAAATATTGCTTGTTGGTCATGCTAGTTCTATTTCTAGATCTCATGAGTTCTACTGACACTGTTAGGTCATAGATATCGTTGTTTATATCACCGTTTAGAACTCTCGGTTTGCGTATCGTGAATGTCCTCTAAAATTAATAATATTAACCGAGAAACTGAATCTGTCTACCTGTAACTGTAGGCTAGTTAACTAATATGATAATAATTAAGTACGTTTTAGTATAATGCCAATAGCTTGTTCCTTAAATTAATATTAAGCTGTCGCATGCAGACAGATTTATAAATGGGAACTATAATAAAAAGGTGACACATCTCAGACCTAGTGTAGTCTCACTTTACTTATATATTTCTAAATTAATAACTATGTATTATTATGTATTTAGATGAATTACACTCAAACAAAGAACAAATGATCGAGTTCATTGAACAATTATTGGTCCTGGATGTGACTTAAATCCAAGTCTTTTTAATTGGCAGCCAGAGTCCCTAACAAGACCAGCTGGTCACGGAGCGCCTGGTATCGGACCTCCGCAGTCCTGAGGGTGAACGAAATTTGAAGGTTGAAGTAGCTGTCAGCATATTTGAAGGCACTGACTTCCCAATAACGATTGCCATAGATGTACATGACGACCGGGACCAACGACTTAACGTGCTCTCCGAGGCACGGGCGAGTAACACCGCCATTTTCCACACCTCGGGCTGCTATTAAGAATTTCTTGTGAGAAATACCCAATTGCAGTCCGACCCGGAAATCGAACCCGAGACCTCATGATCTGCAGTGGCTTAAGTTAACCACTAGACCATAGAGGCAGTTACTATAATACTTATATATAACGCTAAAGTACTAAATAAGCTGAATGAATAGAAAATAAAAGTTTTTCTATTTTTCATCCCTTTTCCTACTCAATAATTAAATGAAATGACCTATGTTTCAGAAGGTTTATACAATTCAGAGCCTTACTAGTTAGGTAGTTACTTTAGTAATTAATATATTAATTACTCAAGAAGTTTAATAAAATTAAAAGTACGGTTCGAATGATGTCACCACTGCCTTATGTCACGGGCGCCATGTGTATATACGTATGTAGCTCGTTCACATTACTAGTTCACCTCGAAACATGCCCAATATATAGATAGGTATTTATGTGTCTTTATTATCAAGACTTGTTCACTGTACAGAAATGTGCAAGTGGGCGACATAACCAATTATTACACTTTATCTCCGAATGCAAATCTTAAGCGATTAGTAAATATACCTATCAAAATAGAGCTCATTTCAAGTTCCATTAAATTACATGCAAATTTTTTTTGCTTTTTGCATCCACTTTATAGATTCCTTACAAACGATTAATGTGATACATAAACTGGTTATAATATTAATTAAATGCTGTTCTTTTTTTTAACACTATATACTTGGCTACTTGACTATTGTGGGAAAGAAATATGAAATGAATTTAATATGTTAGCTTATAAATAAACAAAGATTATAAAAAAAATACAAATTGTGTAACGTTAGTTTTTTATTTCTATAAAATAATTTTGCGATTTTTTATCGGTTGATTAAAAAGGCCGAAACGAGCCGACCATAGTATTGTCTGTAGTGGGTGAGACGTCACATTTTACAAACTAAAACACTACCGCTGCCTGTTTGCATCTTTTAGCGCCTATAGGTATTTATTTTACAAATTCAGTCACATACAGCTAAATATTATATTAAACTAGCTGAGCCTCGTGGTGTTATTTGCGGTTCATCAACAACCGCAATCAAGCCGTGGTGCTAAGTAAAAAAAACCTATGTTTTTATTTTTTTAGCTTTTCAAAAGACAACTCCCGCATTAGGAATATAAATTCCTGTGTCGCGGGGATCTTTACAAGCATACATAAAATTGACACAAAGTACACCCAGGCTTAGAACAACAATTTATGGATCACATAAAGTGTTGTCCCATGTAGGATTTGAACCCACAACACTTGGCGCCGTAGAAAGCGGTGTGGTGACTACTGAAACCACTAGGCCAACCGTGTAGTCAAAAGTATGTAAAAGGTCCTACGTCCGCCTCCTGGTTTTAAGCTACCTCCCCGACAATTTTCAACCAAATCGGTTCTGCCGTTTTTGAGTTATAAATAGTGTAGCTAACACGACTTTCTTTTGTATATCGATAAGTTGACGTCGCAATTGTACAATTTTATTGTTTAGTAAAATACGACGTCATCAGACGTGGCTGACTGTCTACCCGCTACATTTGAAATTAATTATAAAAAAATCTATGAAAACGGTATTATTTCGAAAGAAAGGTAGTTATGAGACGTCTAAACTAAATGAGCTGATATTCTAAAAATACTTTTTTTAAAATGGTCATGTAGCCAATTGTCTACTATTGTACCTATTATGTTAAATACTTACTTATCCACATTATGTAAAATGTATATATTTTAGTTGCACACTATTCTAATACAAATTTTCAATTTGTTCCAGGTGAGAGCTGCATAGAAAAGCCACTAGCGACACTCTGGCGTAACTACCAGCAATCGACAAAACCCGATGTCGTGATGAAACTATCCGTCACCAATTCCGGTCTTAAAGGATTCACCAAAGAGCACGGCCTCACCGAATACTGGTCGCATCGTATCACCTACTGCGCTAGTCCACCCCACTACCCAAAACTCTTCTGCTGGGTATATCGCCATGAAGGAAAAAAGTTAAAACACGAGCTCCGATGTCATGCAGTCCTATGCACCAAAGAATCAATATCAAAGAAGATTACAGAAGAACTTCAAGTAAAGTTGAAACAGGCTTTAGTTGAATTCAAGAAAGACAGAATCTCGAAACAGAATGCTAGATTAAGCCTCGCAAACAGTGTATATGAGAATCCCAGTATGCCTCGTCGTAAGATTATGCTCAGTGTTGGAGCTATGAACTACAGACCACCACTGGAAAGATCTAAGTCTGCGCCGAAGCTTGGAGCTATTGAAGAACTATGTTCAGAAGAAGATGAAGAAGAAGCCAAAATGAATGCAAAGCAAAATGACGAGACCTGGTCTCCTACAACCATGGATGACTTTTATGGCTCGCAGACACTAGACAGGAGACGACCTGATATTAAGTCCCCGAGGAAATCCTCATGTCCCGAAGGAATTATCAATCGGACACTGTCGGAATCAAGCAGCGGTACTATAACAGTGACAGATGAATTATTAGACTTACTCGTGAAAGAGAGTCAAAAGAACGGATGTCTCGATAGCGTTAGTCAAAATGATATGGATAAAGAAACCAGATTGCTAGAAGCAATCGCCGAATCGAACGAATTGAATGACTCAGTGGCGGCTGAGACCGACTGCAAGGCGATGTTGCAAAGTAACTACCTCGTCACGGATAGCGACGATGGATCTGTTTCTTCGGGCTGTGAGACCGCCAGTACGGTGACTGACACCGAACCATCCTCTCTACCTTCATTCCCTACGGAAGACAACAAAGAACACGTGGATTCCTCGATGTCTTGCGTGGAAAAATCCTTCGAGCACAATGATTTAAGAAGCAGTAACCGAAGTTATAATACCATTCATATTGTGAACGGTTCCGACACTAACATTAATGAGGAGGTTAACCACGTTCCGATTGGAGAAAAAAATACTTTCAGACGGCGATCGACTTACCCGCCATTGAAAGTAGATAATGCTTTAACAGTTTTTGAGGAGAAATTTGAATCTCTGATAGATAACTTAGTGGATGTGGACAGCTTAAATTCAAGCACTGAGACTGAAGTCTTCAAGAATACGGGAGATAACGACAGTGCTTGTAGCGATGAGTCTGGCTACTCCGAATTGTTAGATGGCAAAGAAAGCATCATCGGAAATACAATAATGGTTTAAATACCTCAAATTTCAGATCCTCAAGAATCGAGGTTTCATATTTAAAGAAAACTTTGCTCCTAGGACGTGACACAAGCACTTCCCTTGAATCAAGAGGGAGGGTAGCCATGATGGATATTTGTCATCTGTTCGTTTGGTTTTAGAAATAATTGGTTTGGCAATTTCAATGCACGTAGATAAGTTAATTGTGAATCCTTTATTAAAGTAAATAAAATGTGTAGTTACAAATAATATGTGCTCTTTGGTTTGCATCATTTAATCTGAAAGATTTTAAAAGCAACCGGGTCTTGTCCTCATTGTTCATTAGGATGTGTGGAGTGTGCCACATGAACACAAACGCACTGTTTTGTTTTTGTAAATACAGGGTACAAATGTACTTTATCCAATTAACGTATTATTATTTTTAAATATTTGTAAATATTGTAATTTAAGTTTTAATATTAAATGAAATTTATTGGAGATTTTTATTTGTAGTCTATATATGAATAAACAAGCATCTGTTTATTATTTCTGTCTATATTTATTGTATAAAATAAGTTTGATGTGGAGATGTGGGGGCAATAGCTTAAGTAGGCGAGAACATTTTGTATCCAATGTAACGACTAGCTACAAATTTGCGTGGGGCACTGGCAGAGATAGCGGCGTACATAATGTTATAGTGTATCTATTGTTTACAACGTGTTTAAACGTTGCCCCTTTGAAGCGTTGCTTATCTATGCCTCCGACTATTCCGTTGGGCCCACAATCTTGTTGCAACACAACGATACGATTACTAATTAAGCTATTTTGATGTAATTTACTGCATTCTTGTTGGGTTCATTGTCGTTTTTATATGCTCAAGATTGTGGTACATATAAGTGATCACCGCCAAATCTGTAAGTACTTACGCATTCCATTGTCACACATGTAACCTACTCGGGTCATTTCATCTACGTTGTATATGTAGCGGAAAATATTTTTTCGAAGAGAAATTAAATGATTTCAAACTATAACAATCTTTCATTGCAATTGCTTATAACTGGAGGCTCAATATTTCAGTTACATTCAACTACTACCGACGCCGTCAAGTTTCATGAATTAAGATATGATATGAACAAACATATGATACATAACAAATAATACACATATCTAGTAAACAACAGTTATTTACATGTATGAATACATAAACACAGAAGACTAAGCGTTAAACCGATTTTAATCACTTCCTCGCTTCAATTAATTTATTAAATCAATATGTACCAAGACCCACTGACTGCCAATCAAGGGTTCGATTCCCAGGTCGGTCCAAAGAGTAAAATTGAGTTTTTCTAATTGTATTAATGCTTCATAACATCCTGAAGTTTGGAAGTTGGCATCTTAACTCCTGTGCCTAGAAGAGCATGTAAAGCCGACGGTCCTGCACCTGATATCGCCCTGGTCATGTCGGTGAGCCGTCTCATCGGGTTATAATAGTGTGTAGACAGAAAGTGCACTTTTGTTTGCGCACACACTCGTTAGAAAAAGAAGGAATAATATCTTGTAGGAGTACATCATCAACAATAAGTCAAAGGTCGTGGGTTCTATGCCCACCGAGGATAAATTATGATGCGATGAACATGACCATTTGTTCTGTTGTTCTGTGTTCATTTGTTTGTCTGAATGTATATATTTTTTATTTTATGCGACAGGGAGCAAACGAGGAGACAAATTGTCTGCTGAAAAACGACTACCGCCGCCCATGGACATCCACAAATCTAGAGGCGACACAAGTGCGTTGGCCTTTTAAACAGGAGTACTCTCTTTTGATGGGGATGAAACTGTTGTCTTGAATGGCGATAGCTGGTGACGAATTTGTGTGTATTGTGTTTAGAAATATGTAAGTAAGTAAGTTTGTCAGCAATCTAATTCAAATGGTACAGACTCGGCATAGGTTCGGATAAGGAATATGTGCGACGAGTTATATATTAACAACTCCCAGAAATAATGTCAAATAATGCAACAAAGTTAAACTGTAATCTGTATTAGACAGTTGTTGTACTGACATGTTGACACCCGATTGAAATTAAACCGCATGTCAATATCATAAGTATTGCTAATTGCGTTTACAATTGAGACAAACCAGCCAAGGGATTAGTTTTGACAGTAATTAATTTACTGTCATTACGTTGTTCGAATTTGTCATGTTAGGTTTATACCAATATGTATTATAAGCTCGAAAGTAGCTCTGTCTGTCTGTCACGCTGTCACGGTTAAACCACTGCATCGATTTTCATAAAATTTGACGTGGAGATACTTGGATTCCTGATGAAGGACATAGGTTACTTCCTAACGCGATAATCAACGGGCGCGGAGCTGCGGACACAAGCTAGTTTTGTCATAAAGTAGGCATATTTTCACTTTGGTTATCAAACAATCTATTCAAATAAAGAAAATTTTCTGTTTGTCATTTTAAATTCACAGCTTTTCACTAAATGCATATGACTCATAGAACATATATACCGTATTTAAATCAAAATACAACTTTAAAAAAAATGTATGTCTGTTTATTCCGGCTAATCTTTGGAATCACTGGGCCGATTTTGACGGGAGTTCCACTGGAGTAACCGAAATGACGGCACAACAACAACCGCGGAGCATAGATTAGCATAGATATCAAATATGAAAAAAAAAAACATAAATAGATAAATTGCTTTTTTGGAGGTTTCCTAGAATACAATTATTTTACCCTCAAAGTTTTTGAGATGAACAATATAACAATCATATTTGAATTCGATATTAAAATGTTATTACTTCATTACTCCCTCGTTATTTAAATGAATATAAATGAAATCCTCAGAAGTCTTGCTCACAGTGAAAGACTTATTGAAGTAATACGAAGCACTGCCTTAAATGATTAAAATTATTCCTGAATACATGTCTCTCTCCAATAAAAATCACAAAGAGAAAAGAAATCGATTTCCTTATGGGGGCGTTAAACTTAAAAAATAAATATATATTTCTTCAATTTTCGTGATCCTAAGCTCTTCTGTGAAAAGAAATGAACTTTTGAATAAAATAAACTATTTTTAACCCCCGACGCAAAAAGAGGGGTGTTATAAGTTTGACGTTGATGTGTGTGTGTGTGTCTGTCTATAACATAATTGCTCTCAAACGGAAGGACTGATTTCGATTTGGTTTTTTACATTTAAATGCCAAGTCCTTGGTTCTTAGCTATGTTAGGTTAATATCGGTCCAGCAGTGTAAGAGTATTAGCTCTTTTCCAAAATGATTTCTTCTTAATACTTAGTATAACTTTGGCCAGCCTTGACAATGTAACAACATAGTGTATGGGTACCGCAGTGATTGTCTATAGCTTCTAATTTAAATAATAAAAAAGTATAAGAAATAGCAAACACACACTGTATGTATATACCCGTTCTAACAGTATGTGTTTTAGCTTATAATAAAAAAACTTTTTTAATTCACTACTGGACATAGTTTTGGAGGTCCACACCTCCGTCCTACGGAGGTGTGGACCTATACTAAGCGGGCCAGTCGGGTTTGATACGGGGCTTGCTTCAAATTGTCCTTCTCTTAACAGCGCTGTTGTTTTGTGCGGTTTGCCCTCTTCCAATACCCTTATGCTGAATAGGGGTTGCCACACTCGTATTCCTAATCTGGGCAGTCCTTTACATGTCATTATACATTTGATTAAAGGGACTTATCTGGGCTAGAACTTAACACTCACATGTAAATACGACAGTATTATTGGTAAATACGAATACACACACCAATATATCTTATCCAAATATTTTGGATGAACGTTACAGATCAATCATTGTCAGTCACGTTTTCCCAAATATGGTAAGTACTATACAATATTATATATATACTAAACAATATTAGACCAATAAATATATTGGTGCCAAATATACACAATGTTGGTGCGAACATGTGTATTATGGCACTAACATATGTTATTAATGTAGTGGTGCTTATAGATAACGACAACATGCATATTAATTTATCAACGAGTTTGAAAACTAGTCTGGGTTAGTTTTTTATGTTGTATAAAGATGTTTTTGCGTCGAATTGAACACTTAGCTGGATTGTTTTTGCTGCGGAAGATGAAATGGTGGACCATTTTCTGTGATTTTTTTCTTGACGTAAAAATAATTACTTGAAACAGCTTAGACGGGGTCGTCTTATCTCCAACTAAGCAGAGTCTAAATACACTATGGTAATTGTAATGCTGATTATTATTAAAAATAAATTAATATCTTTCAATAACACCCGGACACAGAACAAAATATTAGAATATAATTATTTCTCTTGAAAGGGAATCAAATGTACGATTTCAGGCTGAACAATCAGACTCACTAGTTAGTGAGTCTGATTGTTTAGCCTGAAATCGTATATTTGATTCTCTTGCTTACTTTATTGTTATTAAACTGACATTTAACCATTTCCTTTCTGAAACACGCAGCCCAATATGCTAACATTATTTTAAACATATAAAAATATACATACATTTTGGATGCGACAAGCCTAAAATCGATTAGTGATGTGCAATGGCAGAGGCCTGCGTAAGGCTGAAAATGACGACACATACAAATATAACCAAAAGAACCGAACCCGCGAACTCTGATGTTCAAACAATAAAATGTCCACAAGTATAAACACTCATATTGGCAGGCTCTTTATTAACCGAGTCGCTCCATTCAGGTCAGGCAATTGGGGCGAGCGATGGACTAAAATGTGAATGAAGAGGAAACCAACTTAACAGGTACTAGTCACACGTAGTTAAGTAGCCGGAGAATTGTCACATATGATAGAAGATAAACAGTTCATAGCCAGTTTTTTTTTTAGTAATAGGGGGCAAACGAGCGAGATTTCCGCCGCCTTTGGACACTCGCAACACCAGATGCGTCACAAGTGCGTTGCCGGCCTTTGGAGGATCGGGAGGGGTATAGGTCTCCGGTATCCTCACTCATCCGGTGAAACACGCGGCAAACGCTGTTTCACACCAGTTTTCTATGAGGCCGTGGTATCACTCCCGTCGAGCCGGGCTATTTATGCCAAAGCGTGGCTCTCCCAGATCTACGGATTTGACTATTTTCTTTAAGTGGAATGTTTTAGGATCTCTTGTAATTTCTAAAATGGTGATTATAAGACCTAATGAAATAAAAAATTACAATGCCTTACCGAGACTTATGGCCAACAGTGGACTGAAAAGGGCTGATTATGATTATCAGCACATTATGCAACAGAAACAACTGCAAAACTACACAGAAATGAAGGAGTTTAATAAGTAGTTATTACGGATAGGATATGATCAATAATAATACTAATTATCTCAAATAAACGAATGGTCTTTGACCCACTGTTAAGCTTTAAAAAGATAGATATATCCGTAGGCATATTCGGCGCATACATTACCATTAATAACAAGGGCACATAATATAACAAAGAGTATATCAAAGTGTCTCGACTCTATTTGGAATTCCTGATACCGCAACCGTCTTGTATCGAAGTCTTATTGAGTAACACAAGCTTAAGCTTATATATGTTGAAACATTTTGTAATCTAGTTAATCCATTGATTGCTATTGAAGCACGTGTTGAAATTATCTGAATAGAACTCTGTTTCCAATAAGACACAGCAGCCGTTTATGGGCGTACAACCAATATAGATATGTGTCATTTATTGTGGATACAAAATATGTGAGTGTTGGACTCTTGCAGAGGGGTAGGTTCAAACTTGTTAGGGACCTTTTGAAGAATGAAACACTGAAAACAAAAGTTAGGTATATTCTTATCCTCATCATACCACCATGGGAGTAGTAGTACAATATATATGGGAGTAGTATACCGCGGAAGAATCAAACTTCCAGAGAAATGGGCCCGCTCGTCCGAAGTGATATCACTGCCTCACCAATAACGGTGTATAACAGCACTTGCGCTGAGCTTCAACGAATGAGTGGGGATACCGGAACCCTTGCCCCAACACCGCCCCCATCCCTCCCCGCATACTCCAAACGCACTTGTGACGCCTCTGTTGTTGCGGGTGTCCATGGGCGTCGGTAATCGCTTACCATCAGGCGGTACGTATGCTAGTTTCTATCACAAGAATAAAAGTAGAGTACTGGTACTAGTAGTGTCTCAGAGAGTACGCAAAGCCATCGGTTCTGCGCATGTGTTTTTGCCGATAGTGTCGGCTAACCGTCCAATAGGATTATGAGAGTGAGGGCACAGAGAGTTCACCTGTGCTTGCGCACACGCTTGTGCACTATAATATCTCTGCGTTTTTGGCTAGACGCCGTTGAGACCGATCGCCATGGCTGGAATTGTCTAGGAGTACATCATCATGGTCAAAATTTCACTATAATTGTTCGACCGAATTCCACACTGACGTATTTAACACTGATTTTATTCAACAGCTCAAGTTTAGACAATGAAAATTTGAACTAAAATAAATATTAAAAGAATAAGCTAAGTCCTAAAATCCTTCACAGCAGAAACAGTACCACCATTCTCTGGGACGTAAAGCCTCAATGTCCGTTTCCGCAGTGCGTCAATAAATATCAGTTTTATTACGAGATGGTAATGAGTCGTGAAATGACGGAAGAGCTTACCCGTAAATGTCAAGCATTGCCATCGAAGCTGTTAACAACTTTATAAATAATAAACATTTAATAATTAAGTTTTAAATCGCATCAGTGATTTCAATGCACTTAAATTGTTATGAATTGTTATTCTCCATATTCTTTACTTCACTCCTTAATGGGAATAAAAAACCTTTTTCCATAGAGAACCTTCCGGTAATAGTCTCAATAGCCAGTTCAAGGCGTGATGCTGACGTCTATGAGTTGCCGAAAACCAAGAAAGAAAATCATTTATTTTGAAGTTGTGACAGGACAAACTTGCGATTAAGATACAGTATAAAAGTAGTTTTAGTATACTGTACAGTGCTAAAAAATTAAATCCAATTGCTAAGAAAGAATTCCCAATTTCGTCTACCTATCTGCTCTTTAGTTAATTTTTACATCACACATTTCCGAAATTACTTCACAAATTTCATAGCTGAAGTTGTCCTAAAATATAAGACATTTTTAAAAGCCAGGATTTTAAAATTGATCTGGTATTTTGACTTTTGAATTATAAAATGTATAGATCAGTGTCATATTATTTAAACTTCCATCTGGTGATAAATAATTCTAAATCCGAAATACAAATCGAACACATTTAGTACTTAGAAATCAGTGCGAACGACACGAACAGCATCCATCTGTTTTGATTTTTCCGTGTTTATTGGTTTAATGTACAATAACATTAATTTAGCACACGGTATCTAAATGCTTACTGAGGAATATATAAATTTAATGTCTATTTGTGTATAAAAGCATACTAATGGTGAACGTCAGGACATTATAAACTGCGGTTAGTTGCGATCTAACAAAACACTGATATTTTCAAGTAACATAAATTTATTTATTTATTATAGCTACACCAACAGTACTTTTATTACAATAAAGTTTAAAAATATACAATATAGTTCTTATATAATAAATATTTCGGACATCTAAACCCACAACGCCATCTAGTCCCAAGCTAAGCAGAGCTTGTGTTATGGGTACTAGACAATTGATATAAATACATATATACTTTTTTTGTAAATACATATATACATATTATACATAGAAAACACCCAAACTCCGAACCAAATATTTGCAGATCATACAAACATTTGGTCCGAACCGGGAATCGAACCCGAGACCTCAAACACAGCAGTCGCATACGCTACCACTAGCCACCGCAGCAGTATTATGTAGAATAGTAATACAAGATTGTACTGTAAACATTATTTCGTCAACTTACTGAGCGAACTTTTTTTATATACAACCGTATGTTACGATCCTTACTAATATAAAACATTTGAAAGTTACTCTGTCTGTCTGTCTGATACGTTTTTAAGGCTTAACTTCTAACCGATTTGAAGTTGAGTTTCGTTATAGAGATAGATTAGTTGTTTTCGTCGAGATTAGGCAAACGTAGTGTAGGGCTCCTTGCGGCGTCAAATCGTCACTCTATCGTGATAGACTGACGATTTGTATTGGGTTAGTATTCAACCAGTGCATCTTGACTGTGACGACATATGGAGCCGAAACATGGACACTCACTATCGGACTGGTCCATAAGCTTACAGTAGCTCAGCGTGTGATGGAGCGTGCAATGCTGGGTGTCTCTCTGTCCAATAAAATTAGTTAAGAGGCTATTCGACAGAGAACTAAAGTAACCGACATCGCACAGAGAGTCAGTAAGCTAAAGTGGAAGTGGGCCGGTCATGTCTAGGCGCTAGGCAAACGTAGTGTACATATTGTAGTATAATTTAGTCTTGGATAAGTAAATTAAAGTAAAACGATATAAAAAAATTAAATTAAAAATTGAAAAACCATTTTTATATGTTTAAAAATGCTTGACGGTCTTCAATATAATATTAATTAATAAACGTCAACACAATACAGACTGTATTAAAAAGTGAAGGTTGGGATGTCTATAATCGGAATAATTGAGGAGATATGACCAAAAAGAAACGCGAGCCTTTTGGTTGGGGCTTTATCAGTGAGGTCACCGCTTTACCTGCGCCTACGAGGTCGACAACCTTTCAGCTGATGTGCTTAATAACTGTACGGTATGGTTTTGAGCACGAATTTCCGCTCAAAAGGCTCACTTCATAATCAATTTTAATGTTTTGACTTTTAGACAACGTATATACTTTTTTATAAAAATATATGATAAAATTGCCCTACTCAGTCTGATGGAAAGCTAGAGAAAAATAAGTTCAAGGTTTTAACTGCTCGGCATAGGAAGGTAGAGTCGAACTATTTAGTTCGAGTTAATAAATCAATACAGTCATGATTGCTATAGACGAACCTTACAAAATCTGACGGAGTATTTTTATTTAGCAGATAGAAGCTATTTAATATCAGATTTTAATTCTTTATGACTATTACAACTTTGAGAACATTAAAACTGACCTGGCACAGACCTTGGTCGTTTCTATGCTATAAAAGAATAAAATCAATTTATTTATTTATATAATAATTCATTTAATTTGAATACTTTTTGTGGTATAAGGCTATAAGTATAGGTTGTACCGTCTGAGTTTTATATTAGGTTGTTCCAAAAATGGGTACTCTGAACGTAAACGACGGCCCCAGACCCGGCCGACCACCAATCGCAGTAACTCATGAAAACGTCATCAGGGTAGAGTATCTATTGCGAGAGAATAGACATTACACATCGAGAGATGTAGGCAAACAGTTTCCATCATCCTGCATGAGTAAAGTAAAGAAGATTGCTTCCCGATGGATACCTCATTATCCCATCGACGAACAAAAATGCTGCCGTGATGATTGGAGCAAATTTATATCAGAAAAATTCGAAGAAGGAACTTCGCAAAACGTATCCTACTTTCTTACAACTGACGAATCATGGATATATAGCTACGACGTCACACAAAACATATTCCAACGTTACATTCTGTGCTTTGATGTCTGTATTTACTTTGATGGAAAACACAAATTGACTACATTTTAAGTAATAAGTCTGGAGTGTCAGCATTTAACTTTGAACCTCATTATTTATGAAAATCCTCCACAGTTTCCACGTAATGTCTCAAGTTATTCAAAGGCAAAAAATATATATAGAGTCGTCATCATTTATTGGGTCATTTTTATTGATTTGTCAACCGCTTAAAACTAGTTAGTGTTTGGTGTCTGTTGCTGTGGTGACGCCCTGGTTCGGCTCCCGGCCAAGGCAAGCCATGAGTATTGACCGATGCGGAAGTTCTACGATGACCTTTTACTAATCACTGTAGTGCTCTCCTAAATTAATCGTTTTTGTTTTCTATGGATACTATGAATAACGAATGAAAACTGACAAGTTAAAACTCACGCTTTTTCAGTCGCATTCGATATGAATAAACCATTGCATTGTTGTATGAATGTTTATTACAATTTCACATAGAATTGTGTGACAAAAAATAAAAATTATGCTTGTTACTAAAAAAAATTATTTTAAGCCCTTTCATTTTATACCCATATTGGGTGAATTGTTCAGAAATATGTACGCCGCCATTTGGTTACGCCGCCCATTTTGGATTAATAATAATACCGATTATAAATAACTGCATTGTCAATAGAACTAAAGGTATGTTTCAAATTTCAGCTCAATCGGGTAGTGGATCAAATTCAACTTGCAAGATTTAAGTATAAAAAAAATCGGGTCAGGTGAAACCAAAAAAAAGTTTGTAAACACAGGTCCAGTGCGAGCCGAACTCGAGCACCGAGAGTTCCGTATAAAACTATAGACCCTTTTTCTCAGGGAAGGATGTATTTTCCATCCCAACAGGCGTAACTAATTACAATAGGGCAGTGACGGGCAGCAACGTCACCGATGCAATAAGTTACGCCCTGCGATCACCAACCCGCCTGCCCAACGTGGTGATTATGAGCAAAATCCTTCACGAGTAAGCAACAGAAGCCACGGCCTCCAGTTCCCGGTAGTCCCGCTATTCCTGCTCATGGTGGCGACCACGGTTACGGAGGGACAGAATAAGAATCACCAGGTTACGGGAGACCACCACAAACGACTGACCCTGGCAACATTCAACAGCCGCACGTTACGGCTAGACTTGCGTCTGGTACAACTTGAGGAGGAACTTGCGAAGATTAGGCGGCATATCTTAGGGTTGTGAGAAGTTCGAAGAGAGGGGGAGGTTACTGTAATCCTCGACTCAGGCCACCTGATGTAATTCCGCGAGGGAGACCAACGATCCCAAGGTGGCGTGGGGTTTTTGATAAACAAGTCGCTTTCTGACAAAGATGTGGAAATTTCTAGTGTGTCGAACAGGGTAGCGTACCTCATTATCAAGCTTACCGAGAGGTATAGCCTCAAGGTAATACAAGTGTACGCACCGACCTCGGCTCACTCGGACGATGAGGTGGGGGATATGTTCGATGACATATCGAGGGCCCTCCACTCCACTACTAAAACCCATTACAACGTAGTTATGGGTGACTTCAACGCCAAAGTGGAAGTACAAACCTGCGGCGAATCGGTAATAGGATCCCATGGATTTGGAAACAGGAATCATAGGGGGATTTGCCCCCTATGATTCCTGTCAACTTTCTTGAGCGGGTTCTTTTGATGAACACATTTTTCGAGAAGCGGCCCCAAAGAAAGTGGACGTGGAAAAGCCCTGACACTATGACCAAAAATGAGATCAATTTTATCATGACGGACAAGAAGCACATATTCAGAGACGTCTCAGTGCTCAATAAGTTTAACACCGGTGGTGATCACCGACTAGTCCGAGGTTCTCTGAATGTCAACTTCAAGGCTGAGCGTGTCAGCATGATGAAATTCAGCCTGCGATCAGCTCTGCTCCAAGTCGAGATGGGATCTGAAAAATTCCATTCAAATCTGGAAAACCGATTTTTTGCCACGGAAACCACAACAGACGTAAACTAGAACCTTGAAAATGTGGTTTGAATTCTCGGGAATGAAGGTACGAGATTTTGTCAAATGCAGCGTACAGGCACGAAGTCGAAACTTTCAGAGAGGAAACTAGGGTTAATGAAGGAACGACGTGAGAACCCGCCAGTCACTTTATCGGCAAAGTAGACTCTAAACCGAGAGATAAGTAAGCGAGTACGACATGACCTCCGATGCTCCAACAGTATTTTGAATGAAAGAGCAATCGAGCAGAATCGGGGGTCAAATGTATTTGTGAAATCTCTTGGAAGAATTTGACGAAGCTGACTACAGCAAGCGGAGAAGTCATTGCTTCCAAGCTGGCCGTCCTTTCGGAAGTAGAAAGCTTCTATGGCGATTTGTAGGCTTCACATGCATCTCGACCTGATCCCGAAAATGAGGACCCTAGAGCCACATTAACACGCCACTACACCGAAGATCTGCATTGACGTCAGCATTGAGGAAATCGAGATGGCTCTTGGCCAGCTGAAAAATGGAAAAGCCCCTGGAGAGGATGGCGTTACTACAGAACTTTTAAAGGCTGGAGGTAAACCCGTACTAAAGGCGCTCCAAAAGCGTTTCAATGCTGTCCTGTTTGAAGGGAGAACTTCAGAGGGGTGGAAAAGGAGTGTGGTCGTCCTGTTCTTCAAATAAGGTAATAAACCCATGTTGAAGAACTATCGGCTCAATACCCTTCTGAGCCACGTCTAAAAGCTGTTTTCAAGAGTCATCACGAACCGTCTTGCGCGAATACTCGACGAATACCAGCCACCGGAGACCACATCCACACAGTGCGGTCGATAATACAGAAGACCGAAGAGTATAATCCGCCCCTGTGTCTAGCATTTGTGGACTATGAAAAGGCCTTTGACTCGATCGAGATCTGGTCGGCTCTGGAGTCCCTGCAGCGTTGCCAAGTAGATTGGCGGTACATCCAAGTGTTGAGATGTCTCTACAAAGCCGCCACTATGTCCGCCCAAGTACAGGATCAGCATACAAGACCCATATTATTGCATCGAGGAGTGAGACAAGAGGACGTTATTTCCCCGACATTGTTCACTAATGCAATGGAGGACTTGTTTAAGACGCTGCTTTGGAAAAGGCGCGGTACCAACATCAATGGCGAATACATCTCTCACTTGCGATTTGCAGATGACATCGTCATCATGGCAGAAACGCTGCAGGACCTATAACAGATGCTGAACAATCTGGCTGACTCTTCTTTGCGCATCGGCCTACGGATGAACTTGGACAAGACCAAGGTCATGTTCAATGAACATGTACTACCGTAACCGGTTGCGGTACATGGGGCCGTTCTCGAAGTTGTTCAAAAATATGTATACCTCGGGCAGAGTTTGCAGTTAGGTAGAAACAACTTTGAGGACGAGGTGAGCAGAAGAGTCCAGCTAGGTTGGGCAAGTGTACTTATTATATTTCCAACCCTTCCAGTTTTTCTGATTAATTTCGTTGAAGGTTTGAAGACTAGTTTAATTTTTCTTGGGCCTTTCCGAGTGTCATAGCTCGGTGTGTTCGTGGGTCACTGCTGTGGATCCTGGTGTACAGGAGTCACAATAGTTTGCATGTGGGCGGGATTAGAATATTATTACTCTTCCGTTTAACTCCGCCGTAGCCGAAAATTTGGAAAATGGGGCTGCTATTTGCTGTATTTTTAGTAGTTTAACTGTTCACATTATAATGGTTAATAAACTAACACCTGCGGTATTCGATCCATTATATCAGCATCTCACCTTAATAGTCCTTTCAAGTAAAGAGCAGCAGGAAAATACAATAATACATGGATAGATGCTGTACTGCTGTAGCGTAAAGGTGCAGGTCAATAACTCATTGAAGGTTGCTCTTATTTGGGTGGGTACTGTCGTTATAATATATAATTTATCAATCAAAATAAATATAATTAAAGTCTGTCTGTTTTTCATATCAGCAACTTTTATATTAACCAGAGACCTCAAGCACAGCTGTTACTTGCGCTATCACTTGTGCCAACCAGGCACACGACACTTATATCAAAAAGTGTTTATTTGTCTGTCTGTTGCTTCAGCTCTGGAACGGCTTTACCGATTTAGACGGAACTTTCACTGACAGTTATCTGATGTTATAAGGAGTAACTAGGCTTCTTTTTTAGACTAGTTTCGCTCCGCACCGTTATCCGCGATTCTAGTTTTACCGCGGGTCGCACCGCGGGGCTCAACAGATTAATAATATAATAGATACCATGAGGAGATCACTAAAAAGCACATAAAAAAGAACAATATGACCAGCTGTTGTCAGTGCGGGATTTGTCTTTTTAAAAAGAAAAACATAAGAATACAAAACTGGTACTCGCAATTTTCTAACGATCATCAACAATAGCGTGCATTTTGTCAGAGTTAGTTATCATATGACAGGTGTTACCAGCTGATTTATTTTGACGATATCATAGTTTTTCTGTGCATTTGTATACATAAATACTAAAATGTTTTGGCCATTTAAAAGTATTTTTCGATACATAAATTTTTCACATAGTTCATTGACTGACTGATTGACATTTCACGCAGTTTATTTTTGTATACAATAAAAATAAAATATATAAGAAACGAACTCAAAATTGAACTGTGACAAAGTAAATTATTATTCTTTTAATAACTGCTCACAGGCAAAGATCACTGAACTTTACTGTATCATTCCTCAGTCAGTTGACCTGATCTTCCACAGTCACTTGAAGATTGACAACCATCGCCTCTTGTTGTAATGCAACTTGCACAAACAAGTGTAGGTGACTCCATCCTGCGGTTCATCTTACTGGCCGATTTTATTTCCAAGACTATTTAGAATCGACTTCTTACAAGAAAGTAATTTGGTCAGCACCGATTTTCAGTGAGGCCGTTGTATTACTGCGATCAAATGTAGCATGTAGACGAGATTTTAGTAGGAATAGATTATAATTCAATAAAAACTTTAACAATTATTATAACCCAACCACGGCAAAGCCAAAAGAAAGTGTAACAGATTTGCAGATTCATGAATGTATGTTCCAAAGGAAGGCCTAAACTACTGAACCGATTTAAATTAATGAGGTGCCAATAGATTCGTAGTAATGGTCCAGAAGATATTGTCTAGTAGCCTATATAGGCTGTACAAATTTATTTATATTTAAAGTTTTATATAGCACAGTTTTAAAACTTGTTTTGTTTATATTAGTAAGTACAATACCTTTATAGAGCATTTCTTACAAAAATGTTTTGATAATATATTTGACATCACGTTGGCGTATGGTATTTTGCATAACGGTTTAACTCCAAAAACAATGGATTCGCAAAATTGAGTAAAACTCAAACAAAAGAGGATTTTAGGCTTCTGCGGAACTACGCCGTGGTTAATATATGAGTGAGTAGTTCATATAATATTGTCAACCGTTGACATGATTCATAAACACATTAATGAACTTTAAACTACAAAAGTTACCCCTGTGGCGAGGAAATAAGAATATAGAGTGACACTATCCCTATCCATCTTGTGNGAACAATTTGCTCGCCTCGTCCAGCAACACGATGGACCTGTAGGCCGCGACCGAATCGGCAGGCCGTCCCGGCTTCCTCAACAGGACCAGCTTCCCGCTCTTCCAGCACTCAGGGAAGCGTCCGGACGCCAAACTAGCGTCCAAAACCTCCCTGAGGCGGTCCGACATATGGTCGAGGGCTCGGGCCATCACTCGGGCTGGTACCCCATCCGGCCCGGGGGCGGTGTTCTTCGAACGAATCCTCAGAACAGCCGCCCCTACCTCCGATTCCCTGACGGGCGAAACGTCGACCTCAATGCCCACGTCGTCTCCGACCGAACTGGCCATCGACGGGGGCGTGTGTTCCGCCCGCTGCGGGAATAGGCCCTCGACCACTTCCTGCAGGAAGCTGGGCTGGAGAGTCTCGGTAAGGGGGGGGCCCGCCGTGCGGAGCTTATGACGCACCGCACGATATGGGCGACCCCAGGGGTCACGATCGAGACCCTCCAGCATCTCCTTTCGACTTTCGTCTTTGGCGCGGCGAATGGCCAGCTTCAGAGTTTTCCGCGCTTCGCGGTACTCCTCATAAAGCTGGCCCTCCTCGCCATCTCCGCGGCGCCGCCGCCGGCTGCGGGTGTAGGACCTCCGGACCACGGAGGTCCGCAAATTCCTGGGACCACCAGTAGACCTCCTTCCGTGGAGGTCGACAACCTCGAATCCGGGGCATGGCCGCATCGCAAATCTGCGTAATCGCATTGCGGAAGCGGCCAGCCCCCATGTCGACCTCCTCGGTCGTGGAACAATCACCTAGGGTAAGCAACGACGGCGCGGTCAGTACCTGAATGGGTGACCGCTGGTGGCATGTTACCATGTGCGTCTCCGTGATTCGGAGTTCACGTTAAGCAGTCGGTCCCGGTTGTTATAATAAGGTTAATTGGAGGCCTTCGGGCGGCTTAAAAACATCTAACGGTAATATTACGAAGCCACGTTATCTTGCCAGTGCTCATCCCACACTTGGCCAGAGTGGGAACATTTGGCCTTAACCCTCACCTGAGAGGATACCCGAGCCCAGCAGTGGGACATTATAAGTTGTGGATGATCTGTTAGTATGTTCACAGACCACCGAAGTTTTTGCAAAAACTAAACCACTGAAAAAAGATACGGTCGTTTATGTTGCAAAAATTGCATATTTCGAAACTCCAAGGTAATCAAAACTCATTGGGTACCATCCGTTTGACAACTGTGAAATTTGGCAGGTAATATTTTTAAAGGCCATAAATGTAGGGAAAAAGTATTTATTTGTTATTGAATCTCAACAAATAGGCGGCCTCTATTTTTATTTGATGTAGAAATGTCACATTCAAAGAACTAGTTCATGGTATCATATGAAAGGGCTTGATGTGCAATATGTTTTGTTTATTTTTACGACGCATTGTTTTTATTTTTACTGCAAAATATTTAAAAAAAACCGCCACTGTCCTTGTCTCCAAAAGCTGTGAAACGAAAAATCTAAATTGTGCGATTCGATCCGTGAACTATTTATAATGATAAAACGTACGGAACCCTCTGTGTGCGAGTCCGACTCGTACTTGTCCGGATTTTAATTAATTATTAAAATATTGTTTGTTACCACATAAATTTCAAATGGGTAAACCGATTTTGATGATTCTCTATTCTTTGAAAGTTAATGCTTCCCGTGTGGTCCCATTTCAATTTGGTCTCGTTCTTGAAGTCGTTTTTTTTTGTATACGTTATGATTATTTTCACCTTTCTGCACTCCTACATATAAACATTAACTGTGCCAAATTTTAGTTATTTTAGTTTTACATTTCCGTCCGCAAAATTTTCTTAAAAAGCGGTACAATCTTTTTGCTTCACGTGTTAATATACAGATGTGAACATAAATGTATGTAAAATAGACGACCGACTTGTATAAAATACAGACTTTTACTGACTTAAACCCCCCGGTGTGCGTCTCTCACCTACGCTCGGGATCACGGGAACTAAAAAGCATCCGCAATCCACGACTTGTGCCCGCTCGCTGCTGGAAGCCACGTTTTTTTTCTTTTTTTTTTATTGTTTTAGGGGCAAACGAGCAGATATATCGTCTGATGGTAAGCGATTACCGCCGCCCATGGACACCCGTAACACCAGAGGTGTCACAAGTGCGTTGCTGGCCTTTGGGGGATGGAGAGGGGAAGGGGATGGTGAGGGGTATAGGGGGCATTGGATTGGGGTATGGCCCTCCGGTATCCTCACTCACTCGATGAAACACAGCGTAAGCGCTGTTTCACACCGGTTTTCTGTGAGGCCGTGGTATCACTCCGGTCGAGCCGGCCCATTCATGCCGAAGCGTGGCTCTCCCACGGTAAGCTAACATCTCGTCAGCGAGCGGAGTGAGGTGTTTCACTCCCCTCGAGA
Source organism: Hyphantria cunea (assembly GCA_003709505.1). Lineage (NCBI taxonomy): Eukaryota > Metazoa > Arthropoda > Insecta > Lepidoptera > Erebidae > Hyphantria > Hyphantria cunea. The sequence goes on from PKRV01000285.1 coordinate 531,562, forward strand.
CTTCGGGTCGATATGAAAATTCAGACCTTCCATACGAAATCGACTTTCCTCTTAACTTCTTCCTTTAACCTCTTCTTTCCTCTTGACTTTACTCCACACTACTGACCCCGAGTGTTCCCGACGTTCAGCTTAAATAGTTCATATTAGAATTAGTATTTTAAGGACAATAATAGTAATAACACCATGGTCAGAGGTATTCCCTATGGGTAGAGTATAATTTGATTTAATTTAATTTAATTTAAGTTTAATTATTATTTTTTATTTTTTCCTTACTGCTGGACACAGGCCTCTCCTTAGAAAGGAGGTTTTGGCGTACTGCACCACTCTAGACAGGCGGGACGCTGGTCTCTAGTTCGTTTAGCAGTGGTCCCGACGTGTTAATAGCTGCGGTTCCCGGATCCCGCCCGTCTCAGGCGTAGAGTGGCACACCGTGTGGTTTTTGTCAGCGCGATTCTGACGCACCGCCATGCCGCATACCCCGGTGGGGTGAAGGCCCGAGGGAGTTTCCACACGTAAAAAAATAGGGTTTATTTAGCAGTGGTGTTGTCCTGCGTAATTTGCTCCTTTATCCGTATCTTACGATACCCTCGGGATGAATAGTGACTCTTCGTATTCTGATTTCGTCACCACACGGACGAAATATTTAATCACAATTATAAAAACGAACCACCTCAATTTTTATATTTAAATTTAAAACTATCTCCAGTGTGTAGATAGTTTCTAATGAAATACAATAATACCGTGAAGTATATTCAAGCAGATCACGTAAACTCGTAAACTGTATCGTGTCAAAGTGAGGCTCGGGCGGCGCCGCGCGGCACATGCTAGCTAACCCAAAATGCAAGTGGAGCGAACACCGCTCACCTACTTGCGACAAAATCTGGGCCAACGATCACTGTTTGATTTATTCGCTTTTAGATTTTGATAGTTTAAATGGTTTCTATGCTCTATTATGGGTTCCTGATAATTAAGAAATGATTCGGTGACGAATAAATATTAGCTTTGTCACATATAATTTTTTTTATGAGACGTCACTATAATATATTAAGAAACTCAATCAGTTGTTATGTACATGTGTAGCATATATCTATATGCATAACTATGCAATGGGAAAACTATTTAGCACCTGGTAAAGTTGTTTTTCACTATATGTCATATAATATGTACATAATATAACTGTATAATAAAATACACTTTTGAGCAATGAAAGCGGGTCGACTATAACATGAATTTGAAAGGAGTGGCCCACTCTCTGTTTGAACCACAACCCGAGTTGCATGTTGGCTCTGAGTATCCAGGGGACGAGTTTGAACGAAGCGTGATACTGCGAGGCCCTCCAATAATAGGGAAAATTTATATTTGTCTCAAATATTTTTTTCTAGGTTCCTTATTGTCTTTATAATATATTAAAATGTATTTTTTTCAACTATTGATTACTTAAACCCAGAACATATTAAATAAAAAGTGATAATTAAGGTAGGAAAATTCAAACTAACAAAACGCGTCCCTTTTGGTTGAATCGATCGACATGACGTCCATAGACACTTCATTGAAACTATCGGAGTCAAAATTTAAATCATTAAAACTGCGAATAAATATAAATTATCTGTAACATTGACTGTAAACAAACACAAAATGACAATAACGTCATTGGTCGTGTCAAAAACGCGCGCAAAATGGCGGCGTTTGCTCAAATTTAGTCAGTGTTTTAAATTTCACAGTTTAATTTTTTCAAGCTTGTTAATATATTTTTTTATATAAAAGAGACGTAAATGATCAGTTCAAGAAATTTCAGTTCAAATTCAAAATACTTATTCAAAAGAATTTTTTCGATTAAGAAACTGAGTGACATTTATGAACGTTAAATAGAGGCTACAGTTTAAAAAAATCGTAGATCGACACAAACAGACGCCACAGATGTACTGTATTTTCAAGGTGAATTAGGTGAAATCACAAAATTCACTGCCTGTCTATCCATAACTTCCAGTTTCCAAAATGCGTAGAGCCTTATGAGAATAATACTGGTAAAGAAACTCATGGCCACTCTTTTTTTAAAGTCAGATCTTCAGGCACAATAATATTAATAAGCATTACATGAATGGTTAACTGTATGCAAGCTGTTACCACCTGAATTGACTGAATTGCTCTAAAAGTTAACGCACTAACAAAAAAAATTATTCGCTGATACCATTGAAGGTTTGAACTTGAACATAGAAATCATTCAATGTGCACATCTACTTACATTCAGTTGCAAAATCTATTGTTAAAAATAATTCATGACTGGATTAAGAGGCTAGAGTTGCAGTTGAATGAACCAAATTAATAGTACTGGCTAAAATATCGTTGGCTAGGCCGACAAGTCTCCCCAAGCAGCACCCGTTCACGAGTATAACGCATGGGAAAGAAACGACCTGCCCCCCACGACGACACCGCAAGCAATGACATATTAGTGAGCATGACTACCCACTGTCGAGATACTGATAAAAACACTACTAATTAGTGTGTAAATTTAATTTCTTATTAAGAAATTGGAGAATATTTGATGAAAAATAAAACAAATTAAGTGCTCGTTATACTTAAGTAGCTGTAGTTAATGGTTTTTATTTTAAAATGGTAAATGTAAGTAAAAAATATGAGTAAATGGTAAATTGGTTTGCATTTTATTAGCATAATGTTACAAACAAAAATTTTTATTGTCTTTATTTCACTCAACCAACATTCTTATTGCCCGATATCATTAAATGACCCAGAATCATGGCACTCCAGTGTATTTATGGTCGAATTCCGACCAGTCAGTGAACACTATTCATTTGAATTTTATATTATCTTATCATATATTAATTTAAAAAGCAAACGCAAGGTCAAGGATAAGGCTAGTTCCGTTTTGAAAAGGAAGTCATTGACACTGAAAACTATCGTTATTTACTTAGCTGCCACTAATATTTTATATTTTTTTAAACGTTGTTGGTAGGTTTAAGCTTTGGAACATAATAATAGGTACTTAAAAGATAGTAGAGCCACGCTGATTTCAGCACGGATGAGCCGGCTCGATCGGGGCGGTGCTGTAAGTAAGAAGTTCAAGTTTTACTCCGGTTTTCTATGAGGCCATAGTATCACTCCAGTCGAGCCGGTCCATTCATGCCGAAGGAGATACAGAACAGATAGAATAAAGGATTTAGATTAGGGAGTATCGCTAGAATTGGATAGAATAAAAATCTAAAACCGCTCTGACTCGTAAAGCCTGGTGTAGTGAGCTCCCGTGTTCGTCTTATCGCTCGCTGTCCTGTCTTCTCACTCGCTGCAATGTCTTATTGCTTATTGTCCTGTCTGTTCGTTGTCCTCTCTAAAGGAGAGGTCACCAGGGCAGCGAGTCAATATTTAAATAACCTTTAAATATAAACAAATTAATATACAAAAGTATTAATATAAATTTAATAACCTTCGTTTTTAAACTACGCATTATTTTAAATTATGCCACGATGTTATATAACAGGTGATTTAATTTATTCTTTATTTTTTAATTAAAAATCACGAGAATTACTTCATTTTCGACATTCTGATGTGTTGATAATTATTATACATTATTATTAAGTAGATATCATTTATCGGCTCATAATTATGATCTGACCTTTTGTGCTAAATATATGAAAGCCTTCAATTTATGACCACTAATTAATAAATTATATAATTATAAACTTTTTTGAAATAGGTGTATTCTAAAAGCTAGCTTCTAGAGTATTCTAGTTTTTTGAATAGGTGTTACTGTTATTATTCAGTATTACGTTAAACATTAGAACCCTAGTAATTTTAACATTACATATAATTTATCCCTGACTTTCATTATATTTGAGAAATATGTTTACTAAAATACTATGTTTAGGCTCTTGTATAATCATTGTTTTGTATGAATACACACTCATACAAGTACATGAATACGCAAATATACTAGAACACGCATATGCGCATGGACACGCATTAATACATATTAGCTCACATATAAATGACAATGTTAAGTATGTTAATATAGCTTAGACTGAAACTAATATACTGATATATTTGAAGAAAAGGGTTAGAGGCTATAGATTAAGTCAAGTAAAATGTTATTATAGCAAAAACTAACAACTGAAAACGTATGTACCTACGTACCTACGTACCAAATATATGTATACAAATAATTTTGGTAGGCATCACTCCTTTTATGAATGAGTAAGATCCCAGAGCCGTAAGACACAACTTATTTTCTAAAGCTTATTTCTAACTTTTGGTTCTCAGTAGTCTCTTGTGTACTTTTTAATACCTGAATGTTTATGGAGCCTGCCGGTGACACCTGCGCAGGTACCAGGTGACAAAGGTAACTTAAAATCAGAGTTACTTAACTTAAATTTTTATGACTGATTTTAATATATGTTTTGTGGATATTTTTCTTTTTTTTATGGTATAGGAGGCAAACGAGTAGATGGTAAGCGATCACCGCCGCGCATGGACACCCGCAACATCAGAGGCGTCACAAATGCGTTGTCGGCCTTTTAAGAAGGAGTACGCTCTTTTCTTGAAGGTTTGAAGGTCGTATTGATCCTCGAATACCGCAGGCGACAATTCATTCTACAGTTTTGTTGTGCGAGGCAGAAAGTTGCAAGTTGCAAAATGAGACAGAATGAATTTCAACCCAAATTACTGCAGCCATTAATCAATTTACACAGTCGTGGAGAAATGGAATGCGCTCCAAGGACAGTCCTGCGAAGAGGCGGATGCAAGGGCGTTATAAGATTCGAGGAATTTTTACAGCGCCTTGAAAGTTTATATGCAGGGCAGTCTATAATTATTTCCAACTTAAACAAGAAAAGGCAGTCAATTATATTTTATTTCTACGTTTCGCTAGTGAATTTATTTTAATAGATTCTCATCAAGCTGATGGTTCTATCACTATCACAATTATCACGTCACCAACAATCTAGGAGACGGGATGAGTACGAGTGGTAACACCCCATATTCTTAGGCCGTCTATATATGGTTGTTGAGTGCTTTAATTCAAAAATTGTACCTACCTATTCCGATTTTGGTTTTATTCATCTATTTACGGAAATTTAATCAACGCTATATTATGTTATAATGATATTTTAATTGTCAGTTATCTTATTTATTCAGGTTCATTAGATACTTAGAGACTCACTAGCCAAATTAAGTATGATGTCATATAAAAAGTCGCCGACGCGACGAGAATTTATAAAAAAATCCTTCCATTACAAAAAAATAAAAAGCCACCCCTTCTCCCGCAGCTTCTTAACAATAATATCATATTATGTTAAATGACAATGTCATCCCAACAGGCCCTTGTCCCATTGTTCCCTTGCACAATAGCTGGTCTATGTCCTTAACTTCATGCCTGTGTATCTGTTTGTTACACCGGATTATACCTTTATACATATTAACGAGTAGCGTCTACAAAGTTATGTATTTTATTTGCGATTTGTTACAAATAGAAGAATAAACGTGATAACGTGACAATTTTTTTCCTTTTTCAAAGACAACTCCTGCATTGGGAATATACATCCTGTGTCGCGGTGGACTTTACAAACATACGTGAAACGGACACAAAGAACACCCAGACTCTGAACAACGCATAGCGGATCACAAAGTGATGTTCCATGTAGAATTTGAACCCACAACACTTGACGCAGTAGAAAGCATCGTGGTCACTAGACCCTTTTTTTTTAATTTACGTGTGGAAACCCCCTCGGGCCTTCAACCCACCGGGGTTTGCGTCGGGGCGGTGTGTCGGAATCGAACCGACTAAAACCACACGGTGTGCCACTCTGCGCCTGAGACGGGAGAGATCCGGGAACCGCTTTCTTACGCCATCTGGACCCCTTTAGGTCAACCTTTCAGTCAGTCAGCATATTGTGTGAAGAAAGCTGTCTTTGATTCGAAGGCGAATTTTTTAGTACGAAAAGTCTATGATAAAGGTAAACCAGTAATGAATTATTAAAAATATTAAAACCCGTCTGAATCAATATCATATATAAATTATAGACATATTCGTAATCACCGTTAAAAATTCTTTAATTTGATACCACACTCGGTGTATTTTGAGAACATTTTTTTTTGAGATTACTTTTTGGTTCCAAAAGTTCTTAATATGTTTTTTGAAGTGAAAACTTCTTCAGGTCCGTTGAGCACTTTTTAGGTTTTGATGTACCCAGTGTCCTCTCATGACTAAGACGAATCTATTGACACTACTCACATAAAAATACGGCAAGCCGTTTAGGGTCTAGGGCGTGCCAAAAAAACATACATACATGCCTACATTTATACATACATACACTAAAAAACATAACGCTCCTTCTTTCGCAGTCGGGTGAAAACAGACTACATGGCAATCCCGATAAATAGTCGTATTATAGACTAACTATTGCATGCGCAAAAAAATGTCAACACCCTTGATTAGCTTTTCTTCAATATCTTAACTATGATTTACAATTTTTGTGGAAGTCAGGAAGCCAAACTAGGATAAAATCCTGTGCTATGGATTCCTGGCCCCCCCTCACGGAATCACACAATTTTTTTATTATTATTATTATTATTTTCTTTAAATTGTACAGAAATCGACCTCTGACAATTTATTCCAGAAACTGAAATCGCAAAATTGGCGCATTTTAAAATAACACACAAAATATATTTATTAATAATTCAGAAGTCGTTAAAAATAATCTCAGGAGTGTGAGAACCCGATTGCAGTGCTTTTTACAGTCCTTACCGAATCTACTCCTGTCAAGAATCGAACTTCGATCCTCGTCATCGCGGTGGACCGGTCCATTCAACCGGCTGAACCCGCTGGCGATCGGCGCGCAACGAAGGCGACGGGACGCAAGGAAAAGCGGGGCGCAGGTGCAACGTCTCCTACTACACTACATGCATCGTATTAACGACACTCGCCTCAATATATTGTTCGGGATCACTGCTCTGTACTGTGTGGACATTAAAAACCTGCGCAAATTAGAGTCCACTTTTAATTGTCTACCATCACCAACATCATCATTTACAACGCCAATATATGTTATCAATATCAGTCAAGTTGTAAGTAGAGGGTTCCAAAGTTTAGTGACGTTAAAGAATAATTAAGCCCCTCCTTAGAAAGGTTTTCCTCTTTGAAGTGCTATTGTCCCGTATAGTTTGCTCTCTAGTTGACTATTACGATCCCTACGGAAAAAATAAATGGTCCCTATTAATAATGTCGGATCTGCAATTATTAAAAAAACCGACTGTCTCAATATCTGCCATCTTTATCAAATTCAGGATTTTTTTTGTTTTGATGTGTTAGAAGAATCTATTGACACCACGCACATAAAAATACGACGAACCGTTTCGGCTATAGGGCGCGCCAAAGAAATGTATATACATACATACCATCGAAAACCATAACCATCTTTCTTTCGCCGTCGGGTAAAAATTGCATGACTGTATCACTGACAAATAACAAACAATAAATTAGGACATCTACAGTTCTTTGATTGTTTTTTATCGTTGAAACAATATTGGAATTGCTCTATTGAAAAGTAGTCTTATTGTAGATCCGAAATTATTAATCGGGACATGGGAGGTTACACTCCGTATTTTTTTATGGAATAGTTGACAAACAAGCGGATGTATCGCCTAATGGTAAGCTATTACCTCGCCAATAGACATCCTTAACACCAGAGGCGTCACAGAAAACCGTTGTGAAACAGCGATTGCGCTATGTTTCACCGATCAAGTAACAAAGTGCGAAAATAACCCGGTAAATCAAACAAATAAACAAACGTGTTACACCGAGTGAGTGAGGAGACCGGAAGCACATATCCCATCCACTCCCCTATTCCACAAAGGCCGGCAACGCACTTGTGACGCCTCTGGTGTTGCGGGTGTTCATGGGCAGCAGTAATCGCTTGGCTTTGGAAGATGCGATTGCTCGTTTGCTCCTTATTAAAAAAAACTAAGATAGCATGTTATAATTATAGTTAGTTCTAGATTAATTTAATTAAGCCTTCCATAGCACACAAATGCAATTTACACAAAAATGTACCCTCTCATTTCCGGTACATCGTTTTAGCCAAAGAATGCAAGGTACATAGACATTGTTTCTAATAATAAAAAAGCGAGACTAACAGCTATTATGAAGTAGCTTCTAGTGCACTTTATAACAACCGCCCAACCTGTCGTCGATACAATAAAACGCACCTCCCGTTGTCATTCAACAAAGAATTAAACCAAAATATTTACCAGTCTGCTCTGCCTAGTACTTTTGAGACACTTTTGTGTTGTTTAAGGTAGAATTTATTGCCTTTTTGTAGTAGAGTAGCGAAATTGCTCTGTAGGTAATCTTTTGTTGTGCATCGATATGAGAAGGTCACCTTTAGTTTAGTTTGTTCTGACAATTAACAGAAGCAGTAAATCAGGTTGTTGAAAAAAGTAAGGGGCCTTTTTGTTTCTGTTCATGTACCTGCATTTTACAATTTAGGACCACCTCGTTCGTGTGCGACAAATCTCTGAATTATTAGGTAAGTTATTGTTATTTAATCAATATTGTTAGAATATTGAAGGTACTAAAAATTACTTATCTTATAGAGTTATTGACGGATAAGAACACGAAGTGGCACCTCTGCTCATCCGCGTCAGCGTCGTATGAAGCGACTAAGGGTACAAACTTTTTTTGATGGAAAGAGTTTCTGGTCTGGGCTTCCGGTTTTCTGTGAGGCCGTGGTATCACTTCGTTCGAAGCCTGACTCTTGAGCATCAAACCGTCGCGTAAACCGTTTCGGCCTACTGTACCGCGTTGGCCATACGGGTTGGTAGGCACAGAGTTTGTTTAAAGTTTTCCTTATATATATATATATATAAGGAAAACTTTAAACAAACTCTGTGCCTACCAACCCGTATGGCTATATATATAAGGAAAACTTTAAACAAACTCTGTGCCTACCAACCCGTATGGCCAACGCGGTATATATATACATATCTCACTGCAAAGAGAAGGAAACTTTTCCATCCAAGGCTTCTAAATACTACTGTCTAAATAATGAAATCATCAAAAAATCAATCAAAGAAGTCATATTTTACACCTGAATAGAAATATTTGAAGCGCCTGCTAAAATTCAAGCCCATTTAATGTGTTATACATATTGTTGCTAACAATAAACGATAGGCGTCCTTATGGACTGACTGGTTATAAGACAGATTTATTTAAGTTTAACAAAGAAAAAATAATTTTAATTGACTGAATGATACCATGGCTATATAGTAAGCCGATATTATTTAGGTGAAGTTGGTAGAAAAATGATCAGTGGCTAGTAATTGTAAGTGACAGTCAAATACAACTTGTACTTTTTCAACTCACTTTAACTCCAAAAACAATGGATTCGCAAAATTGAGTGGAACTCAAACAAAAGAGGATTTTAGGCTTCTGCGGAACTACGCCGTGGTTAATATATGAGTGAGTAGTTCATATAATATTGCCAACCGTTGACATGATTCATAAACACATTAATGAACTTTAAACTACAAAAGTTACCCCTGTGGCGAGGAAATAAGAATATAGAGTGACACTATCCCTATTCATCTTGTGGGTGTCGTAACAAGATTGCATTACATTTACTTTTACAAGCTTTTTTGCGATGCTTGTCTGTGACCAAAAATTGCAAGTAAAATTTGCACCACTTCCTGATTTTCAATTGAGCCGTAATTTGAAACATGCCTTTAGTTTTACGACAGTGCAATTATTTATGACCGGTATTTTTCTAAATTGAAAAAGTCCACCGTGACAAAATGGCAGCGCCTTTGTGAACAACTCACTCAATATGGGTATCAAATGAAAGAGCTTAAAAGTTTTTTTAATAACAAGTAGTAAAACCCTATGAAAAAACTTTTTGAACTAATCACTTGTTATATGTAGTAACCATTCACAAAAACTTGGTGACGAATTCGTACGGGTGATGACGAATTAAAAATATGGAGTAACAGCATCCCTATACACCGCATGGGTATCATCAGAGGGAGGAGACCGCGTAGGGTAACACCACTGCAAAAATAAGGAATGCTTGACACAAACGCTATATCAACCAATCCGCCTGACCAGCTCAGTACCTATAGTAAGCCAAAATTGTGGATACTATGTGCTGTTGGTGATGAATATGAACCACTCTATAGTGGCCCGCGGCTCATTGGGCCTCCGGTCTCACTCATCAATAAAAGCTACAACCCCTCCCTATCCTTCAAAAGCCGGCAACGCACTTGTGACGCTTTTGGTGTTGCGGTTGTCCATGGGCGCCGGTAATCGCTTAGCATCAGGCGATACGTCTGCTCGTTTAGCCTATTCAATCAAAAAAAATAACCGGTCACGTGGTAGTAGTGGTCACCCGTCTCTTACATATTGAAAGATCTGAGAAATGTCTATAATTATGTATGTTCAATTATTCGTTTTTACGATGGGAGTGTCCATTGTAATTGTGGATACTTTATTTAAGTCAGCTATGGCTTTTATACACAGGTTTAACAGTGTACGTCTTTCGACTGGATTGCAATTATAATGTTTCTTTTATAAAGATTATCATCAAAATTCATAAAATTCTTTATCTAATTGTGAACTGTGAAATAAAACTAGATAGTATAGGAGATAATTATGCAAAAGTTCCAAGAATATTGCATCTACAATGGTTGTATCGAAGCCTCGTTAAATATTAAGAGAACAACAAATAACACTTTAATTACCATGAAAGCAACATATATGAAGCCCTTATACAAAATACTCAAATANATCAAATAAACAAAATGATTGTATACTAGCTGAGCGCCACGGTATTATACGCGGTTGTTGTTATAACCGCGGGCAACGCTGCATGGCGAAGCTAGTGAGCCAGTGAAATTCTCGTCGAGATTGAACTAGCCGTTCCAGAGATTACCCGCAACAAACAGGCAGACAAACAAAAATTGTAAAAATGATTGTGATTGGTATATGTGCCGTGTATACATACCTACTTATGCATTTAGTAAAAAGCGGTTATTTTAATATTGTACACAAACACTCCAATTTTATATTTATTTGTAAGTATACATGATAAACCACCTGAGAAGGTCATGGTAGCTCACTCTATTGTACTAATCTTAAACTAATTTGAAAGCTGCTACAGAGAAACCCTAGATGACGCTTGTTCACTTTCAATTAAAATTTTAACAAGCAACCATTCTGTTATTATTAAAAAACAATCTGAAAATCAAAATAAATTTGATGTTGTATTTTTTGATCCTCTCTTAAAAAATACGTATGCACAGGAAAAAATACTTGCGTCAGAAATTTATCCTGTATAGCGATATAAATTTGGGGAACTTATCAAACATACGTAAAACGGATACAAAGAACACCCAGACTCGGAACAACAATTTGTGGATCACTTATAGTGTTTTCCCATGTGGGGTTTGAGTCTACAACACTCACTGCAATAGAAAGCCGCGTGGCGACCGCTTCACCATTGGGTTAACCGTGTAGTCAGTAGAAAAATTGTTACAGCGACATCTATCATTTACAAACAGTACTACTAAAGAGAATAGCTTTCTTAAAGTTGTTTGCATACGTTCCTTTTCCATATTCTATAGTTATGTGTTCAATATACATCTTACAACATAATCATTTCATTCATTCCACCTTTTGGGATTTTCAGTCGCGTACTCACATACCAAAAATAAGGTGATCCAAAAATGTATGTGAAATTATATAATTTTTAAAATATTAGCATAAACTTCAACTACAAATTATAATGATATTAATTTTCTTGCCATAAAGTTTAAGTGAAGTTTAACAGAATGGTTGTTTGTTAAAATTTTAATTAAAAGTGAACAAGCGCCATCTAGAGTTTACAAAAAATGTTATATATATTGTATTAGTACAATAGAGTGAGCTATCATGACCTTCTCAGGTGGTTTTTCATGTATACTTACAAATAAATATAAAATTAGAGTGTTTGTGTACAATATTAAAATAACCGCATTTTACTAAATGCATAAGTAGGTATGTATACACATATACGTATATATACACAATCATTTTTACAATTTTTGTTTGTCTGTCTGTTTGTTGCGGGTAATCTCTGGAACGGCTAGTTCAATCTCGACCAGAATTTCACTGGCTCACTAGCTTCGCCATGCAGCGTTGCCCGCGGTTATAACAACAACCGCGTATAATACCGTGGCGCTCAGCTAGTATACAATCATGTTGTTTATTTGAG
>PKRV01002444.1:0-15483 GCA_003709505.1 Hyphantria cunea
GAATTTTAACAAGACATTTTCTGAGGCGAGGTTCTTCTTTTGATGATATGGCAATCAGCCGGATCAGCTATTTCTGCCAATGTCAAGTATTTCAAGTCTTCAATTCTAAGTCTTCGAGTCTTCAAGTCTTCGTCGTGATGGAATTAATGATAAAAAATATAAAAAATGTGGATGACATGAAATGGGGACCGTCTTTCGCAAAAACAAAAAACGATCTCCCCTGAGGCGAGGTTGTTCCAGCCTCATATCCCCGTCGGCTTAGATAATCGACACAAAAACAAAAGAAGTATTGTAGTCGCTAATATTACAGTATGAAACTGAAAAGATTTTTTTTATACTTAATTAGCTGAGCAGGCAAACTTCGTACTACCATATTCTTTTTAGTGAAAATTTTCTGAATTACAGAAATAATATTTTAGTAAGCCCGTGTTAACTTCCCACTGGGTCACAGTGTATACGACTAAGCGGACTAAGAAAATATGATAGATACCCCCAGGTTTGTTTCAAATATTTCTATAGAAATCTTGTACTGAGAATAAAAACACATAAACAACACAAAAAAAGTTATGAATTTCGGTACAAATATAGCGGAGGAGGACATAGGCCGTAGCATATTATGTCGGCCATCGCAAAAATATGAATATTGTCACGACATACAGGCAGGCTGAGCCACGGGCACAAGTTAATATTCTATGATTTTTAAGTCTTTGTCTATCTATATACATAAAAGAGGAAGGTGAGTGACTAACAAAGATACCATATATAGATATCAACGCATAGCCCAAACCACTAAATTTTGAATCCTTAAATTTTTCTTGTAGGTTCTTTATATAATATAAGTGAGCACCAAGAAAGGAATTTTTGAAATGCATCCATTAAAAGAGTAAATAGGGGATGACAATATCTACTTCTGTTATACATATAAGTCGGTTATACATATAAATCATCGCAAATACTTATATTGTTTTTGTGGTCCAGTTGGAATAGTTGGATGTACAGTCGCTCCCGAGAGACTGCGTACGCACATAAAAGAACAGCTTCTAAATTGAATCTGCTACTTGTTCGTAAATTATGCTCAAGCTCCAAGGTGAAGCAAAAGAAATATTTATTACAAGAAAAGTTTTAGGAGCTTGTAAAACTATGAAACTACTTCCAAACTTTGTAGTTTTACATTTCATGTTTTAAGTTAACGAGACTATGATCTTCATAAAACCACACCCACTACTTTCTTTAGTCATTATCTTCTTTAGCCTATTGTTGTCCACTGCTGAACTGTGTTCATCTTCCTCTAACAGCGCCCAGCATTCCCATATGTGCAGTCATTTAACTCTGCATATATTTTCATTGTTTCGTCAACATTACAACATTATATACTTGAGAGCAAAGTGTTACATTGCCTGTACAACACTACTCACACCTCAAAATATAAGTACATTTATTTCTATAAATATATACATATATTACATCAATTACCAATTTAGTTCGTAAGCTACAAAAAGACATTGTTAGCAGATAAGTTATTTAAACTTCACTTTCATACACATTATAGAACGAAACTTAAAATTATATAACATAAATTATTCATTTTCGCGAGAGAATATGAAAATATTATATTGTATTTTTAAAAAAGAAATCATTTGTTAGCCACCTTGAGGGTTGCTTTATGATTGAATATTATTTCAAAGTTGTTTTACATGTTGTTAATAATAACAATAACCAAGTAGATATTAGCTCTATGAGCCGAATCTACTATGCCTATACCGATCCTACTCTGGAGACTCTGAAACAACTTGACTCTTTGAGCATCTCAGTCAGGCAGCGGGCAAAGCGCAGAAGCAGTTTCCGACTGCCAAACTGATGTTTCTGGGAGACTTTAACGCTCACTGTGAGTCATGGTTGGGATCTTCCAGAACTGACCACGTGGGTCAATCTGTCCACGCATTTGCTCTCACGTATGACCTCACCCAGATGGTACTCCAGCGCACCAGAATACCAGACATACCGAGGTAAGCCCCTTCCTTGCTGGACCTACTGTTGACGAGTCACCCAGCACAGTACAGTGTATTGATGATCGGAGCATCCACCCCCACCTACCATCCCGTCCAGCGATACTACAATTCAGGATATTTGCATCCGGATGAGTGATGTCCGTGCGGAGCTTCGTTCACTCGACGTCGGGAAATCTAATGGACCTAACGGTATCCCAGTGGTGGTTCTTAATAGTTGTGCACCAGACTTGTTCCCGGTATTAACGCACCTGTATCGCTAGTTGTATCTCTCGGGAACTGTTCCGGAGGTTTGGAAAAAGGCAAATATTAAACGCATCCCCAAAAAGGCGACCGTGTCGATCCGGCTAACTACCGTCCAATAGCCGTCACCTCCGTCATCTGTAAAGTGTTTGAGCGTATATTAAACAAACAACTGGTCCACTACCAGGAAGATTGTTTGTTTGTTTGTCCTATTAGATGACCGTCAATATAGTTTTAAACAAACCGTGGAACACGTGTGATCTTTTAGCGTAGGTCACACACCTTTGGGGTGAGACTATTGACAGGCGTGGGGAATCCTTGGCCTTCAGCCTCGATATGGCCAAGGCTTTTGATAGGGTTTGGCACCGTTCACTTCTCTCCAATTTACCGACTTTTGGTTTGCCCCCCAAACTATGCAATTATATTACGTTACTGTTAATGTCGCAGAACTAAAAGGAGTGAAGGATAGCTCGAAGTTTAAGAAACCGTTCGGAACACATTTATTTCAATTAGCTGAAATAAAGAAACTTTGATTCACATGGTGACGGCTTAGGAAGGAACAGTCGACTTCGACTTCAAGACTTTAGGCAATATTCTGGAACCGAATATTTTTCTACAATTCTATAGATAATTTAAAAGCTCATGAATTTTCACAATACTTCTGAGTCAGACTAAACGACTATTAACTAAGGGATTTAGCCCCAAGCGGACTGAGGAGGCACTTACTAGAATTTGCGATGCAAATTACTGGGTGCAGTGGAAATATGTACATATTTCTACAATACTATTTTTAAGGTAAGAATACATTATTCTACATTGTTTTTTTTGCAATATATTTATTTTTAATAGCTCCAAATTTGAACGAATCAAGCGACACAGTTATATATAGACACACTGGCTATAGCATTTCTAACTAGGTGTCTTGAACATTAAATGAGAATTTTACCTAATTGCAATAGCAAAAGTATGAATGAAGCGAAATGTTATACAGTTCTTTTCACTTATACATTTCTACAAGTATGACATTAGTTGGAAGGATATAAGTAATTCTATTTGTAAATTTTAAAATAATTTAACACACACGCGTTGTGTTGGTTACCGCGATAAATGGTAGTCATGTTCTTTTTCAAGAATCAAACTATCTCCATACCATGTTTCATTTAAATCGATGCAGCGATTTAAGTATAAAGCGTAACAAGCAGACAGACTTTCTTTCGAATTCATAGTGTGAGGTATGGATTAAGAATTCTTTAGTTTCAAAAACTTAAAAAAAAACTTTTTCTTCTGCATTCAATTACTATGATATGACTAGATAAATGTACGAAGCCTTTTGAACCATTATTTAAAGACTGTTAAAGACATTGACGAATTATGCTTTGAAGACTTTTTATCCATTATCCAAATAATTGTAAAATCCCCTGTGGCAGCATTACACCAAACGGAGTGAGGTACTCAAAATTGTCTTTTGTAAGTTCTTTCTGAAATCAAACCAATTTTTCATTCCATCGATAATGTTTTGATGATCTGTAAATATTTGTTTCTAAGTTTATAGGTACTCTATGTAAAATATGTACGTACTTACAACAAAAATATATTTTAACCCGTTTGATTAGTATCTTAAGTTCAAATTCTACTTAGTTTGGGACTAGATAGCGCTGTGTGTCAGATGTTCAAAAAGTTATTGCTATATTAAAGCTTGGTAAGATTACAAATAAGGAGAGTTTTCTGAGCTTTATACTGTCCGATGTTATTTAATACCTCATTCTGTCTGACAAATAATTGAGCGTACTAAAGAAAAGGGGCCGTGTCTGGTTCTAATACAATTTTAGACAAGATACGCCATTTAAACTTGATATGAATGATATTTCAAAGGAAACTAAACGGCCGAAAGTCCTAAAATTTTGGGTATCACTGAGTAAAGCTTCATAATATCTTCAATTAGTGAGAGAGACCCGAGCCCAGCAGTGGGACATTATGGGTTGTTGATTGATTGATTGATTGATAATGTTACATTGGTACTATGTGGTAAATGTCGCTGATGGCACAATTATCCATATTCGTACATAATTTGTACTTATACCCTTGTATTGTGTTGTTGTTTGTTTACCTAAATAAATATAAAAATAAAAAATACAATATTGAATACGGTTTTGGCTGACTTTTAGTATTGCAAGCCAAATGTATTACGCCAAAGGGTGAATATGTTTCTTAACATTCTTTATTTACGTCGTTTCCCTTCGCCCATAATATATATAATTAACAGATTGAAATTATACTTACTTAAATCCTTCTTTATTTCAAATTAAAGGAACAACATGATTACTAGAATCGAATATAGGTAATTATTTCATATTTTTAAATATCACAATAATTGCATTTTATCGAGGATTGAATACAATATACACTTACTATAAATATTTTTCGGCGTGCAGTAGGATTTGTTTTCAGCTACGATAAAATATACTAAAAAAAGAAGAGAGGGCAAGTGTGGTGAAATTAAAGTGTTCTACTTTTTCTGCATGTATCACAAAGCGTGGAGAGTGCACCACTTTGCGTTCCACCGGCCTCCATCCTTTCGTGTAAGAGAGGGGATGATCTGCTGGAAGTGCAGTGAGACCATATTTAGAAAAAAAATAACTACCACTTTTGTACCTAAGTTTTCTACTAGTCTAGTAGTAAGTCTCAAACTAGTCAATACTAATATTAAAATTTAATTATTTTTGAAGTAACTCTGTTTGTTTATCTATCTATCTATGAATAAACCGCTGCAAACATTTTAAATTTGACATAGAGGTGTTTTGATTCTTGAGAAAGGCCACACCATACTCTTTACTGCGATAACTGACATACACACAGGCAGTATTACCATTACTAGTCTTATTTTTAAAATAAGATTTTACTGGAGCATCTGCTTTCATTTAATTTTTTTTTTTTTTTTTACAACTCCCGCGTTACGAATATACATTCCTGTATCGCGGGGATCTTTACAAACATACATGAAACGGACACAATGTACACCCAGACTTAAAACAACAATTTATGGATCACACAAAGTGTTGTTCCATGTAGGATTTGAACCCACAATACTTGGCGCAGTAGGAAGTGGTGTGGCGACCACTGAAACCACTAGGCCAACCGTGCTTTAAGGATACTTGTTTACTTTCAGATCTGGCTGCAACTTTCTTACGGTGGAATAACCGGAGACAAATTAAAAAAAATAATATTTCACTGGTATTAAAACAAGGTTTACTTAGCTGCGATGCAACCTGATAACTCAAAAAAGAAATAGTTGTAAAAAATACCACGGTCATATAGATCTTCTTTCAGAACTGAACTTTTTTTAAAGGAAAACTGAATTATTTTTAATTATCAATATTACGTAACTATAAGCTAGTCATGTCCTGATTTTCGGTTGTTGTTATTTAATTTCAAAACGTTAATAAATATTACGCAAAGAATACTTATAAATACGGAACCAAATCAAAATATTAAGTATCGATTAGACATGTCTAATCGATACTTAATATTTTGATTCGGTTTTAATATTAAAAAGTAAAAATCAATGTATTATTAATTTTTTTTTGAAAATATTACACTTACTTACTATTTTAATTAATTAACCTTTAACTAATTAATTAAATTTTTTTAGGTGTGTACTCTATTAAAATAGTGGAATAAGTATAAGTGAGTTTGATTCTAGAATGTATTGCAACAAGATCCATCAAGCGCCGACAGTCGAGAGTATAAATTACAAAATTATTAAATTTTCTGTTGCAGAGAACAAACTTATAACTCACTTCGTAATTTCTAAAAAGAAACCAAATAAAAATTACTTCACCACTGTTTCTAAGTTACATTCAAAACAAGATCGTCCCGGATCCCGGCAAGAATCCCATCTCTATATGCCTGTCTCATTCAGCAGGACTGTAGTACCCTCAACGCTCTGACATTTTCCTCAAGCTCTGTTACACCCTCTTCCACTTTTATTTTCATAGAACCAAATGATGCTTAATGCTGTTTTTGGTTTTTTGTACCTTTGTCTTTGTGAGGTGCTGAGTCATTTAAAGGGCTTTGAAAGATTAAAGAGATTTTGTAGTAAAATAGTACAATTTAAAATGTTCAATTCTTATATAATGTCGTGTTACTAAGGCTTAATGTAATATATGTAATAATATAATGTTAATTAATGTTAATATAATGTAATGTGACATTCTAAAAGTTAGTTATTCAATCAAAATAAAGAAGGTTTCCCCGAATTTCTGTTGTATAACACTTTAAAATTATGAAACGAGGAAGTTTCAAATATTCTTAAAATGGTATTCATATATTTTCGTTCGATAATTATGTCTTATACCTTCTTCACGGCCTTTGTTCAGCAATGAACAGGAATAATGACAATGAATTGTTATACGTTACTTTGTCACATTTTTAAAGCATTAGCAAACGATTCTGAAGCAAGGCATTAGACTTAGTTATTGTCTACATTCGCAACGAGTATAGTGAGCACTGCTCTTGAATAGTGCTCATGCTTTAAATCAGGTAGAGTCACTTTAGCAGGCTCATAAGTAACAATAAATTAAGTGCGAAATAAAGAAATATATTATTACTAAACTCAGTCCACAATTACATTAGAGCATCAAATATGTCCTTGAAGAGTTCTGCTATTTATAAGACATCTAAAACATCAATTAAGGGTTGAGGCAGACAATAGACAGATTAAGATTACTAGACGTCACCACAACCTAGAAATCCTTCTAATTCTTACTACTCTAGCGTTGCGGGTGTTAACTGAAGACAACAGGTACTTACTTTCAGATATGTATTATTAAAAAGAATATTATTTATCTGAAACAATCATAAAACATCAGAGTTATCGTATTTATTCACTGCACCCTCTTTATCTTCTTTGATAAGTTCTATACAAATGACTCCAGTTACTTTATAATATTACTTGTTACAGGATTTTCTATTCAAGTTAAGTGTATTTTAGCAGCTAAACAAAAAAGTGTTCTTAAACATCTAATGCACAACACACTAGACGAAGTGTTGTTATAAACCATTTTACCTAATATATAAAACATTTTCTTGGCAGCGACACATTCAGGTTTAAAACAAGCGAGTTTACATAACAGTGAGAGCAGTGCACGATATTAAAATAAACTTCTAAATCACTCGTAGTATCACAGATATAGTGTGTATTTTTTACTGAAAATTATTCAAGAACTAATTTTTTTTGGTTTTTGTAAAATTGTATTCTTACGTTTAATTTTGTTTGAATTTTTGATATTTATGTATTTGCATTTGTTTAAACACCCATATTTCTAAAAGGATTAGCAGAGGCAATTTAAATGACCCTGTTTTGCGATTTATACTCCACTTATACAATGATGTGTAATAAAACGGTATAAGGTGAACGTCTGAGCTTTGGAACTATAAATAAAGAACTGAAAAAGTATATGAAACCTCTGCCACTGGGTAAGCTCATGCAAGAAGGCCTCAAAAGACACACTAAAAAGCTCAAATTAAATTTGATGACCTTCTTTCTAAGGAAACATCTATGCATAGCAGGGAACTAATATAGGAATTTGTTAAAATGTGATAGCAATGGAATAAAACATTGACAGGGATGACTAATATAGTCCGCATCCACATGGATGATGACTGCCCAAAACCGGAATTAGGAGCTCCTTGGGGAGACCTTTCGTTCAGCAGCGATTGGTTGAATCTAATATATATTTATATATTCTAATATATATTTATTATATATATTTATTATTCTTAACAGTATTATACCTACGCTGTGTGCCTCAGTGAAGCGGAGTTTTCAGAAATGTCATCTCCGGTATTGTCGATTTGTTCTGGATATTGAAACAATATTGAAGGGGAAAATATCATTTGTTCTAAGTGTGGCGAGACCTACGATCAATTTTGCGCAAAAATAGTCGGTGAGACCTTTAAAACATTAACGTCTAAATTTATTTCACCTTGATTGTGTCAGGGTTGCCGTTTCAAACTTCCCAAGGATGACAACTCTGATACCTCTGTGCGCATGATACCCCATTATACCAAACTAAACGAGTCTTTTACCAGCTTACCACTTTCACTTTTAACACCTATAAATTCTGACAATATTACAAAACATAGGGTTGGTGTCGGTCATATGCGACAACCAACTAATAAGCCTGCAATTTTGACATGTGATAATATCCGTGCTGTTATCCGTGAGGAACTAAATAATATTGTTGTAAGTCACCTCCCCAGTATCATAAGCGAGATATTTGAAAATCACCTTACCAGTCGCAAATATTTGCAGTCTATTGAAACACTGAGTGGTAATATTGCAGCTGTAAACAGAAAATTACAGAATATGGCTGTGACAGAGATATTACCCAAACGTCTTAATCCAGAAATTCAAGCGACTACCAAAAGCCGTGTGGTTAAATCTTCTAATAAATGCATTAGACAACAGGGCGTGGGCTTTTTCTACTCGATTCAAAATGATATAATAGGATCGATGCCGGCTATACCGGCTCCACCAGTGCATAGTACTGCGCCAGAAAATATGCGCCAAAGTTGTCTTCTCGTCACACCTCAGTCATATCTTCTAAGAATCGTAAATGCGATCAACCAAATCAACCAAAATCATCTATGCCTTGGGTTTTGTCCGATGCTCACATCAACGGAAGCGGGCAGTCATTTGGAGAAGGGATGGATTGAGGTCCGACGTAGGCGCATTGCCTCACTTGGTTCTGTGCTGCGAGGAACCGCAGCACCTGGTAGCACTAAGCTGGAAGCGTCGGAGAGATGGAGGTATCTACATCTATATTATGTGAAACAAGGAACCTCCGATAGTCAAATATGGGGACACCTAGCTACCATCTGTGAAAGTGACGTTTGCATCGTGGAAGCCGTGCCGTCGTAATTTTTGTGCCCCAAAAGAAGATATCCAGTAGACATTCTGTTTTGATCCCGGGTGGTCGCAGTTTCAAGCTACGATTTTTGTATCAAAATGTGCGTGGACTAAAGACCAAACTACTATTATGGAGATCTAGTTTGATGCTCACTGAAAATGATTTGGTAGCCATAACAAAGACGAACTTGAACCATTCGGTTGAGAACGTGGAACTATCAAACGGGGATTGGGGCATCAATCGCAGAGATATAGTGTCAGCGGGCGGGGGCGTGTTAGTGGCCGCTTGTCCTGGTATTATCATGAGAAGGCGATGTGAATTAGAAAAAGTCCGTGGTGAGGATTTGTGGGGCTCATTTACGTTCCATGGACAGAATGTATTCGTGTGTGTTGTTTACATTAAACCGATCGCAACCGAAGCTAAATTCTCCAATTGAAAAGAATTGTGATAATCCTTGGTGATCTTTATCTCAAAAGTGTATCTATTAATGTCACTAACTATTACTGTTATTTTTTGAGCTTTTGTAACATGGCAGATGCGAATGTGGTAATAAATATGCGAGGAAGTAAGTTAGATGTGGTACTGATTCGTGATGGAACGGGAGTAAGCTGTACATATGTCAGAGTCACTCAGCTGGTTCGAAGATATCATTTAGGTCAGAAGACATAATTTACCTTAACACTTACTTGTACTTGAGTATTATGAAAGGTAGACGATGCCTTTCACCGTAAATAAGTCTTTTAAGTATATTGTAAAGACAATAAATTATCTAGAAAAAAAAATTGAGACAAATAAAATTTTTATTTATTTTATACACATTCCCTATTGATTTAGAAAATGTCGTCACGACCGCCGTATGCTGATATAGGAACTTATTAGGAGAAACTATAAAATAAAGAAATATACAATTTGCTTGCAAACTAAACTATTTAATAATAATAATATTCGTTTTCGTCTATAAAGTAAGTGACATAAACAATAAAAGTATATTACAAGTAAAAATTACAAATTAAAGTCACCCTGCGAACAAGATGGTCTTCAAAAACTTTCTTAATGAGTGTTATATAACTTCTTAATACGGTTTTCGGGTAAAAAGCATTTTATTACAGCTGACAAGCATTTGATGGAAAGTCGGGATAATTTTTACAGTTAGGCTTGTCGTATAACGAGAGATATTTGGAAGAAAAAAATAGTTTTTTTACCCTAAAGACATTATTTTCGTTTACTAGTGCGTTTTCATATACTTCAGAGAAGGTTATATTCTAATACAGAAAGAAATTGTTGATATTTTTCTTTTGACATATTTGGTACATGTTATGTATTTTTTATCTTTCCCTACCACTTTGACCGATCAACACATAAAGATAAGATATCCCTGCATCAAAACTAATCAGAAGAAATTTAAAGGAGTTGGAAATAAAATTAATTCATTTCCCTTACGTATTGTTAACTACTACAGTATTCAAGAATAGTTTAAATTTTTCAAGATCTTATGTACTGTACGACTAATTCGAATACCTAAATGAAATTCTTATTCTTATGCACATTTGATTCTGGATTAATGATAGCTTAATTGAGTGCCTTTGACCTAAAAAAGCACTGCTTTAAATGATATCAGAATTATTTAACTCCACAATATAACAAACTCAGTTATAATACCATGTATAAAACAAAAATAAGACAAATCATTTCTCTTGAAAATATACAGAACAAAAGGCTAAACTAAGACTTTCAGTCAGTTTNATAATGTATCCTAAAAATTTTGCCTATCAAGGTTCTGCTGCCCGTCTGTCTGTCACCAGGTTCTATCCCATGAACGGTGTTAGTTAAACAATTTAAATTTTTACAGATCATGTATTTCTATTGGGGCTACAATAACAAATACTTACGACAGAATAAAATAAAAAATTAAGTGGGGCTTCCATACAATAAATGTTTTAGTCATTCTTTGCTGGATAATAACAATGGCAACAGGTAGACGCTTAAAATGATTAGAAAATGAGACAGAACCCTTCTTGCGCGAGTCCGAATCGTAATTGGCCGATTTGTAGAGAATTCTTAAGGCGTTGGTCGCACTTCTTCTGTACTTTGTAAACTCTTGCAGCTAAACTGCTTATGCTAAGAATTGTTTCATGTGACAGTGAATGGAGTTCAAGCCCGCAATCGCAAACTCGCAAGTCCGGGTCTTTAACAATGGCGCTTACACAGTTTGATTATGTCCGTGAATGCTTATTTTTTTTTTTTAAATATTTTGGTTACAAAACTTTTTGATATCGAAAGAATCAAGCAGATCACATATATTTATTTAAACGCAATCTAAGGTGTTTTAGTCAATATCTCGTCGTATTTCTGTGTAACCATGTAAAAATATGTTATACTAGCACTTGTCATTTGTCACAGTTAGAAGTAGCCTATGTCCTTCCTCAATAATCAAAGTATCTCCACACCAAATTTCATTGAGACCGGTGCAGCGGTTTAACCGTGAAAGCATGACAGACAGACAGAGTTACTTTCGCAGTTTTTAGCCTATCTACTGCCACTATTAAACGTAGAATGAATGCGAGAGAGAATAGAGTGCCAGTTATCACGTTCTTGGGTAGTCCCTATCTATCAGATTCCAGATGCTGAAATAGTTGGAAAACAGCCTGAACTACGTTTGGCTAATCACAGCCCAGTATTTTTCTATTCTAGGGTAGGCAGAATGTTAAAGATTTTGACATTCTGTTTTTGCTTTACATTTTGATTTAAAATCCATAAATTATTCAAGTAAATTCTTTTTTCTTTAGTACAAATTTTTATTATTTCATAATTAATATTCGTAATTGAAATGGAAAATATTTTAATTACATTTCTCATTGCATACTAAGTTATATACCGGATTCAGTTGCAACATTATTCATATTGCATACAGCTGTAAATATAGATACCTTTTGACTAAGATGGTGATGATGAAATACTTTAAAATGTGATATTACTTTATACTAGTGTCTTACTTCAGTTGCTCCCCACCCAGTAATAGCAACAATGTCCCCTGGCCCAAATTCACTTGAGCTATTTTCAACTGGTATAGTGTCGGTAGTTATTCCGTCTATAGTCATTCCTTCATCTATAACGATTATACCGATATTATACTGAAATTTTCCAGGTCGATACATCAGATGCTGGTAAATCAAAGCTGAATTATATTCATGGCCTATATAATGTATATTCTTTATTTACTGCCACAGCTTTTGCTTATGTTTTCCATCAGGTAATGTAAAGTTATTTATGAAGGGCCATACATAAAAAAGGAATTGAACAAACCTCCTCTCTAAGGACAAACGTATATTTAAAATTGCATTATGAAAAGCTGATTCTTATTCTCATCTAACAAAAAGACTCCTATAAGTGTGGTTACATTTGGTTTAACGCATTAGGAGTAGAAAAAGGTTAATTCAATACAAAAACGGAAATTAAATTTGGTAAAATGTATTTACTTTAACATTAAAACATCTTTCAATATATGATACATAACATAATAACAATAAACAAAAAACAACTATATTACTCAGAAAACAAAATTAGTAAGAACTTCATTTTTAATAATTAGTAAAATTAATAATTAAAGTTTTAAAAACAAATTAACATACTAATAGATATGCTTAAGTTACCTATTAATTGTTTTACAGGTATCAGTTTATTTGGTAAAATATTTTTCGTCAAATTTCAGTTTGCAAGCAATTTATTGACAAAGTTTTGTTTCCCAAATAAATTTCCAGGAAATTATCATTTGGCATCATTTTACTTTGTATACTTTTCTCGAGCAGGCTTAATGATATAAAACACTCAAAGCTATTTTTCCATTTTATGTGGGAATGCTTAATTTTTTTTTCCTAAACAAATTTCGCTCACTCGATGGAATACAGCTTAAGCGTTGTTTCAAATATACGATTTTTGTGAGACTGTTGTATCACTCCGGTCAAGCCAGAGCATCCCCCATGGTAAATATATTTTCTTAACTAACATCAAAAGTTGAACGAAGTTTTCAATTTAACTGTATTATTTTTATGTTTGTTACTTTAGTACTTCAAAATTTTAAAAACTGATTTGATTTTTTGTTTACAGTTGTAACTTATGGTTTAATATGGTTCTACTATATCTTAATTTAAAAAAAATGCCAGGCCTTATTGTGAAGAGGAAAAAATTGAAAAACCAGAACCCGAGTACGTTTAAAGTTTTCGTAAAATTCACTTGATCTATGTCATCTTGCTGTTACAAATCTATGGATACCTCATTAATTAAAAACAGTTCAGTATTTTAGGCGTCTTGGTAGAATATACAAATATACATAAATTGGCAATACTATTACTATTCCTTTTGATTCCTTTTTTAATATTCGGGTAAGAATTATCAATAAATATTTTTATTTTAAGCCCAGGCATAAAGAGAGGTGTTATAAGTTTGACGACGATGTCTCTCTGTGTGTGTATCTGTCTGTGGGATCGTAGCTCTCAAAAGGTGGACCGATTTTGTTCTTAATATCGGTCCAGCAGTGTAAGAGTATCAGCTCTTTTTCAATATGATTTAAAGCATTTTTGGCGTATGATCACTCGATTAATGGCTTGCGTACGGAATTTTTAATTTTTTAAATTATATTTTAGTTTATAGATAGATTAAAGTGGGTAATCCTTTTTTATAAGATATTTTTTCTTCGTTTTTTATAAGAATCTTTGTAGTATAATCTTCCATCCATCATTATATTCAAATTTTATATACCCGTCATGGTTTTAACGTAACTTCTTATCATGGGGTGACCAATACGGGTGTAAACAGTAGGGTAATTGAAATTATTTTTACACAAACCGAATGATGCGACACCAGCTAAGAGATATTTGTGTGAAACGGCTGGACCGCCAAAGTCCTCCTGAAAAATAAATAATTTTTATATAAAACCAAAATTAGGCCCTTAACTACGTCCCTAATAAACCTATTTTGATTGTGTTACAGACCCTTAACGTGACCGACTCATTAACGTGACCTCCGTAATAACTTATATGCTCATGGTATCGTGCCACCAGTGTTCAACATCCAAATATAGACGGGCCGTTGTTGCTTACTTTAATTTTTTCTTCATCATCAATCAATCAACAACCCATAATGTCCCACTGCTGGGCTCGGGTCTCCTCTCAGGAGAGGGTTAAGGCCATACGTCCCCACGCTGGCCAAGAGCGGGTTGGGGACTGGCAAGACTACGTTGTGGCTACGTAATCTTGCCGTTGGATGTTTTTAAGCCGCCCAAAGGCCTCCAACTAAGCTTCACGACTGTTATCGTATGATAACAACCGGGACCGACTGCTTAACGTGACCTCCGAATCACGGAGACGCTCATGGTAACATGCCACCAGCGGTCACCCATCCATGTACTGACCGCGCCCTCGTTGCTTACCCTCGGTGATTGTTTCTATTCACTGAGTGCAACTGGGCTATGAGCGCCTCTTGAAATTTTTTCTTCATTTTCTCTTAAACACATCTCCCGCGGTGTAATGTACAAACCTACGTGAAACGGACACAAATAGCACCCATACTTAGAACAACAATTTGCGGATCACACAAAGTGTCGTGTAGGATTTGAACCCACAAAACTTGGCGCAATTAGAGCAAGCGTGGCGACCGCTTAAACCACTAGGCCAACCGTGCAGTCAAAATAAATAAATCAAGTTTTTCAAATTAGGAAACATGCTTTAAACTGTTACATAAAAACATCCTGATAACAAAACCATATAAAAATAAAAAGAATTTCTTACCCCGCATGCTTTGATATTGTCTTTGCCTGCACAGTACATTCTTCTGGTTAGTTTTCTGTATTTTCTCTCGCAGTTAGTTCTGTTGATAACAGGTACCTTAGCTCCCTGAAGGACAACAGAGGGTTCACCATCGACCTACGGAAAACAAGAATAGATCTAGCAGGAAAAGTGTAACAGTGGCCCATCTTGAGGACGGCCACTGCAAGCCGTAGATGGCACGAGGTACTTCGAAGTTCCAGGAATTTCACCACAATATTTTTTAAATGTTTTGAATAATTGAGAAATCAAGGTATAAAAATATGTACGTAAATGTAGATAAGTACTAATACCTAAATTTATCTGCACTCCTGAGTAATGACAGGGAATTGATAATAATTTGATAAATATTTTCAGAACTTTAAAAGTCTAAATACTAATTTCAACATAAATACAGTTTTTTTTATAAAAAGTGACTTTATGGTTAATTTGACAAAAACAATAATGTTATTAAACAAATAAGCAATTTCGTGAAATATAATTTAAGTCAAGGAATTGTTATTT
>PKRV01002450.1:0-10297 GCA_003709505.1 Hyphantria cunea
AAAGATATTTACACTGTCTTATGTACAATAGTTCATATATACACCTTATAAACTACCATCACCAAAGTGTAATCAAATACATTAGTAATGTAATTAAATGCAAGTTTGTTAGAATCCAATTTATTAAAACCCAGTCTATAACTACATTTCTAACTATAGTACAAGTTATTGTTTCTCAAGTTCGCAACAAGACAAACGTGAGAACATAGTACTAAGCACAACTAGAGCTTTCGGAACGACATCAATAGCACTAGCAA
This sequence comes from Hyphantria cunea, assembly GCA_003709505.1. NCBI lineage: Eukaryota > Metazoa > Arthropoda > Insecta > Lepidoptera > Erebidae > Hyphantria > Hyphantria cunea. Next base: position 258 of record PKRV01002450.1, read on the forward strand.
TTGTACTCTTTTGGCAAGAGTCGACGTCTTAACTATTATTTAGATCGGTAAAATTTAATTAGAAAAGTGTACCATCTTATTACACACCACTTGACTCAGTAAGTGTTTAGTCTCTTAATCGTAATAATTCAAAATTAAAAACATAACATCCTAAGAATATCTCCTATCTTCACAATTCACTTCCACAAGAAACTTACTGCTTTATAATTGAGCTAAAGGTCCAAAACATAATATTTGAAATATCTTTGGTTTTCAATGCAGTTAAAAAATANACGTTTAACTCTCAAATGCTATCGTGCAGCGTGTTTGGCGTCGTTTGAGATATAACCGTTTAAACGTGCGCGCGTTTAGCTAAAACACTTATTTGTAAAATATGTCACTTTTACAGAGCTCGCCCGTTTGCAGCACGACGTGACACGACCGTCGTCTCGCGGGGAACACGAGTGTGATAATGCAACGAGCGTGTGTGTGGTGTGTTGTCACGCGGGTGGGTGGGTGGCGCGTTGCGCGTATAGCGCGCGCGCGCGCGCTCTCGCCCGTGCGCTCACTCGGCACGCTCTCGCGTTTTCGCGTTCTATTCAGAAGCTCCCTGGTTGATCCTGCCAGTAGTTATATGCTTGTCTCAAAGATTAAGCCATGCATGTCTCAGTGCAAGCCGTATTAAGGCGATACCGCGAATGGCTCAATATATCAGTTTTGGTTCCTTAGATCTTACTCAGTTACTTGGATACTGGACGGTGGATCACTTGGCTCGCGGGTCGATGAAGAACGCAGTTAACTGCGCGTCATAGTGTGAACTGCAGGACACATTTGAACATCGACATTTCGAACGCACATTGCGGTCCGTGGAGACACATCCAGGACCACTCCTGTCTGAGGGCCGGCTGTATAAAATACAAATGCCACATTGCGCGTGCAAAAATTTCAGTACACCTGGAGTNAAAAATAATGCTTAAATAAAAACACCAAGCCAAATCATAGATTGGCTAAGGTTTAAGGGGTTTAAGGAATATCACGTGTTTTTTCAGATATTAATTTTTCAGTGTAGTATAACTCTAAATATACTAACAGTTGCCAAATTGGTTTATAATTTGTTCATTGTTTTATTAATTACACTTGCACAAATTAGCCGAATATATATATATATAGGTATAATAGAAATGCAAAGTTAAAAAGCAGTAAAAAATTATTGACTTTTGTACTTTTTAAGGATTTTTCGGCGACTGTTCTCCATGGATCTGGTGACTATCCAGACGCAGAAGTTATAAGAAATACACCCAATGCCATTGATTATATTAACGAAGAAAGTGTGAGGTAGGTAGCCCGTGGTCTTCTTCATAGTTCCTACTAAATTAATGGCAGATTTGACGAATTCCTCTGCACTTGGTGCAAAGAATGAACTGCGTCGGATCCCAGACATGTTCGAACATACAAATCCTGGTAAAACACATTGTACAAGTATTCCCTTTTTTGAATATTCCATTTCAAGGCCCTCGGAGAACTTTTCCACGTAGGCCTGTGGACAAGAAATGTCAAACATTTAGCTGGAAATAACACAGTTGAATTTAAGTAGTTTGTTATTTTTTACGCGTATACGCAGAATTAAATCTTGTTTGTAAACATAGTGTTATAGCGTTTAATGAATTAATATTTATTTGATAGTGTGTACTATGAAGACTGATAACAAAATAAAACTTCAAAATCGTTCAAACAATTGATTATAGTTTTTTTAATGTACCATTCGACCTCACAGAAAACCAGTAAAAGCGATTGTTTCGAAACAATATCGAAGATTTAGAATGAGCGTTATCTGTTCATGTTTTATTCTAATCTTACAAGCTCTAGGATATTTTGAAACGAAAACACAATGTAAATAATATATATCCATGTAATTTATTTTCCCTTAAACTTTCATAATGTTAATAAAGTGTCCTATGAATACACATATACTTTGAAACAAGACGAGTTTGAAGAAGAGAGTGACAGACGAGTTTTATATTGGCTCGACAGGTTGTTAGGTCCTGCGAGACAGGGAATGAAATATTGTTACTTTTCTTTGAGTTTATTCTCAATATTATAGTTGAAAAAAAGGTCTTAAGAAGTCATTTATGAATTTCTTATTTGTATTGTATTTTGTTATTAACAAATAGAGGAATAATGTTACTTTTCTTTGAGTTTATTCTCAATTTTATAGTTGAAAAAAAGGTCTTAAGAAGTAATTTATGAATTTCTTATTTGTATTGTAGTTTGTTATTTATTACTAACATTTTTAAAATGTAATTCCTTCCCAAAGCTTTCAAGTTACTAAAGTACTTTTCAGATCAAAGATATTTATGAATTTCGCCTTAAAGAAGACATTTTCTATTTTTTTAAAGTAACGGTTGATTAAAATATGAAGTGATTTTATACTCAACTTACCACTATAGGAAAGAATAAAATATCATACGTGCATACATTTGCTAATACGAAGATTTCAATTAAGCAAAGAACCAAACTTTAACGTCATCTTTTTTTTAATTGACCTCTCATAAATTAATTATCATAAATTCAATAGGTTTCTAATAATAGAGGTCATGATTTTAAAGTAAAAATTCCAATTCAGAAACTATTTATTGGGCTCATGCTCAACGGCCTCCGGTAGTGATGATGTTTCAAATGTAATATAATCATACCTTGGTAGCTGCGTAAACGGTGAGCAGTGGACTAGGAATGATCGAAGACGCAGACCCGATGTTGATGACGACACCTTTTTCTCTCTTCACCATGGCAGGTACGACTAGTTTAGTCATCCGAGTCACTGACACAATGTTGGCTTTGATCAGATTTGACATCAGCTTATCCCTGGTGACAAAGAAAATGATTATGAAATATATGATGGACCACATTAAATTTTTATTTTTTATAAACGATTGTAATAATGACTAATCAGTCAGATGAAAAGCTAGAGTAGAATCCAATAGTGGGGGTCACGATCCTCATTGAGATTGCCGATAATGCAGCATGGTGACACACACTAGGCGGCCTTGTTTTTTTTTAACGTGTGGACACCCCCTCTGGCCGTACACTAGGCGGCCTACCGAGATGTTTTTTTTCACGCGGTATTGAGTAAAATAGATGTAGAAAAAAAAAGTCTCACAAATGCCCGTTTGATTCCAAACCATGCAGAACCTGTGTTATGGTAATATGGAAAGATTATTAATATGGATATATGTATTGATAAATTACAACCAGGGACTGCCTCCTTAGTTGAGCGGTTAGCGTGAGTGACTGCCGTTCAACAGGTTTCAGGTTTGATAACTGGAAAGCTGTTAGATTTTTTTTACAAGAAATTATTAACAGGAAACCGCAAACCGGAGTATGGAAAATGGCTGTGTTTCTCGCCCGTACCTTGGAGAGCTCGTTAACCCATTGATCCCGGTTATCATGAACATCTATGGCAATCGTTATTGGGGAGTCAGTACCTTTAAAATATACTGGTATCTATCTTTTTTTACGTTTAGAAACCCCCTCGGGCCTTCACCCCACCGGGGTTTGCCGCGGGGCGGTGTGTCGGAATCGAACCGAATAAAACCACACGGTGTGCCACTCTACGCCTGAGACGGGAGGGGTTCGGGAACCGCTTTCTTACGCCATCCGGATCATACTGGTATTTATCTAGTTTAACCTTAGAATTAATTCAGTTCGCCCTCAGGATTGCGAGTTTGATACCAGTCGCTCTATAAAAAAAACTGATATTCAAGTAAAACCGGTTGAACTTGTAATCGACCTCAATTAATCTTGGCCTTTATAATAAAGGCTACGAAGATGATAATGATGATCATAAACCGCACCAAAGCATAAAACAGAAATGATTACGCTTATCATACAATTAAAGGTACTAGGTGGGAATCAAACCCGGTTAGGTTTTTTTATTATATATGGCCCTGCCAAAGTTACTCTACTCTGATCCAAGAGTTGTGGTCACCATACTCATTGCAAATCCAGATAATGCAACAAGACAGCATGGTGACCCACACCATGATGGCCTAGTGGTGCTTCTGCATCATTGGACGGTGGACAGTCATGGTCACTAACCACTAAACTACTAAACACTAAAATAGATATATATTAAACTGCTGTTTTGATTTTGCAATTCAAAGTAACAGATCCATTTCATCAACAACCCATAATGTCCCACTGTTAGGCTCGGGTCTCCCTTCAGGAGGTTAATTTATTAAAGTTTAATGATATTATTTTTTGTTTAGGAGTTAAAGTATTTAATTACACGTTAATATCTCAAATATTTCTTGGTAAACGCCTTGAGTTTTAAAAATAAACTATAACATTCACATCCTTATTAAAGTGACCTCTACAAACCTTAAAAACAAAAAGTCCGTAAAGACATTCACTCGATAGCAAAAATACAGTTTTAAAAGTATCCAGATTTCAATATCAAAAAAATAATTTCGGTCAATACTTTTTTAATAATTATATTTACTGCCTCAATAGTCTAATGGTTAGCGTAAGCGACTGCAGATCAAGAGGTATCGGGTTCGATTCCTGAATCGGACTGCTGTTGGGTTTTTCTTACAAGAAATTCTCAATAGAGGCCGGAGTATGGCATATGGCTGTTTCCCGCCTGTGCCTTGGAGTGCACGTTAAGCCGTCTGTACCGGTAGATATACTGTAAACTAGTTCAACCTTCGAATTCAGTTCACCCTCAGAATTGCGGAGGTCCGATGCCCGCCGCTTCGTGTAAAAAGTGACATTCAGGTAAAACCGTTTGAACTAATAACCGATCCAAAATCTTGGGGTTAATAAACACCAGGAGGATGATAATGATTTTTATAACTTAGATTGTATGTAAATATTTTCTTTAAAAAAAATATTTACATACAATCTAAGTTAATTTAAAACCGGTAAAAAATGCAGATTATTTTTCGATTAACATGTAGGTTACCTACTGGCTCTGCCTCGTTTGGGGTTAGACGGCCGTATAATAAATTTACATAAGCATTATTTGAGAACACAATAGCCCACTTTAAATACACGTGAAAATAAGAAAGACTGAGAAAATATTTAATATTGCACTCGAGTTTTCAATTAAAACGAAGATAAGTACCGAGAAGCCTAAACGATCTAAGTAGTTTATTCTAAGAGTGATATAAAACCAAGATAGTTATAAAACTGTAATTGTAAGGCTAACTGTAATTAAGACTTTGACACTATGATTACTGTGCTGTAACAACAAGCTGTTCCCGTGTCCCTCCAATTGCATTCTCTTCTTTCTCTCTCTTACCGTGCCAATACATAAATTTGTATTAAAAAAACCTAAGGTCCCTTCCGAACGCTAAGACTTTTTGCCCGTACGCTGCATTTCACAATATCTTCTCCCGTCCTCCCTGAAGATCTGGACCTTATTCTTAAGTTTCTGGTTTACGTCTTTTCAAGGTAGCAAATAGGTTTTTTTAAGATTTGACTGGATTTTTCAGATCCTATCATAGCTTGGAGCAGAGTTGATCAAAGTCAGAAACGGACACGTTCAGTCTTAAATTCGATATTCAGAGAGCTTTAACAAGTCGATAATCCCTACCGGAGTTGAACTTATTGATCATGGCAAGTTCTCTAAATATATGCTTTCTGTACGTCATTACAAAATCGATTTCATTCACCGTAAGTCTAGAAACTATCTATTTAGTCACTGGAGACTTCTGACTGAGCGATTAATCGATGATCGTGGTACTTGTATGTTAATTTAGATAGTTTTACAGTTAATATAAGTTTTATCAAAGTTATTAATGTTTCTTCGATCGTATAGTGAAACTAATGGCACGTTATCGAGAACATACAGAATATGCAACATATGAAATATATTCACACAGCCACAATTCCTACCGTATTCAACACACAACGCTAAGCCATCCGAGACGATTAAGCTGAAACCATTAAGTGTAATGTTGGGGCAGCCATTATATTAATTCTACAGATGAGGTCGCATCTCCAGGGCAGGGAAGGTTGTAAATTATAAATGAGATATTTTTGTACGTGTTTGTTCGTCGATATGTGAAACACAAGGCAGATACTATAATTTGTGCAAAACAGTGTAAGTGTAGTGTGATTCAGACAAAGCAATTACTATTTTTCCTGTCTTTTTTTTTGTTTTTTTTCCATTACAAGACCCTTTTTATAATATGCTTCCCAAAGTTTTTTATAACTATTTTGGACTTAAAAGCCAAGCTCTTGGATTTTAGAATTAAATATTTGTTTTTTTTATGGCATCGCGGGCAAACGAGCAGACGTATCGCCTGATGGTAAGCGATTACCGCCGCCCATGGACATCTGCAACACCAAAGGCGTCACAAGTGCGTTGCCGGCGTTTGCCGGGGGAGGGGTTGGGTTATGGGCCTCCGGGATCTGCACTGACACGGTGAAACACAGCGCAAGCGCTGTTTCACACTGGTTTTCTGTGAGGCCGTGGTATCACTCCGGCCGAGCCGGCCCATTCATACCGAAGCGTGGCTCTCCCACTTCATACACTAACTTGAAGTGATCAAATATTTACTCAATAGATACAGTTACCGATCAAATAGATGATCAAATAGATACAGCTTAGTAGGTACTCCTGTACCTCCTAAGCTGTGTCTTTGTCGTAGACGTTAGAATAAAGTTCGTTTGCGAGAATTATGGCAGATGATTAGATGAGATTATGTAGTAAAGTGATNAGTGATTTTGTGTCGATCTAAAAGGAATAGAAGAAGTTAAAAAACCCATACTTAAAGTATATTAGTTAGAATATCTATTAATAATAATCAAAGAGTGTACACCACAATACATCGATACTGAGGGGTTACTATCTGGGTATGGTGGCACAGTGCTGAGATAATTGTTAGGTCAATAGTTTGTTATTTAAATTTTGTAATTTCTTTTGTCTTTTTAACTACAATATTATTTTATAATTTGTAAAAATGTATCCAATACAAGTCTAATTCCACTGTTGCATATTTCGGCAGCCCAAGATATAAGCGAAGCTTAGTTTGGGTGCCACCAGCAATTACTGTAACATTTTGTGCAAGTATTTGAATAAAGAATTTGATTTGATTTGATACCACATTAAGTTAGCTACACGATATTGGTATTTTAGATTTCACAAATTCACTCCAAAGTCTTTCGTTACTAAAAATGACTTAGAAATTGCAAACAAATTTCCGAGAATATATTATCAAAAGAAGCCATCAGAAAGCATTGTCGGTTGGGACTCCGGCTAATATTAGGGGAGCCTGAACGTTTGTGAAATTGAACAGGATCGCGGTGCGGTGTGTGAAAATGTTCGAGATGGCAGGTGCGAAATAAGTAGAGATTTGAAATATTTGAAGTTATTGGAGCTAGATTATTTGCATTGTAAAGGTATGAGAGCGCAAATGTTCGGGAATGTAGACGAACGAACGAATGTGAAAAGAACTAAGGGCAAAGCCAGACTAAAGTAATAACTCAATACTTTTTTATAGGGGAGGCGTATGTAAAGCTGTGGACGTCTTTTGGCTAAAACGATGATGGTATATATATATATTATTATCAAGAGCCAAAATTTTTTCAACAAATATTATCACTAAAAATAGACCAGGTGTATTGTAACTCTACCTCTGGAATAACACTACATACTGACATATATATGCAATGATCAATTGAAATCTATAAACTTTTTGAAATGATTATTATAATTTGAATGGCAAGAAAATATTTGCAGTCTTGAAGTTTTGTTCAATCCAATTGGTGCACTGACATCTTTTTGTTTACCTCAACATAACAATTGTTTTCTATATTTCAGATTCTTATTTACTGTCTTCCTAAAAATATTACTTAAACAACTTTTGTCCAAAGAATTTCGCACGATATTAGCACACTGTCATCGTATTATGTTAGAATATACTTAAGTCTAAAGTAGGAATTAGTATTTAGTGTAGAATTCCCGTAGTTATTTTATGGTATTATTTCTATACGAATAATTTATTTATAGTTAAATACACACAATAATTATGCTAACAATCGTGTTTTTTTAAAACAACAGTAGAATTTTCGTGATGTTTGAGAGACAAATCGTGTCGAATAGTCTTCATAGTTGTAATTTAATTTAATTACAATTATTAATTTTGGTCGGGTTGTGATATAATAGCCAGGAAATTTACACTCTCGGTTTTTTACCCGACTGTAAAGTAGGAAAGTTATGTTTTTAGAGTGTATGATGTATGTATTTTTCATTGGCATGTCCTAGAGCCTAAAAAACCTAAAGGTCGCAATTTTACTTGAGTGGTGTAAATAGATTCGTATTAGTCATGAGAATGCCACGGGATACATCAAAATTAAAAAAATGAAAGTTAAGGATTTATGAAAGTAATCTCAAAAAAATATGTTGTCAAAGATTGACGCAGTCGGTTTTTTTTAAATAAGTTTACTTGTTGTTAAATAATTCATTACTTGTTATATATAGCCTATTATAAAGTGTAACCTCGATGTAAAATTATGATAACTAATAACTTTTTTAGACACACACTATAATAGTTTTAGGAAGGAGCTTTCATCATTCCGTCGGATCGGTATGGAGTTTGTATCAATTATTACTTCTAGCTAGCCAACTCTTGCGATATCTGTGGCATAAATAGGGGTAAAAAAATTATTTCATTAAAACTATACCATTTCACCAATAACCTTAAGATAATAATGTAATAATTAATTCCTATAGGTTTACCAAATATAACGTGCACAGCGTTAATGTTGACTCTTTTCAAATCTCACACAAAGTGAATTTTCTCATCGATTTGCAAAACATTTATTTCAAGCCAAATATGTGCAAATTTACCTACAATTTATCCAAATTCAAAAGCGGTGTGTGTCTAATGATTTAATTGTTAAGTTATCATGTATAAAGACTTTATATAACAACCTTTATAAAGCTATTTGATTTTTAAATTATTGTCTGTGGTTTAAGCAGAAAAAGATTTGGTGTTTACATCTCTATATGAATAACACAGCAAAGAAATTTTTAAAATGTAAAGAAGTAGACGTCTCCATAAACTTAAACCTGAGGATGACAGGTAAGGCCACGTGTCACTCAAGCAAAAGCAGGCCAGAGTGGCGATGCGAGTGCTGCGTAGAGCAAGCGCATCGCCATTAGAGGGCAGGAAGGGAACATCGGGATTCCCACAAAAGAGGAGGTCATCTAAAAGCCGTAGGCGATCCGAGGTACGACGTACGGACGATCTTGTTTCTAAGACGCACTTGGTTTCCCGGCTAGAAGTATCACAAAAAACAAAAACAAAAAAAACAAACAACAACCCATAATGTCCCACTGCTGGGCTCGGGTCTCCTCTCAGGAGAGGGTTAAGGCCATACGTCCCCACGCTGGCCAAGTGCGGGTTGGGGACTCGCAAGAATACGTTGTGGCTACGTAAATCTTGCCGTTGGATGTTTTTAAGCCGCCCGAAGGCCCCCAACTAAGCTTCACGACTGTTATCGTATGATAACAACCGGGACCGACTGCTCAAACGTGATCTCCGAATCACGGAGACGCTCATGGTAACATGCCACCAGCGGTCACCCATCCAGGTACTGACCGCGCCATCGTTGCTTACCCTCGATGATTGTTTCTAATCACCGAGTGCAACTGGGCTATGAGCGCCTACTACTAGTATCACAAAACGGCGGCGAATTTTTGATCGGTCCGCGAATAACATAACCACCGCGGGTGGTATCCAGGGGACTTCCACAACGAAAAAAACAAAAAAGAGGGCCTAATACTAAGTGGCTTTTACTCATTAATACTTGAACACCAAGAGTTACTATTCGCTGATCTCTGAGATCGAAACAAGCCAATCTGAAAGATTCTGAGGGCGTATGGGTCCATAAATATCGTCAGGTAGTTTAAGTTTTCTAGTCACTAACACATATACACAAACTAATATTTTTTGTTTTCTTTTCTAGTAAGGCTTGGAAGTTAAAATTGTTCCTATTTTTAACAGTTGCTGAGCATGTTAACATATTAAAAGAAACCTTTATCACGTTAAGTG
>PKRV01002451.1:0-123280 GCA_003709505.1 Hyphantria cunea
CCCCCTGTCCCGCCGTAACCGTGGTCGCCACCATGACCTGGAATAGCGGGACTACCGGGAACTGGGGGCCGTGGCTTCAGAGCAATGTTCATCATGAAACGTAACGAGGTCTCAAAAAAAATACAAAATTTAAAGAAAGCTTATTTATCCGCAGTTAGTAAGTGTAAAGACAAGCCGAAGAAAATCTGAACTTTGATTAATAGCCTTTCGAAAAATAAAACCAAACAAGTCGCAGCACCCAATAAACTCCAAGTAAAGGCCAATATTTAACTGATGAGGAAAAAATCTGTGAATATTTCAATGACTTCTTTTCTAACATTGCATCGGATTTATCTAGTCAAATTCCTAAACGATATCATGTCAAAAATTCGGTTCGTACTGGATTACCTCGCATAAACACAACATTAGCTTACCTAACACCTACAACAAACAGTGAAGTTGCTAAAACCATACAAAATCTTAATACTAATACTAGCTCGGGAATTGATGGAATAAATGTAAAGTCACTAAAGTGCGTGTCGCATTTCATAGTTGAGGAGCTCACTGACTGTATTAATAAAAATTTGAAAGAGGAAATCTTCCCCAACAATCTTAAAATAGCAAAAGTGACTCCAATTTATAAATCAGGCAGTAAAACAGATCCAAGTAATTATCGTCCTATATCCGTCCTCCCAGTGTTTTCAAAAATCTATGAACGCATTCTTTATAATCATTTAGAAGCCTATTTAACTAACATAAATTTCATATATGAAAAACAATACGGTTTTAGGCCAAAATGCAATACCCTATCGGCGACAGCAGATCTCATTACAAAATTGAAACTAAATATCGATATAACAAGCAAATAGCTTTTAAAGTGTTCACTGATCCTAAGAAAGCCTTTGATACTATAAATCATGATCTCTTACTGTATAAATTATTCGACATTGGTGTTACCGGGATAGCACATGAAACTTTCAAATCATATCTTACGAACCGTTCTCAAATAGTTAAGATGGCTAAATTGAATGCAGCCCAAAAAAGTGACTTTCGGTATTCCACAAGGATCCGTTTTACGACCAATATTACCTCCTAACTATAAATATAACTAAGACAAAATACATAATATTTTCGGCAAAAATTAAAAAGATATCACAACATAGAACTCTCACTATTAACAATAATATCATTACTAAAGTGGATAATGAGAAATACCTAGGCTCTAGTTTAGATAGCCACCTGACGTGGAAACCACATATAAATAAAATTATAACCAAGTTAACAGCTCTCACAATAATCTTAAAAAGTTTTGCTAAATGTCTTCCACTTCAAATACGGTACCTGATATACAATTCACTAATTAAGCCACACTTGGACTATTTAACTGAAATATGGGGCTCGCTCCTTACCGTCTTAGTATTACTATATTATTAGTATATGATATGTTATTTTGTTCAATATTGTTCTCAGGTAAGTGACGATTGTCTTAATGAGAAATAAGGATGTTAGAACCGAAGTTCAATTGTATTTTGCACAAGTATTACTAACCCGCTCTGCTAGTAATAGCTGGCGAATGATTGTATTCTCATGTTAGTGAATCTGTAATTCTTTATGAGAATAAAGATTCTTAAGCCCGAAACTAAGATTTGGTCAGTATTTAAGCTATAGAGGAACGCATAGCGAACAAAACTATAGGCATTGGGTTTATGACAAGCAGCGGACGGATGTGGATGGCCCAAGACCGTGAAAGTTGGTCATCCTTGAGGTAGACTTTCGTTCAGCAGTAGAAGGCGATCACTATTGTGTTTTATATTTAATATGGACATCCGACATTACATTATTAGAAATGGACCTATATTGCAGCCCTAATGGAATACATATTTTTCAATTTGCTTGAATTTAATTATTTACCAGGAGCTCAGTGGTTGAAATTCAATCATAATTCAGGATTTCTTTTCTGTACAAACTTTCACTATACCAAATTTTAAACTTCTCAGTTTACATAAGTTTTGTAAAACGGGATACAAAGTTTTTGCTTTACGTACATATACAGATATACATACACTCATTACACTTGGATGTATATCTCTAATGTAGTATTTAACTATACACATTTTACAAACTATAATTTGGTTCTTCTTCAATCATAAAATTACTTTGGCTGCTTTGATAACAAAAAATAAGAGTGATATTTAATACAGTTAAGAATTACAAAACATTTTTTCTAAAACGCAGATGCGGCAAAGAGAGTTTTCATTACTGGCTAATGGCTGGTGTTATCAAAGAGCAGTAGATACTAAAGTCCAAACGGTTCGTCAGAACAAACTGTTCTCGTCTCATATTAATATACCTCCTGGAGTTTCCCAAAAACAGCTTGCAGCAAGCCTTTCCCTGCCTATGAAAGCGGCCACCATTATTTGAGAAGCGACTTAATGAGTCCTTTTGAAGTCCTCTCCCTTTTGTTTGAGTTTTCCAAGGAGACGTCAGAATTAACTGCGTGCCTCGTCGTCCCGGTAATTACCAATAAGAACCTCTCCCCTCGCCGGCCGCTTCACCCCCTGTCAATTACTTCTGGTTTGAAAACACTGTTAAACGTATTTTATTGGCAGTACAATTCCGTTTCCGCTTGATGGAGTTATGACTTTGTATTGGTATTTAAAATTTCGAGGCGAGCGCGGGCTGTTGTGATTGTGTTGTGGCTCTAAGCAAGAGCTTCTTATAACTCGCAGATGTAAAGAAAAACATATTTCACTTGGTGAGAAATTTTTGCAACAAAAAGGTTAAGACGTTAAGGTTAAGTTAAGGCTTAAGCCATTATTCCGGATGGCGTAAGAAAGCGGTTCCCGAATCTCTCCCGTAGAGGGCAGAGTGGCACACAGTGTGGTTATAGTCGGTTCGATTCCGACACGCCGCCCTGCCGCAAACCCCGGTGGGGTGAAGGCCCGAGGGGGTTTCCACACGTAAAAAAAAAGGCTTAAGCTATCACAAGGCCAATTCAATTTCAACTGCGCTAAGGATTGTGGCTTCAAATCCGAAATAGAATTATGTTGTGTGTTATTCACAAATTGTTGTTTTGAGACTAGATTTTCATTATGACCTTTTCATTATGTTTTTAAATTCCACCGCGAAACAGGAATAATACTAGTTTGGAAGTTCAGTGGAAAAAAAAAACAAATATTTAATTTTTTTTTTTTTTTTTTATAGTTAAGCTGCCAAAATTACTCTGCCCTGCCTGATGGAAAGCATGAGCAGAATCCAAGAGTGGTGGTCACCATCCTCAATGCAAAAAAGAACAATGCAGCATGATGACCCACATTATGGCGGCCTGGGGGGAAAGGGGATGGGGAGGGGGATAGGGGGCGTTGGATGGGGGTATGGGCCTCCGGTATCCTCACTCACTCGATGAAACACAGCGTAAGCGCTGTTTAACACCGGTTTTCTGTGAGGCCGTGGTATCACTCCGGTCGAGCCGGCCCATTCATGCCGAAGCGTGGCTCTCCCACGGTAATTTATATAATATATATAAATATATTATAATTATTGCACACTCTCAATTTAATCTAAAAACTCAGTTACTTATGTAACTTAGTAAGTTACATCTGTAACAGGTGTACGAATAGAAACGGATTTTGAAAGAGTTTGCCGTGTTTCCGTAGTGTAGTGGTTATTGCGTGTGCTTCACACGCACAAGGTCCCCGGTTCGATCCCGGGTGGAAACAACGGAGACCACGGAGATAATAATAATAATGTATTTATTGTTCACAATACAAACTTACACTAACAATTTACAGTTTTCGTATCACATATAATTACAAATAATGCACTGCTGATACTTAAAAAGGAAAACCTGTGCTATAAGAATCAGCAACTATTTATTATATGACACAGTTAGGTAATACAGCGCAACCATTTTAGGACAGAGTATAAAAAGAAATTCTAGCATCGTAGCTGAACAATATGCAACTACACTAATTAATAATAATTGTAATCAAACTAAATCAAAAAAATGCTCAAATTAATTTTAAAAATGCAATAATAATAGAATAATCACAATAATTAGTAAAGGAATAAGTTAGTATTTTTAATCAAATTATTCAAATAAAAAACCCACTTTATTCAAATCGAACTATCCTAGATAAAAATGTGCGTGTGTGAGAGTATGTGCGTGTTTGTATGTGTGTGCGTGTGCGTGTGCGTGTGAGTGAGTGTGTGTGTGTGTCATCATCATCATCAGCCTATCGCAGTCCACTGCTGGACATAGGCCTCTCCAATTTCACGCCACTTAGTTCGATCTATGGCCCCTCGCATCCAGCTCCTGCCAGCCGTCTTGCGCAAATCATCGCTCCACCTGGCTTGTNTCATCGTGTGTGATGATAGCCTATTCATCATCATTCACCATCACCTGTTATACTATGTTGTCTTAGAATAGTTTGAAGAATGAACAATTGTCGTACTGTCAAGACTCCGAAGTGGTCATATAGTTCTTTGGTAGGATAACGGAAAGGCTTAAAACTGGAAACCTTGTATCATATTACTCTTACAAGCGCCACCTCAGGAAGAAATACAGTAAGCTAAGAGAGGTTGGCACAGAGAGTAGTACACCGTTTTTAAAACATTGAAATCCGCTACATGCCTGAGATGTAGTGTGTTTAGTCATGCATGGTTGTGCATGTAATAAATCACTTCCAAAATATCTTTTACTTGATTTCAATAACATTGATGTATCTGCCTTGTCTGCCACGGTGGCGCAGTGGTAGCGACTGCTGTGTCGGATCGGATCAAATGCTGCGAATATTTGTTTCGGAGTTTGGGTGTTTTCTACGCATAATAAATATGAATTTACAAAAAAAAAATATCAGTTGACTAGTGCCATAACACAAGCTCTGCTTAGCTTGGGACTAGATGGCGTTGTGCGTTAAATGTCCGAAATATTTATTTATTTATTGAAATTTAATAGTATCTGTCAATGTGTTTAAAAACAAATGATCATTTTGGATTAAGCATTCCAGTCAAGCCAATCCATAACTGCCAGTAATTGACTTACCCACGACCGTCAAAGACTATTTAATACCAACGCTCAATGGACTATCTGTAATAAAACGAATCACTTCCAAAATTTCTTGATTTATTCGAAGTTTATTATTACCTTACTTATAATATGTTCAATATTTAAGAAATTCAGGGTACACGTACTATTTGTTAACGAAGATAAATTATAAAAGTTTAAAATAGAAATGGCGAAATTTGGGTATTCTCTGTTAACTCCTTTGGTTTCATAAGAACGTTAGTGTATCTATATATATTATACTTACTTGTGACCTCGTTAGTCTGCCAACTGTCCAATAATATTACGTCGTTCAAGAGATGCTCATGTGACTCACAAAGGATTGTGTTACGTACCTTTAGCACTCAAATTTCATAACCTAGGTATTACAGCTCAAGGTCAGACAGATCCCCGCCCACTAATTACTAAAAGAGGGTTAAATAATTCTTGCGATAACGAATATATTATGGAGACAGAACGTATTATAATATTCACGTATACCGTTAATTCACGTATACGGGTATTCTAGGTCACCTCACTATTTAACTTCAATTACTGTCTCTCTGAAATATTAGGTGACGACTAGAGGTGCTTCAAATAAGTATCTATATAAGAATAGAGTCGCTCTTTGCGTCTATGAAGTATCCCGTAAATAATCTGGTTATTACTTTGTTGGTATTTTGAAATAATATTTTTTATATTTAAAAACAGATTAAAGAAAAATAAAAGTATTTTAGTATTTTGACCAAGTGCCGTGAGTTGTCCAAACTTGCACATTAAAAAGTCGCTACACTACTAATCGCTTGTGGTAATCGCTTACCATTAGGCGATACGTCGGTATTCTTCTAAGAGGAACCTATATACAAATTTCTGTTCGGAAGAATAGCATTAGTCTCTTAATATGTTCTTTTTTACATAATGAATTGTGTAACCGGACCACGTTACTTAAACAAGCAAAAGTATTTTTAAAAAGCCAGGCTGCGTCAATATCTGTTATCTTTATTAAATTCAATTTTTTTTCATAAAATATATAATTTATATATACCTATATTCGTAATCGCCGTTTACAATTCTTTATTTTGATACCATACTTGATGTATTATCAAAACATTTTTTTTGAGATTACTTTTTGGCGCCAAACGTCATTCATTTTAATTTAATTTTGATGTAGGATGCCCAGTGTCACTCTCACGAGTAAGACGCATCTTACATAAAAATACAACAAGCCGTTCAGGCATGGCAAAGAAATATACGTACATACACTCGAAAATATAACTCTCCTTCTTTGGCAGTCGGGTAAAAAACAAGTTAGATTTTGTACTATGGACGTGAAAGTAACTTTTAATAAATAATGACAAGTTTAACTACGAATTAACAAGTTTCCGTAGTGTAGTGGTTATCACGTGTGCTTCACACGCACAAGGCCCCCGGTTCGATCCCGGGCGGAAACAGTTCCTTTTTGGTAAAAATACGTGATAAAAACTGTTTGCAATTTAATAATATTCAAATGACGTAAAATTTCATGCTCTTCAATCGTTTTTATCTGTTTAACACAATATTCTCTTAAAATTAAGGCTGCGTATCGAGCAACACAGTTTTTTATAATTCAAACTACGCGATATAATTCATTACCCATTGCAGATATAAGATCTTAACAGTAGTGTGGTGCTGTCAGAGAGTGCAATAATCCATTTGTTAAACGGGTGGCTAAAAATTAACACCGGCCGATAATACAATTCGTTTTCACATTAACATTATCAATAATTAGTTTGTAAAGAAAATGAGAGATACAATTCAATATAATTAATATTCAAAAATCGAACTGAAATGTCATATTAAAACCCAGAATTGAAGCGGTCAAAACATAGAACTCATTGATAAATAAATTATTCCCATCTTATAACAGTATTTAACAGACGTTATCAATTAAAATTAAAAAAAAAATCTTAAAATACACTTTTAAAATGCAAGCCGTTTAATAAATAAATGAGCTAAAAACCTAAAAATATATTGTGCGTTATTCTTGAGCGAGAGCTGATTGTAGTTGAGATTTTTTACCCAATTGCCTGCATTTTAAACTGTCTCAATGTACCTCAGCCGAGAGGATCCGAGAGACATTTCTGTATAATACAAGTTTATCGCTGTTGTGCTGTTTGGGTTGCGACAATTGATGGACTGAAAGTAAGGGTTATTTTATTCAGTAATTCTTCAAATGCCACCTCATTCTTCTTGGTATCTTTAAGACTCTAAAAATGTACAACATAATAGGTTTACCCTGTCGACGATTTCTTAAAAAACGATGTTAAATTTACAGAATTAGTTTTTTCTATATTTCATCTATTTTCATAACTGGTACGCCGTCCGGTACGAGAAATGGAGAATTGGAAAAATTGTAAGAAACATAAATCAA
Source organism: Hyphantria cunea (assembly GCA_003709505.1). Taxonomy (NCBI): domain Eukaryota; kingdom Metazoa; phylum Arthropoda; class Insecta; order Lepidoptera; family Erebidae; genus Hyphantria; species Hyphantria cunea. The sequence goes on from PKRV01002451.1 coordinate 7,434, forward strand.
CTCATAAAAAAATTGGTTGTCATTCGGACTGCCGGTAAAAGTGAAAACTTATAACTTAGAATGTTATTTGTAAAATTAGGAATTGCATAAATTTTAAATCAAAATTATCAATACTAAACATTATCATGTCGGTGACACGAACCCATAAGATTCTCCCTTATTACAAAGTGCTCAAAGCGCCCAAAGAAGTTTAGTAACGTTTTGTAACGAATCTATTACTATCTTGATTTACTTGAGGGGTAAATGGTGAAAAACGATAACTAATAATGTTAAAAAATACGTCATAACAATAATATGTATTTTTGGTTATACAACTAATATGTAGTAACATCTAAAATGGCGTCAAACAATCGCCGACTAAATTGATAGCGCAGCGTCACTTCTGATGGGGCAAACTCACGGGGCAGTTAATAGTGATGTACCCAGTACGTTATCGATTGGACCATCAATATCGCCTTGAAAATCCGGGCTTGCTATGGCTACCTATTTTCGAAACAAAAGCAAGACTAATTAAAAAAAATAGATTAAAAATAAACTTGCAGAAATTGAAATATTTATCTCTACTGTAGAAATATAGAATTTAATTTGATAGGAATTGATAGGGGTAGAATTTACAGAATTCAAAGAAGGAGCCTTCGGCTGATACTAATAGCGGCATGCTTTCTAAATTCATTTTAACTGTAAACTTCCGTTCCGATACCGTTGCTTACTACATAATAAAGTACTTCAGGCTCAGACATAAACACAGTTGCTTTAGAAGTATTTATGTTATATTACTTTAAGAAACTAACAGTTTTATTTCAAAACTTAATATTTCATTGGAACTTTCGATAAACTAGTTCTAAAAGACTTCAAACACATTTGCTGAGTACTAGAAATTACTACTATTTTTAGCTTCTAGGTTTATACATTTTAGCAACACAAATAGTAATAGTAGAGCAAAACTTGAAACTACAACAAATTAGATGATGTACGGGATGAAAGCCAGCTCTGAGAGTTGCTGAGTTGCTGCAGTTGAATTTACCATTTCACAAGAAGCAAAGTTTTAGAAACCTAGGGGAAGCTGAACTTAGTGTTTATTGATTTATCGACCGAAGTGTAAATGTTCTATGCGAACTTCCTAACTAAACCTTGAAGTGTTAATTAATTAACTTAATTTATTGCTAAAGTACATTTAGTTTTGGATATAGTCAGAAGTTTGGCATAAAGCAAGAACCGATTGACTTCCTTGATTCCGAAGATCAATTTCAAATGTGTGGGTGTCCTTTGAACTGATCAAGAGAGCAACCTTCGCTGATTAAGGCTGTTCATGGTGATAAGTTAGCGATAGTCAAAATCTCGGGTATGAAATCCACATATGAAAAACAAACCTTTGTGTTTCAATGGCGATGTCACGTCACTAGTTCAAAACAAATGAATTGTATGTAAATGAAGGGGTGATTAGTACGCGGGAGAGCGGCGGCGGGCGATCGAATTATACTTAACGAGCCTCGCTGATTGTGGCGATGCGTTTAATGCCCACTAGTGCGCAGTGGACAAACTATTGTGTGGACAGATGGGAGTAGCTTGTGGCGCTTTGTCAACTTTGTAAATAGTGTACATTATTTCAATTATACACTAGAGGACGTTTTTTACACTTTAACCTTTACGTTGTCGTTTATTCCAATTGAAAATTGTTTATTTTGCAAGTTTTTTTGAAGCCAATGAATACAACGGGAGCCTGTTCTGCTAGAGCAATGGTCAACCCCAAGCCATTGTCCTCTGGCAGGCGTTCTTGACCCGTTTTGTCCGTATAAGAAAGTGCTAGTACTCTACCGTACCTTATATCTAGTCACTAACATCTGTTACTACGATCTATTTAAAAACTTTTTGTCTAGGTCTTAGATACTTTTCTGGATCTAAAGTACATTAAAAATGAGTATAGAATATAATAGATTCTCCACTGCTAGATTCGTTATACTTACTATAAATATATTTACTATATCACGAATATTACTGTACTGGCTATGTATAATGTGAGTGCTCTGTTTGTACAAAACTTTCTAGATTCGTGTGTGAACCATTATTTAATTATGATAACAAAAATAGTAACATTAAAACTAAAAACAACCTGAGTTAATATAATCAGAGTGAATGTGTGTGTAATTAGCTTAGTTAGCGTTATGTAGAATGTATCAAAATTTTTACTAACTATGTTTAGCTATTTAGCTGCCTCGGTGGCGCAGCGGCAGTGTTTGCGACTGCTGTTCTTGAGGTCTCGGATTTGATTCCCAGGTCGGATCAAATATTTGTATGATCTGCAAATATTTGTTTCAGAGTTTGGGTGTTTTCCATGTATGATATGTATGTATTTACAAAAAAAGTATATATTTATTTATATCTGTTGTCTAGTACCCATAATACAAGCTATACTTGGTTTGCGACTAGATGGCGTGTTGTGTGTTAGAAGGCCGTAATATTTATTATTATTATTTCCATTATTACAATAAAAAAATATTACTATTATGTTTATCTTGAGTATTTTTCAAATACCTATATAGAGTAGGCTATCAGACTCAATAAGTAATTAACAGATTTAAGCAAGGCCATCTGCCGCGAGCCATGGGTGTCCATAAGACCAATAATGAGAGTGCTGCCATTCTTTAAAATAGTTCCACTAATATGTGGAATCGATTGACCGATTTTAACGTAGCTATCATTTGGAGATGGTATAGTCATACTAATATTACAAACACGAAAGTTTGTAAGTATGGATGGATGTTTGTTACTCTTTCACGTAAATAGTACCAAATGGATTTTAATGATACTTTACAGTAATATATCTTATACCACAGAAAAAAAAATAAGCTACTGTTTGCCGCTATAACCAACATATACCTGGGCAGAGTCGCGGACAACAGCTACTAGTACATATAGTACAGCAATTCTACTAATATCTGACGTCTTGCTGCAGTCACCAATTAGTTTAATAGTAATCATTTATTAAGGTTGTACCCTGGAAGCGCCAATGTACTGTAGATAATTAGCACTTGGGAGAAAAATAGGATATCGAGGTTCATTGTAATTAGTACGAATCTAGCGTAAACAATGCATAGCAGTGACCTGAATGGGTGACACCAACTATTTCAACTCCAATTACATGGTATTAACGGTATTAGAGGTTGGTATTATTGTATGTGTGGTACAGAATCACGATTGGATTTGTGAACTGAAGATTGTATTGCTTCTGTACTAAAGACAACTTTAATTCACGAGTGATCTAGTTACTTAAATTACAAGAGACGATAATAATAATTGTGATCACTTCGATTCATTTTTGTTGACAAACCTCTTCTCGTCTTAGCTGCACTCCCTTTTTATTAGATTTAAGACCTGTACGGACGGTACGGTACGGGAGACGGATTATAAGTATATTTTTAAAGGGTTATGCGTAAGTAACGTAGGTACGTCCCGTGAGTTCCCTTTAGAAACCTACTTAAAAGTGACATCAAGATTCCAGACCCAGATTCCATATTAAAATAATATGTTGATGAGAATATTTCTATTGAGTACCATAATCACATACCATGAACTTCCAAACTACTTCCTCAAGAAACTGACAATTCTTTATTAAAAAATTTAACACCCATTTTCGTCATAGCTCAATTGAAAGACTTTCACCAAGCCAAGACTAATTTATAACTCAGATCTCAACACCATCCATGAGAAAATATATAATAAAACCTCGCAAAAGCAATTTGCCGGATATAATTTTAATAACCAAATGGGATTGGACAGCAAATTTAACATAACAATAAATAACAGCACGACCGCAGGCGATAATGGCCAGATAATATGATCATAACATTGATTATCAAGTAATAATCAAATGCCGTTGATTACGTGGTGTTGGGAGAATTTATTAAGTATTAGGTACTCTCTGAATGCATGCATTTGCATGAGGCGTTCATAGCCCAGTTGCATTCGGTGATTAGGAACATACCGAAGGTAAGCGACGGCGTGGTCAGGATCTGGACGGGTGACCGCTGGTGGCACAATACTATGAGGTTTTCCATGATTCGGAAGTCACGCTAAGCAGTCAATCATGGTTGTTATCAAACAGGATAACAGTTGTGAGGTTTAGTTGGAGGAAACCTCCACGGCAAGCTTACATAGCCACAACGTTGTCTTGAGAATCCCTAACCCGCATTCGGCTAGCGTGTTTTTTTTTTGTTAAACTTGTAATTATTCACTTTGTAGTAGATAACGCTGTATGCATTTTGTGATTTTGAATACATCACTTTGTTGTCAAGGGCTAGTGGAATATTATAACAACGTTATTAAAATTTGTTTAGTATATAAAAATATAAAATTAAGTATTAAAACAAATTTAAAACATTCAAAAAATGCAAAAAGACTTTTCCGCAGTCGGTAGGATTCGAACCTACGCTCCCAGAGGGAATCTGATTTCTAGTCAGACGCCTTAACCGCTCGGCCACGACTGCTTCCTGTACAGAACTGAAAATTACAAATTAATACTACAGTATTTTTACATAAACCTAACACATCTTGGTGGTAGGTTTATGTAAAAAAAACTGTTCTTCTTCTTCTTTTGAGGAACGGCAATCAGCCGGATCAGCTATTTCCGCCAAAAAAAAAAAAAAACTGTTCTAAACGACTTATAAAATGAGAAAGTTTTTTTTAATGGCATAGGAGGCAAACGAGCAGACGTATCGTCTGATGGTAAGCGATTACCGCCGCCCATGAACACTCGCAACACCAGAGGCGTCACAATCGCACAGTTGTGGTCTGCTAACGATCAAGATGACGGGGATGAAATTTCTGTCGCGAAGGACGATGTCGGAAAGAGGCGGCAGGAAGCAGCCCTAAGCCTCAAGCTAATCGACCATTCCTCGGAGCACTCCCCATGGTAAATGCGGTAGAAAATGCACAGTGAAGCCACATCTCTACGCAGCGCCAGTGGGTCTAGCCGAACTTCTTGGGAATTGACAATTCGAGTCGCTCTCCGTTGAATGCCGTCCAAAGAGAGGAGCGGGTGCAAAGGGGTCCAAAGATGGGGATAGTATTCCATGTGAGGCTGGACCTGCGCCTTGTAAAGCAAAAGGTGGTGGGCTGGAGTGAAATACTGTCTCAATCTGTTGAGCACACTGAGTTTTTCGAGGCCAATTTAGCATTACCCTCCAAACGATCACAAAACTGGACTTCGCTTGATATGTCGATACCAAGTATTCCAATATTGGCGGAGTGTCTTTGTAGGGTTAAATTGGACTAAAATAAGTCTACCCCAGTCTGAGATCTTAGTCAGGGAGGTCTCAATTTCAGACACAAGTTTGTTTCGACTCTCAATGACGTTTTCCAGAGAAATATTGTAAGGGGAATCGCCAGTACTGTCAGCCGCATGACAATGAACACCGTTAATTTGCAGCATGTCGTAGAGTTTTGTGTACTCCATCAAAAGTGAACCATTTTTAAAAACTTTTTCTTATCTTTAGCTTCGGTAAATATTTAAATTTTTCAAAATGACTATGGCAACTATTTGTAGTCTAATTAAGTTATTTCAAGAACTTCAAAATTCTTAAAATAACCCCATAACGAACGATTGATGCCTCAAGTCTTACCCTGTATTATAGTTGATCTTATTGCTTGTTTCAGACTAGTGCCATATTGATTTTCAATTAGAAAAGATACCAGAGATTTTACTCTTTAAGGTTTATTTAACTTTATATGTTTACTCTCCTTAACAAAATTAACTATCAAACACAAAAAACCGCATTAATACTAACATTTTGTGTTAATAAGAAAGGTGAAATTTTATATCATTTATTATTTACTTTCCTCTATTTTAAAATTCGAGCCTGCAATGTTATATACCTACTCTGCCAGTTGGACAGCAAAGTCATTGCGAACACAGATAATACAACAATGTAGTATGGAGACCTGCACTATAGCTACCTATTGAGCTGCTTCTCCATCATTGGGCCTCCGGTCTCGCACTCACCAACGAAACACGACAGCACGAACGCTGAATTGAAAAATTGTATCTCTTATATAATTAATCGAAATTAACAACGATATATAATTTCATGAGCAACTAGCTCAGCCCGCGGTGTAAATCGTGGTACAATAGTTGCCTTTAAGAGATTGCCTCCGGGCGATAAGGCCGCCAATTGTACTTCTTTTATTTTATGTTAACCTAGCAATGAATCTGGTGTACAATAAAAAGATCTATTATTACAACTAAACCACCGGTAGCGTCACGGGGCTCAGCTAGTCTAAAAATGTAGCCTAATTTACTCTTTATATCATCAGCTACCTGCCAGTGAAAGTTCCGTTAAAATCAGTCCAGCTGTTCCAGAGATTAGCCGGAACAGACAGAAACAAAAAGTGAAAAGAGATTGGTATATTTACCGCGTATTAAAAAGGGGGTAACGTAATAATACGAACAGGCACTCTAATTTTACTTATTTGCATAGATAAACTACCAGAGAAATACCGTGAATAAAACTATTACGATGCTGGGAACTACAATGGTATACAAAAGTAATACAATACAGAACAAGAACCCTTTGAATCAGACTCTCAGCAGGGTAGCGAATGGGGAGTTTAATCGTTAAAGAGAATTTCTTTGACACAAGTTGAAAAGCAGAGAGGGAACATTTTTGCTGTAAAGTTGCATCGGACTGAAGAGCTTTCAATCGCTCCTTATTGCTACTATTCATTCATCGATAAACTAATTTTAAGCGTTTCACGGCTTTTTATTTAATTTTTTAATCGGAAGCATTTGAGAATTTATACTTTCATGCTGATACAAAAAAAATCAACAAATATTTTTATTTACTTAATATTCTCCATTACAATTTGACTTACTATTGAATCTTAGTCATACTAACTAATGTAGTTTATTTATTATCCTCAACCGGGCACAAAACTCTTCAGTCAAGGTCACTAACTAAGACACAACAAAGAGGGCAGTCAGATTGTTTTCTATTAGGTAGAACACGGGTATTAGTAATTGTAGGTGACATATAGAGACACAAACATTACCTGAATATAATTAATTCAATATAATTTCATGAAAATCAGAAAGATATATACATAAATCTAGTTAGGATATATTTTTATAAAATAAACTAAAAAAACCGGTCATCCATATTCTATTCTTATCTTTCACACAAATGACACAATTGATAACCACGAAATAATTATTTCGGTGCTCAACAGTCTGCTATTTTCGATTACAATAAATATATTATTACAATCTTACCAGATCTAAGTAACAAAGATCATCATCATCAACAACCTATAATGTCCCACTGCTGGGCTCGGGTCTCCTCTCAGGAGAGGGTTAAGGCCATTCGTCTCCAAGTTGGCCAAGTGCGGGTTGGGGACTGGAAAGAATACGTTGTGGCTACGTATCTTACCGTTGGATATTTTTAAGCCACCCGAAGGCCTCCAACTAAGCCTCACCACGTATGATAACAACCGGGACCGACTGCTTAATGTGACCTCCGAATCACGGAGATGCTCATAGAACATGCCACCACTGGTCACCCATTCAGGTACTGACCACGCCGTTGTTGCTTACCCTCGGTGGTTGTTTCCAATCACCGAGAACGGAATTATTATTCCGGAATTAAGAATTCGGAATTAAGTAAAAAAATTTTTACCAATGTGTAATGATATCAAGAGTTTTTTATAACCCCAGTTTTTAGTTAAAATTAATCAGTCCCTTTAAGAGGTACTTTTAAATAAAGATAGAATATATAGAATGTAATAAACATAGTACAATTATTTTAAACATGTATAAGTTGTTTAATAAATACGATCTTTACAAACAAGACAGATGTACAATGCCATGTACCTAAGTAACTTTTTAATTATTTATATACCTTCATAAACACATTTACTCTTCGTAGAAGAATTGTCAAGAATATAGATTTCCATTCACTCTAATCGTAGTAGAAAAATTTCCCTATTAAAACGAATTCCTTATAAACATAAGACTCCATCTTCGACTCATTCGGCTCTGGCATCTACCGAGTCAGCGAGTTCCCTCAATTATTTCGATAGGGGCGTCACTATCAAAACGTTCGTAATGCCTTCGTACGGCGCTGGTTTTCACAGTTACATGACCAGATTATTGCTTTTGGGGTTCAAATTAGTTTTCTAACCCTTCTTAGATTTTGTTCCGTGTTGATAAGTTTGAGAGGGACGTTTTGGTTAGTTTCTATTGCCGGCTACTTTTTATATCCTGGAGAATATTTGCATATAGTTAATATCAAATATATTAGTTTGGTTGTAGTTATAGGGTTATTTCTAACATAGTCACATAGCATAGTTCCCATATTATATTTGTACATGTGAGATAACACGACGAAAAATTTGTAAATCCTATAGAAATCTGATTAATTTTATCTTATCTCAAGCATAAAGCAACTTTTTATACTACCAAAAAACAATTTGGTATAACTCAGTTTTATGTTCAAATTAATTGAGAACCGCATCATTACCCGTGGTTTATATTCCTTGTTAATCGTATATTGTTCACTATTTCATTCTTTTAATTTTATTTTAGCGTAAAGCAATTTTTTATGAATTTAAAGTAGCCTAAATTACTTCTTATATAATCCGCTATCTGCCGTGGAAGCCGCGTTAAAATCATATTAACTATTCCAAAGATTAACCGGCACAAACAGACAGACAGAGTAACGAAAACCAAAACTTTTGTTGCGAGTACTGTATACAAAGTGTATCAGTTCAGCAATGATAATTTGAGAACTATGGCTTTAGACCATGGTTCTGAACTATTTTCTCAAAGAAAATATTCTTTTTAAATCTAAAATACAACTTTTCTTACAAAACTACCGATTCTCTGACCTCTGACTCTGAGTGTTTGTATGGAAAGTCGAATTTTGAATATCATCAGGAAACGCGGTTTATTTGGCAAAGTTATACAGGTTGATGAGCTGAAGGCATGCAAGGCTATGTTATTTTGTTTTGCTGGAGACTTACCTTGCGTACTTACATTATGCGTTTAGGAAAATCAGTTATGGTAAAATGTTGATTGGAAATCGTCAACAGACACTTTAATTTTAATTAATTATTTTACACAACACATGTAGACTAATTATAAACGTAGCTAGTTTTTAATCAATCATAATATTATTGTCATTCAAAGTTTTATTCTCGTTATTACAAAGAGTTATAAGGTATAATTTCTACAAAGTTTTTAATGTGTTGAGCGTTGCTTCGTAATATCATTTCTTAAAGTTTCAACGTGACAAAGAAGACGCAGTTTTGAATAACTTCCCGGAAACGAGACAGTACTGTACTTAATATTTTCAGTGTAAATGTAATAAGAACAGGTATGCTATTTCTTGTGTACAAGGTACTTCCCGGAAACTAAAAATCTTGAAATTTGGTACGAAGTAACGTCTTAAAGCACAAGTAAAGGAAAAATTGCGATAAACTTAATTTTGTACATACAACATATAATACATCTACAGGTTTGTATGTTATCCTTGGTGCGTAAGTCCGACTCGCTTTTGTCCGGTATTTCAAAAAATTAACTAGGTAGCTCAGATTCTAAAAAAAATATATTATTTTGGGTAATTTGTAGAGATTACTCGAATAATGTGTTTTAAATTATTATCGGAGTAATAACATGATCATCATCATCATCTAGACTGTCCAATCAGAGTAATACTTCTATTCAGTGCTAACAAACGGGTGTCCATAGAGCAAAATCTGTCGCTGTGTATTCAAATCCGCAGCTTACAAGACAGTTAGCACAGCTCCGTAGCTAACATAACGAGGCGAGTTCCTGGTTTAATCTGTTTAAGGTAACAACATCTCAATCTGACCTCAATATATGAGACACAAATATATTGGGTGTCAATGCAAATAGGCAATAATGTTATAAGTGCAGTTTTACGTATTGCCTCTTTTGCTAGATTAAACTTTATATGTTGAAAGGAAACACAAAAGTTTGTTTAGGAGAGATAAACGTAGATGGTAAACACCTCCAAATATTAAAACCTGAAACTGTGAGGTGACTTAGAGTTTTTGTGAATAAGAAAGCAAAATAATGTAGAAGAAAGGCCAAAAAAAGATGTATTTAATAAAAAAAATAGATTTATTTAATAAAATAATTATCACTTACGCACATCTTAAAATCAAAATCTAATGAAATATAAAATCGTCATTGGATGCATCATGAATCTGGCTAATGGATTCTCTGAGAGTGTACGAATAAAAATATTCTCACTATATCCAGCATAGACCTGATCAATGGATCTACTGAGAAGGAACCTTGAGTTGTTATAGTTTCTAGTCTTAAATGACATGTGTGATTAGTTAACACAGTCCAAAAATACAAGATTAACGTGTAAATATACGCGACTGCCTCTGTGGCGTAGTGGTTGCGAATGCGACTGCTATGCAAGAGGTCTCGGGTTCGATTCCTGAGTCGGACCAAATGTTTGTATGATCTTCAAATGTTTGTTTCGGAGTTTGGGTGTTTTCTATGTATAATATGTATGTATTTACAAAAAAAAGTATATAAGTATTAATATCAGTTGTCTAGTACCCATAGTACAAGCTCTGATTAGTTTAGGACTAGATGGCGTTGTGTGTTAAAATGTCTGAACATATTTATTTATTATTATTAATATGATCTAATGGAAGTATAGCAGGCTTCAAGCCCCAAGTCGTGGTTTGATATCACAATCTACTGCTTTTAGTAGTCCACTGTTAGAGGTAAGCTTCTCTAAAAACTCGCTTTGAAGGAGATTTGGTTAGCTCTATTCCTTTTGTCTCTCACAGGCAGACAGGCAGTACCGAATTTGTTGAAATTAAATGTTATGAAAATATACTCAAAAAAAGTTGTAGTAGAAACAATTAACATAAAAAATAAACATTAAAAATGGTTCTTAATGAATAAATTGATCAAGATTAAAACTCGTAATATTCTATATAAAACTAGCTGATACGGCGAACTTCGTACCGTCATATTTATTTCCGTTACTATTTTCTAAATTACCGGAAGGTGGTAGGAGAGTAAAAATTTGGGACTAAATAACCACAAAAAATTGTCAACATTTTTGGGGGTGAACCACCCTTACCACTTAGAGTTGTAAAATGTAATTTTTAACCTATTGTCATACCTACTGTATATTCATAAAATTTCATAATAATTGGTCAAGCCGTTTTGGAGGAGTATAAACACTAAAACTCAGAAGAATTGAGTATTTCCCTATTTTCGATGTCGGTTATGCAGACGGAGTTTTGAAAACAACAGTATTGTTGAAATACGGTGACAAAAGATATCTGTATTCCTTTTGGTTTTATCAACAATTCCGTTTACAATACGTTGTATCTAAGCTGCCTATGAGGGTCTCACAACACCTATTGTGAGCGTACGTGAGGCTTGGGCCCTCAAATCCCTCTTATCAAAACACGTTTAAAAGAGCATTCACAATAAATACTCCTTGCAAACTAGGTCTCTGTTAAGGCCCGTGTGTTTTCCCTATGTATGAAAAATTCTTTGACATTTTCTTTACTTTGTTACGGCTAGGATTTAGTAGGCGAAGATAATGCTAATTTATTTAAATATTAATATATGTACAAATTTACAAAAGAATAATTGATGTTCTTTAGGCATAAAGTAGCCTATAATCTTTTGCAATTTTCAGCGATTTTGCCCCCGGTAATAAAATTAATTTATTAAGCGTTCCTTAACATACATAAGTTTTTTCAAGCCATAATCTCTGTTACATTTTATTTGTTTCACCGATTCTGTTGTGATTTAGTCACTAACACCTGTCTCTACCATCTCACAAACTTTTAAAACGATTTGTAATACCATATCGCTACATATTCTTCCAAATTAATTGGTTGAAATACGTGAATTATTATGTGGTATTTCTGTAAGTACCTACGTATTGTTGCACATTCAAAATTTTAAACATCATAAATGCACATCTCAGCATGATGTCAGTTAAATCGTCAACTGCACATAATACGCATATCTCCAACAGAGAGAGGCCGAGAGGCCACTCTAATTCAGGATTGTGAAATGTGTCATATTTGTCGCTATTGACCATACAACTCTTTCTACGTTGCACGTAATATCAACGTAAACTATTGGTAAATTTACCTACTTATATGTGTATATATATATATATTATAATATTAAAATTCAAAAGTTTTTCATACAAATATTCAATATCAACCAAACACAATCAAATTATTCATGTCATTATGATTACCCACCTCGGATCGCTCCCGGCAAAAAAGTGCCCATGACACTAGCAGCGGTGCCCTGCTGGATAGCAACGGTCATCCTCGAACCAGGAACGAACCATTTTGGTTCGTTCCTGGTCGCACCAGGAACGAACCAAAATGGGAGTCACCACATTTAAGAGCAATGCGGCGACCAATTTCCGCAATCAAACTTTTGCCTCCGATCCCCTACTGCCCAATTTCACGGCTATAGGCGCAAAGCAATAGTGCGTCCCCATTGCAGCTTATTTCAATCCCTTCCTATCAACAGCATCCTCCGCCGCCGCCCCAGGAGCGTTAACAGTGCGACTAAGATGCAAGGACGCGACTGTACTGACGCACGTAGCGTCCCACACCAAGCACTTGCCGTTCTTCCACGGTACTAAAGTCAAGCCATCCGGCCGCTTCCCGACAGATCTGCTAAGGCCCGGCGGCCCCAGTATACAGGGTATATTGACTGATACCAGAGTCCATCGCACAAGGTCATTGAGGGCATGATGTCGCGAAAAACTACCCGAGCAACGAAGACAACTCATCGCGTGATGGCCATCAGCCTCTACCATGGTGCCGCATGTGCATCGATACGGTTCACACATCCTGCAACCCAGGCAAAGAGCCACTGCCACACGCAAAGAGTCATAGTCCAGCAAGGTACCCAGGGGAGGTGAAGGGAGTGCCTGTAACCATGACCCCGATTCCGGTTGCGACACAGCTCTCAGTCTCACCAAATCAGCACCCACAGCATCCTCCAACATTCCCTTCAGCAACCTTTTGGCACCAATGACGTCCCAAGCTCGCTGGACATGCGGAGCCACCGGACACGGCTCCCCTACGCTGATTGCAGTCCATGCCAATATCGCCTCGGATCGGATCGGATAGATATAAAATGTTCTAGACCTCCCAGTTGGCATAGCGGTATAAACAAACAGTCACCGCGCCTCTTTTTACTGCTCTAAATATTGGGGGTTCAAAATGTTGTCAAAATGTCGTTAATGTTGGGTGTTGCGGGTGTCCACGGGCGGCGGTAATCTGCTCGTTTGCAACCTATTCCATAAAAAAACCCGCATGGGAAAACACTATGTTTTATCAACAAATTATTGTTCTCAGTCTGAGTATTCTTCGAGTCTATTTTATGTATCTATGTTTGTAAATGCAAGAGCTGCTTTTGAAAAGAAAGGAATACTTGTCTAACACTTTCAAAACCCTCCAGTACTGATTGCGGTAAAATAATATTTTCAATAGCTACCAACACAGATTTAAATGAACAGCAACATATTGTAAAGTGTCATTTCATGAACAGCAAGTTTTAACATGGTCACTTTTAAGAAAATATTATAGCTTTTTTATTTTATGTTTTGAATGAATTGTCATTGCTTTTAAAGGCGATCTCATTATAACAGTGTATTGAATTACAACACTTTGATCAACGCAAACAATACGGATTTATTTCTATCTGATTTAAATGTAAAGTTAATGTATTTTTCTTTTATAAAGTGAATTTTTTCGTTCTCGTTCCACGCACTTTTTATTCATATATTATATTTTTAAATAATTTTCAATTCTTTTGAATTAAAAATATGAGCAGCGCAAAATTCCAATCTTAATTGAATGTGGCTTTGTTATGCGTTCATTTGAATAACTTAGTAATTGTATATTTTTATGATACAAGTGGTAAAATAATAAAGAATTAATTAGATATTAAGGGATTAGGTGACTACACTAAAAATTATCGTGCACCCCCTATCCATAATAAATTCTCAAGTAGCTGCACCCTACGATTTTTTTATACCGTTGCTACTAACTGCTAACTACAATCTAAGTTACTCCTTACATCATCAGCTATCTGCTAATAAAAAATCCTTCGAAATCGGTATAGTATTTGTAGAAATTAAGCTGAGCAAACAAACGATCAAATTAAAAAATAAATGTTGTTAGTACTTAAAATATTTACATTTGCATTAAGTGTGAAACTCTTAATTTGAAATTACAAACCGACACTTTAATTTTATTAATTTTTATGTATAGATAAATATTATTAGAAACACTATGAAGAGTTTTAGCTAGCCATTAGCTAACCACTTAATGCTATATCTCCTTGAAAATATAAAAGTCTTCAGACGGGGCTAAGAAAGCTATCACGCACTGTGTTTTGAATTCTCGCCTCCAGCTCCTGCCGGCCGTCTTGGGCAGATCATCACTCCAACTGCCCTGTGGTCTGTTAAAAATGTATTATAGCTGTAAAAGGCTTTGTTTAATAATAGACTTTTTGATTTTTTTCTTAGTGTTAGGGCTGTGTATTCCTTCCACCATTTTGGTGATTTGTTAGATATACTTGGCGCAATGCAAAATAATCATACTAAGATAAGAGTGCAGTCCCGAAATCGTGTACACAAAGTTTGCTATGATTTTCTATCATTAAGTTTGACGACACCATGATACGCTGATAACAGCGCAGCAGAACTCAATACAATTCTTTTTAAAGGTTTTCTGTATGTCCTTCCACTCGAGTTTACTGTCAATTAATATTATATAATTATTATTATTATTTATTACTCCTAAAAATTTAGCCGTGTTAACTCGACTTATGACCTTATTTTGGTAGTGCACATTAATATTTTCAGTTAATGACCTTTGGCTAAAGTGCACGATATTGGTTTTGGAAGATTAATTTTTAAATTATTATTATTATCGTCCAACCATATTACCATTGATTCTATAGCATTGTTTATCTCAGTTTCATACGTGTTATCTCTCTTTCTATATTTTTGCTTATAAAGATTGTTATGTATTATCATCGGCAAAGAGGGTAATTGGATGAACAGTAGACTTTGGTAGATCATTTACACATAATTTGAAGAGGAGTGGTCCTTAAACATTACCTTGAGGTATGCCGAATTGTACTATACGCAATATTTATACGAATTTAGCGATTTTATTAACTGTCTTTACTTCTATTAATTGGCGTCTTTTCGTTAAATAAAGTTGAATGGCATTTCAGATATTACCTCAAATGCCATATGCGTCTAATTTTGGTACTAATATGTCATGGTCAATTATTACAAGACACTGGAATACTATTATATTGTTATAGAATGACAAAATGGTAAAATGGCGGCTAGAAGCAGTTTTGGGTCGTATACTGAATATACTGATAATGGTGTAGCCTCATTGACAATGTAGTAAATATGCATGATGTGTTTGTATTCATGAGCTTTACGAATAACAGGAAAATATATTGGCTAGTGGGAGGCGAACCTTCAATATTTATCAGTTTCAGTAGCGAAGATAGCGCTTAAAAAATATGATACGAGTACGGTATTTAAGGCTTTGAGCAACGTAAGGCGTTGCCGTAAGCTGGGATAGATTAAGTATCTACGTAAGATTTTTAAAAAATGCTCAGACTTATACAACTGAATGGAATCTATAAATTATAATAAATTCCAAAAGTCGTTCTCATATCACCAAAATACGTATACTAAATTAATTAGAGCAGTATATATTACATATATCAATTTGATTATTAAAAAGGAAGGATGAAATTCAAAGGAATAAATAGGGAAATAGGAAATTTTTAACACAAAAAAATTAAAATAAAACTATTATTGATTGAAAGTTAGTACATTCTTTAGATGCTAAGATGTAACAGACAAACGCACAAATACACAGTAATTCACTTATATAAAGATATACGCAATCTGCAGTGCTACATATAACCGTTGGCAATTTAGTTGTCTATTTGAGATGAGTAACAAAATGAGAAGAAAATCAAATTAAACACAATCTTATTATTGGTATAAAACAAAGGCTTACTGCTAGTACAAAACTATATTAGGTAGGTACATTAAAACAAAAAAACTACAATGAAAATACTTTGTTACAATTTCTTTTATTATTTCTTATGAAAATTTTGTTTGCGTAATTAATATGTAAATTAAAAAGCACCACTGAATGTTTATAAATACTACAAAAAACAATAACGGGTTAATGTAACCCGGACCGCAGACCGATTTATGTAATGTATTCATTTATGGCCGGGAATAAAAAAACATTGTCTACAATACGCCTGCTACATGATAAATGGTATTCAAACCTTATTTTTCCACATCTAGACGTGTATATTCTTCAAATTCGATTGAAACATAGCATCATCACCTCCAGTAAACTCTCGCGAATAAAACAAAAAGCAACCCCACCAAATTAGTAACTCCCACTTTTTTTAACTCTGTCAAAAAATGTGAAACATTACGAAAAAAGCTAGAAATAAAGTATGCAATATCTTTCTCTGAGTGATAATAGAGCAAGTTGTGATAGGCAGAATAAATCTAATATATATATATATATATATATATATTAGACTTATTCTGCCTATCACAACTTGCCATAGTAGGTTTGAACTGTTGTACTTCTAGGGAATTTTCCGTTACCTTGGACGATAATCTTCTTTTTAATAGAAACATCTCATGTCTCGTTCACTTCATAATTTATATCTCTTTACAACTTATTTATTAACATTAGCTTTAAATGTTAAATGAATTTATCCTGAAAAGGTATATGAAAGAAAATTTGAAGTATCTTAGTCCAAAAGAGCGTGATTAGAGGGCTCCTTTTGAGCGGATCTGACAAACTCTGAGAATTATATTCGTGAATCACACTTTAGAATATGTAAATTTTATCTGATAGCTTTTAAAGAAACACCAGTTCTCTTAAAATATTTATTTCGTATCAAATTCTGGGTTTAAATATTTCTTCTTGGCTGTTTCAAATAAAGAGGTACTAAGTTACTAGGCTATATAACCTTAGCCTAGTAACTTAGTCAGTAGTTAGTAGTAGTTAGACATATTAAAATATCGTTTCGTTTTCAACATAGAAGATGATATTTATAGCTGGTAGAGAGTGGTTAACGGGTGAAATGGACGAATATAGGCTTACGATGCAATAAAAATAATATTTGAAACACACACACACACCCACACGCGCGCGCACACACACGCACGAAAATGAAATAATAAGAAAATGTTGATGCTTTACATGATAAACAACCAAACAGAGAACAAACGTTCGGGCTGATCAGCATATTATTCATTATCTTGAGTGTCAATCGTACAAGCATTCTTCGACATCGCAGTAATGACCTATATCTACTAGCACATCAGGACAGTCGAATACTAATGATGTAAGCTGAATGTGAACAAATGCGGCTTGAATCAGAATTATCACTGTAAATGTAAAATATTTTAACACTGATATCTTTTTAAAGGTTTCGTACCGTAGTATATCGAACTTTTAAGCAAGCGCGACCAAAAGACACGGAGATAACATACATACAGGTTTGTACAGACACCGTGGTGGCACAAGTCCGACTTGCACTTGGCCGTTTTTTTAAAAAGTTATTATCTACAAAATCTCTGATTTTTATTTAAAGATAAGTACTGCATTATTAAAATCATTATCAGCCCGTTGCTGTCCACTGCTGGACATAGGTTATTGTTAATATATTAGTTCCTTACATATCTAATTGACGTTTTGTCGCACTGGCCATTTTGATCTGAAATAAAAAAGTCTTTGATTAAGAATCCCAAGTTTAGAGTAATAAATCCATTTAGCTGGTATATTTGATTATCGAAAACAGTCATTCATTTGTTTTTCCTTCTTATTTTTTCTTTGGCATCGCTCATCTCGCACAATGGAAATCTTGAAATATCGCTCACGTGTATTTACGAGCACGAGTTCTACCGTGTCACCAGAACTCTAGAAATGACTCGAAACATTAACGATGTATATAACTCTGGTATCGCAAAAGAAAACTCGCTACGTTTTTGGATTTCAACCTTCATAACAAACCTCGTGGAGGGCCGGAGACCAAAGTGGATAATGAAGAAATTAAAGACTGTGGTAAAAGTGGATCCATCCATTCATTTTTCCTAAATTTTGGATAACTTCTTAGAATGAAATTTTTATTTTGACGTGGCGAACCAAACTGTCCTTAGAGAATTTATTGATTCTCTCTGATTGATTCCATGGTTTTTTAGTAAAGCGTTTTAGTGGACAAACTATATAGAAAAAGTGCTTAGATAACAATGGTGCTTGCCTTGATTAATAAATATATTTTACAAAATAGAAACAACTTTATATTCCTTCCATGCAAAATGCTGATTTCATATGTAAGCACCATACATCTTGTGTCGCGGGAGACTTTAGAAACATGCATGAAACTCATAAAGAACACCCAGATTAAGAACAACAATTTACGAACATCAAAATGTTGTCACATATGGGATTTAAACCCACAAGTAGTAGTAAAATGGCATGGCAACCGCTTAAGCCACTAGGCCAACCGTGCAGTCAATCTATATCCATATTACGTATATGAATTTTGTAGTAATCATATCGTGTGCCTCGCACATCTCTGGTAGAAAAGCAACCAAAGCGGCTATCGCTTTAAACGGCGCATCGTACTTTGCGGTCTCACATCGTTAGATTTATCGATGCGTCAATGTATCGTCGGCATGATGGATGAGCTTACCGAGATCCTGGCATTCACAAAACGTATTGTGCTTGCAAGATAGATGGACAGTTTAAAGACTTTAAATTCTTCAAACCTACTTTGTTTTACAACTAGCGTCTGTAGAAGCTTTCGACAGTATATACTGATTTGTAAATGACCCGTACTGCAGTTTACAAATTTAATACAACTGAAGTTTACGTCGGTAGCTTACACTTACAACAAATATTTTTGTAGATCTCAATATATACAAACACACGTAATAGTAATAGTTTGTTACTTAAATCTTCTTTATCTACTGCACCGACTGGGATAAAATTTATTGTGTATGTTACAATGGGTTCCTGCATAGTTTGAAAAAACCATCGAAACCGATAGGAAGCGCTACTGTCGGTATGTCACTATGGCGCTACGAAGTCAGTTGGTCCGGATCAGTAAGTTTTATATATTATAAAAATTTATATTAAATTAGATAGATACATAAAAAACTAATTCAACCTTTTTCTATTTAAAATCCGACATTATAAAACCATTTTCGCCCTCCATTTCCAGAATGCGGCGTAACGCTAATATTCTCATTTACACAAATTAACAGTGCGCTGTTGCGGTAGAAAATATCCCATCAAATCACACGGCATAATGCCACCCGAAACGTGGTAATTATTACACCAATTCTCGTTTTACACTTCATAATATATGCAATTACGTTAATTGGTGTGTCGTCGACGCGACGCACAGAGCAAACTTTGCCAGCGCGTTGTAGAAATTAGTGCAGAGGACACACAATCAACGTGATATGACGGGCTACGTCATTAATGTCAGTAATAGACGCTCTCTATTGTCATCAACTCCAAAACTCATAATTAATGACCTAAAGGATTTAAAACTGAATACCCAATCTCATTATCTTTAAGTACAAGATAGTTCAATTATTAGATGTTCTTACTGGGAGTACAAAGCTTAAACTAACCCGAAGTAAAGGCAGAGTAAACCAGTGATATCTTATTCGGCAAATTATAAATATAAAGACATTTTATTATAATGAACTCAAGTTGTCTTGTCTCTTCATTATAGAGTCATAAATTTTTACTGTATTTGGAACATTATCATTGATAGTAATGATAGCCAATAGCTTTTCTTGATAAATGCGCTTTTCAATACCAAAATTATATTTGAATTCAAACTAGTGCCTCCTGAGATTAGCACGTTTGATCAAACAGACAGACAGACAATCTCCTTAGCTTTGAAATATTAATATTTTAGTCTGTACAAAATCACTTTAACAATAAATAAATACGATTAAATGTATGATAAGTAATTAATTGTTATCAATACTAAACCAATATTTGATTTAGCCCAAATAAATAGTTATTTCTTTTTTACAATAAAAAGTACTGACTTTTACTTTTACCCTGAAATATACAAAACTTAGATGTAGCATCCGATTAGCTCTACTAAGATATGACCATGCTAGTGTTATAATATATTTTCGAAAATATCTAAGTCCATCTGTCTGTTACGTTTGTCACGGCACAAAGTATTAAATCATCAATAACCCATAATGTCCTACTGCTGGGCTCGGGTCTCCTCTCAGGAGAGGGTTAAGGCCATACTTCCCCACGCTGGCTGAGTGCGGATTAGGAACTGTCAAGTCAATGTTGTGGCTACGTAGTATTTTGCTGTTGGATGTTTTTAAGCCGTCCAAAGGCCTCCCAACTAAGCTTCACAACTATTATCCTATGATAACAACCGGAGCCGACTGCTTAACGTGACGTCATAATTACAAACCCGCTCATCGTATCATGCCACCAGCGGTCACCCATCCAGGTACTGACGCGCGGTCAGTACCTGGATGGTCTTTGCTTACCCTCGGTGATTGTTACTAATCACCGAGTGCAACTGGGCTATAAGCAGTTACGAGTACTGAACCAATTTCAGTGTAATTCCGTAAAGAAAGCTTCTTTGTCGCGATAACAGGCAAACATACGGGAGGACATAATTTTATTATGATTAAAAACCCCACTTTTCATATTCTTTTTTTTGCAATTCGAATATGTTTGTGGTGGAGATATTGTTTGTTGAATTTGAGCACTTTCATTTAGTAGTGCCCAAGCCATGGGGGTAAATTGAAAGTTCGCACGTGAGCGTCCGCCCTATATAGAGACGTAGAAGGCAGCAGAGCCAGTCGGTAAAGCGCAGGTGTATTAAATGTTAATTTCGTAGGTGGAGTGCGCTTCAAACCGAGTCATTCGGTCGCCTACCTCACGCTCACCATCCTTACACTCCGTTTTCAAGATACATACGGCGCATTAAGTTGGAATGCTAATATCATAAAAACTATATTTTTTCTTTCTCTTTACACACAATACAATAAAAAAATGTTCTACCCGTATGCATAGGAATGACATAATTTCGTACATTTTTTTCGTAATTTTCTTATAATGTAAACCAGACAACCATCATTATGGGACTGCTCACATTGGAAGTATCTCATTTTATCCAAAATTTTAATTTTGCTTGAAGTTTAGAAGCATAGAAGTGAAAACAAATATAGTAATACTCGTATATACATTTAGCAATCAACACACGTTAAAAAGGCTTTTAAAAATAGCTAATTAAAGTTAAATCTTGCCGAGCTGCGAAATTTATTAATGGTATTGGTATAGCCAAACAGGGAACGAGTATATTATTTCTGGTATTTATAATTGGTTATAATAAAGGCACTATGTAAGCCTGCTGTGGAAGGAAGGTTGACATGTCCCTTCAACACAAAGGGAGGATCCTCCGACCAGGGGAGGTTATCATGCCTGGTGGGCCACTGCCCGACGGTTGATGTTGGGATGTTGTATGTGTGGCAAATGTCGCGAGATTTTCTATTGAGCGATTCAGGATTGGTAGTTTATTCGTTTCCTTCATTACTCCGTAGTTCGACATATGTTCTGTAGATGGCGCTGTCATAAGCTTTTCGTTGCTGCTGTATGTGGAAGTCGCCACAATGTTATAGTTATTTACATCATCCGTTCATTCAGTTCATCCCATGGCTGTCGTAAAAGACGACTAAGGAACTTAACGATGCAGGACAACATCACTGCAAAGAGAAGAAAATCTCGAAACAAATTCTAAACCAACCCGTCTGCCCAATGAGGCAGAGTGGGCCAAAACTTAAGGAGAGCCCTATGTCCACATGCGGAGAGTTTAAAACTGTTAACTGTAGTAATGTTATAAAAAATACAATATAGCATGCGTATCTACAATTGTGATATAGAGAAATCTGTATAAATAAAAATGAATCATAAAAATGTATGTACGCGCGTAACTTTCGATCGCCTGCACCAAGTTGGCTAATTCCTTTTTTATATGTTTATTATCATAAGAAAAAAGGCAGGTGTTATATTATGTCAGTCCGCTTAATCGTATACACTACGGCCCTATCCCTATAAAAAAATCACGATAGCGATAATGGCGGCATAAAGATCGCCGATATTACGTTTATTTTGCTGTCAGCACCATCTGTCAGTATGTCAGCGTGTGTCAGCAGTCTCGTCACGTAATGAAACGCCTGCAGGCTGTGCTGGGTTTTGACGCGGCGCCGTTTACCTGCGACTATCAATATTTGTATCGCTTTACTGCATAAAATTGGCTAATGTTGAACTAGTGCAAATGTGAAGGTGTATTATGAAGCGTGTATAACATACTTAATGGATTCCTATTTGTATAAATTGTGAGTTTAGGGGTCCATCATGATAAAGTTTCAATCTCACTTGAATGGATACAAAAAAAAGTAGATATGCGCCTCTTACGGATTTAAAGAAAAAACTCAATATTATTTTATATTGTAGGAGAAAAGCGATCAGACTGCTCACTGGTAACAGCTTGCATACAGTTAACCATTCATGTAATACTAATACTATTGTACCTGAAGATCTGACTTTTAAATAGACTGCCCATGAGTTTCTTTGGCAGTATTCTTATTATAAGGCCCTACGAATTTTGGGAACTTGGAAGTTATGGATCGACACAGGCAGGCAGTGAATTTTGGTGCTTTCACCTAATTCATTTTGACAATAGAGTACATCTGGCGTCTGTTGTTCTTCTTCTTTTGATGATATGGCAATCAGCCGGATCAGCTATTTCTGCCAATGTCAAGTATTTCAAGTTTTCTATTCTAAGTCTTCGAGTCTTCAAGTCTTCGTCGTGATGGAATTAATGATAAAAAATATAAAAAAATGTGGATGAAAAGAAATGGAGACCGTCTTTCGCAAAAACAAAAAACGATCTCCGGCGTCTGTTGTTGTCAATCTATAATTCTTATCTATAGCTTCAATTTAACGTTCATAAATGTCACTTAGTGTCTGATTTTGAATTTGAACCCAAGACGCACGATGACATCTTGTAGTGATCTATCGCGCGTTTTGTAGTCGGGCAAAGCATCGTTACTAACGCGCTTTAGTTGAATTTGCAACGCGCTACAGAAACGATGCCAACGCGCTACAGCATCGTGACTATATTGATGCAAACGCGCGACCGTGTCGGACGATACCGGTGGAGGAATGGAGGCTTCTTTGGTTTCTTATGATTTGTCTGCTTCTGTAAAAGCAGCACTGAAGACAGCCTGACTAATGTTGCCTCAATGGAGTCTATTTCGCAACTGTAGCGATCGTTACTGAATCGTGGGCGAGGGCATACAACTAGTGACCGCATCGCGACTGTATCGATTCAAGTGCGCGACAGTATCGCTCACATCGCTGTAAAAAGTCACCGTGGGGAGAGGCGTAATGGTACATGACTATGGCCATCCATGGACTCTCTTTGAACTCTTCCGTAAAATTGGAGAGAGGAGTAGAACTTTGGGAGGCGAGAGTAGTTTGAGCTTACGGTAACCGGTAACCGGAAAATCACCATAATTGAGTACAGGAACAAAACGATCTCAGCGCCTTTCACACTGAATAATGTAACTATTAGAATCATCAGAGAGTTAATCAGCCGTGTCATTATATGACTGAGCATTTTATAAGGAAAGAATATTTCTATAACATCTAAATAGTGTAGGTCACCATGCTGCATTATTGTATAGTCTGCATTCATAGTGAGTCTGGTGACCACTACACTTGGATTCAAGTCATGCTTACCATCACGCATAAACTCTATTATTTCGACAGGCCTAGATATATATTTAAAAAAAACAGAATCAGTGACACCGTGGTATCACTACGGTGGTGTTAAGCAGTTTTTTTTATGTGGGTGACGACCACCTTGGTTCAAACCCCCTGACACTGGAGGAATATATTCAAAAGGAGGGAATGTGAACATACTTTTGACTGTTGTGTTTCAAGTTGTCTATAGACGGGAGCTGAACCATTAGATTCGTCTGGCAGTCTGCCCAAAATTACCATGAATGTCTGGTCACCACACATATGACACCAGCGGTATCACAACTCGTTGATCTGACAGTTTGTTATAAGTTCAAAGCTAATTTCTCATTTTAAAAATAGCCACTCATTTTTGAACTAATCTTAAGTAATAACACGAGCCATTGCATTCTGTAGTCTGAAGTAAGAGTTGAGAGGAAGCGAACAGGAACTTGTATCTCATAAGTTGATCCTCGCTAGCTGCGTGAAGGCATCTCGGAGCAACAGTTAAGTGTGATTATAAATCAAAACTGAAACTAGTTATGGTAATGTGGTGGAAAGAGGAGTTTTGTTCACCGAAGTTATATCATTACTCGTATGTGCCACGGCTTTGCTCACGACATACTCACTACACTTCTAACAAACTTTACAAGTTTTAGTGATAGACTGACATGCGAACTATTTCAGGCTGTGTTGTTTGAACTAATTTTACTACCATACGCAGCACTGAGGGTTCTCATAGATTAATTGCTATGTCATGATGTGTGAAACAAAAATTAAATCAATGTCTGATTTCATTTTTTATTATTCAAAAACCATTTTCATTGAGTTTTTAGTAATAACACTGATAACTCATTAAAATCTTTACAGTATTTTTCATTGTTGTTAGATTTTTTCATCTTGGACGCTTGATTTTTTTGTTTATTATTGTGTATTTAGATATTTTGATAGTGAAAAACGTGTACTATTTCCGTCTTTGTTATTCGAGCATTAGGTTGATATTTCAAATACAACTCGTGTCTGCGTTTATTCTTTTAGGTATCAAATCTTCGGTAATTTAGTGACGTAAGCGTTATTTGAGTTTATAATTCAGAAATATATTTGAATATCACCCATATTTTCACTTAAACTTCCACTCGGGTACGCAAAGTTCATAAAAGGCGTCTTCCTCGTTGTAAACATTTTATGTATGTCCATAGCTGTATTTTTTTACAGTTCAAAAGCAATTTAGAGACTGGTCAAAATAAAAAGATTTCCATTCATTCTAAAAATAAAAAAATATATTTTCTATTTCTTGTATTCATATCAACGAAATAAAAGATTTAAATGTAGCCACATAATCTACTCAGGAATGTACTCCGGCTTTAAGTCAAAATGATTATAAACAGTTCCATATTAACAAAGAATAAATTATAAATAATATAATAAACATTTCGGACATATAACACAACGCCATCATATATTTGAACAAAGTAAAGCCTTTACAGTGACAACTACATTGAACAATAGAATGATAATATGCTTTTTTTTGTAAAGACAAACATTTGCAGAACAGACAATAATTAGGTCCAGCTCAAAATCGAACTTCACTGTAATAGTCGCACACGCTAGCACTGCGTCACCGAGGCACTCAAAGGTCATGTATATGAACGAGGTCAAGTACATTACATTACCTCCTTCTGAATGAGATGGCTAAATCATCTTAACGATTGTATCTTTTGCGGATACACCGAAGCTTAGAAGCCCAATGCAAGGTGATATTTAAAGTGATTATATTCTTTAATGCCGGAGGTTACATATTTTTAAAAGGTCTTGTAATACACAAATAAAATAATACACGTTCAATGGCTGTAGCAAGTAAGTAAGTACCTACAAAAATTGTAGAAGTACGGTATACAAATAAAACTATATTAAATTTTGAAGTATTGACAGTTTGGTTCGCCTGATATGCAAAAAACGCAATCTCAAATTTCTAAATGGTACAAAATTAAGCTCAGGCGCAAACACCGATCAAACTTCTTACATTCATAGTCTTTTCTTATCCTAAGTTACGGGTAATCAAATTGAACCTATAAATATTCTTTATATTTATTTTGAATAATTGACTTAAGTTTCAATCTTAATAACTTGAATTATAGACACCGGCACATAACTTGGCCAGATTCGTTAGATGCGCAAAAGTCGATTTTTAGGTCCCTTTGGTTGATACAGGGACACGGGAATTCTTCGCAGAAGGTGGCGGCGGAGAAGGCCCGGGAGGACGATCTCTACACGGACCCGATCCTCCGCCGGCGAACCGGGCGGTGGAGGCGCGCCTACCAGCGCCTCATGCCGCCCTGAGTGTGGCCGTGGATGGGCGGGGCGGGTTTTCCCCCCATCCGCTTCACAGGCCAGCCGCGAGGGGTCGATATTACGCGTGTGCCGTACGTCGCCTAAATTGAGAGTTTACCATCAGACGACGGAGCCCGCTTCAGTGCGGGCAGGCGCTGGGAGGGGTCCGGATGGCGTAAGAAAGCGGTTCCCGGATCTCTCCCGNGCGGGGCGGGTTTTCCCCCCATCCGCTTCACAGGCCAGCCGCGAGGGGTCGATATTACGCGTGTGCCGTACGTCGCCTAAATTGAGAGTTTACCATCAGACGACGGAGCCCGCTTCAGTGCGGGCAGGCGCTGGGAGGGGTCCGGATGGCGTAAGAAAGCGGTTCCCGGATCTCTCCCGTCTCAGGCGCAGAGTGGCACACCGTGTGGTTTTAGTCGGTTCGATTCCGACACACCGCCCCGTCGCATGGTGAGGGTAAAGGCCCGAGGGGGTTTCCACACGTAAAAAAAAGGGACACGGCGATTCTAGTGGCATCGTTCCCAGCAAGTGGTTGGAGCGTCAGTCGACTGCACTTCGATTTTTTTTGTTTTGATTTACTGCACTAAGTGTACTATTTGCGACTTTAACTCATATACGCCGAAATCTAGCCAAGTTACGTGCCGGCTTCTAAAAATGCTTTTGTTAAGGGAAAAGTAAAATTTAATAGTTCATATGTTTACGGCCATGTTTTTCGTTTCCAGCTGCTTTATTCCGGGTTCTTGATGCAGTCTGTTAAAAAACACCTCACTAGGCCGTCACAGTGCGGGTCACCATGCAACAATAGATGCATTTGCAGTGAGTATGATGGCCCCCACTCTTAGATTTTACTCACTTTACATGCTATCCATCAAGCTGAGTAAAATCATTTTAGTAGCTATGTATAGAAATATATATGTAGATAAATACGTACATATAAAACAAGCAAATAGCATAAATATTTAAATAAATAATTTCCAACTAATTGAACGCTTGTTTCAGTTTGTTGTGTAATAATAGATATGAATTGTCATAGATTAACGGCTTTTAATGGCCGGTAATTACTACAAACGTATTTGACAAGACTTTTTTATTATTAAGTTTTTGTTACTAAGGCCTCAGTGAAAATGATATTTTTAATTAATAGATAATTTTGAACAGCGATATATGATAATGGTTCTATTAATATTTTAGTAAAGTTTCGATTTCTAAGGGATGCGCTGTGACATTAAATTGTTGTAGTTAATTTATAGTGGTAAAATATAATAGCTTAAATTATGAAAGATAATTGTTCACAGTTGTGGTGTAGAACGTGTCTATGTAGAACTAGAGAATCGATTTTCCAAATGTTTTTCGACTTTTATTTTGAGTGACAAATAATGTAGGTTGTCTCTTTTTAAAAAAATATTTTATAGCAAATTACAACCAATTTTTATATTTGAGCAAGCCCATAAGATCTTTCTGATCATATCTCACAAAAACTGATCGTAGAATTTATGGCTGAAATACAAGAAAAGTTTTGAAACAAAGGAAGATTAAGGATTTATTCTTATTTATTTATTTATTTGAGTGCCTCGGTGGCGCAGTGATAGCGTATGCGACCGCTGTGCTTGAGGTCTCCGGTTTGATTCCCGGATCGGAGCAAATATGAAATATAGCCATTGATGTCCTCTACTTCCTAGCCGTTTACGGTCACCGCGGCCACTCTTAACGGAGACCAGCCAACTATGCTGGAGATATTACAGTGCATAAGTGTGTGCGCAAACACAGGTAAACTCTCTGTTCCCTCTCTTTCATAATCCGATGGGACTGTTAACCGACATAACCAGGGCGAGACCAAGTGCAGGACCTACAGTTTTTACGTGCTCTCCGAGGCACGGGGTTCAGACCCAAATGCCAAGCTTGTTGAGTATTTGTATAATCAGAAAAACTCAATTACACTTTTGGCCCGATAGGCTTGTCTTCGGAAGGGAGGTTTAACTTACTAAACCATAACGGCCAATGGGTTTTTATAGGGTGTGTTTTAAGTTTAAGTTTTTCTTCTCTTTGCGGTGCTGTTCTCCTACGTATTTCGTTCCTTTGGTGAGCTTTTATAACACCGACGTGATGATGACTTCAGTACAGTCTTAATTCATCAACATGCAAAAAGTTCTTCTGTAAAATGTGCTATTATTAGTAAATAATAATAAAGGAATAGTAAACAAATAAAATTATTAAAAAAATAAAATCTGACTGCCTCAATATCTGTCATCTTTATAAAATTTACTTTGTTTAAATAAAACATATAAGTTATACACATATATTCGTAATCACCTTTAAAAATATTTTATTTAAAATTACTTTTGGCTCCAAAAACCGTAGTTAAATATTTTTTTAATATTGATCCAACCGGTATCAGTCTCTCGATTAGGACGAATCTATTGACACCACTCACTTATGTATGCGACAAGCCATTAAGGTTCTAGAACGTGCCTAAGAAATATCTATACAAAAATACACTCGAAAAACATAACCCTTCTTCTTTCTCAGTTGGGTAAAAAGATATAATATTGAAAAAGCTCAAGGAGAAAATGTAACCAATACCAATATCACACATCAAATTATTGGTTCATTTTTCATGTCTAAACTTAACTAGTAAACAGTTTAATAATAAATTTTAATTTGTATATTGTGTCTAACTTTTCGAAGATCAGATCTGAACTAAAATAAGAAGAACCATCCAGCTTCACAAACATCGTTAAAAAGTTAGTGCTGAACAAGATTCATTAGTGGAAGAAGTCTTCGGTGACAATGTTAAATAATTAAGCACAGCCGGCTTCGTGTGAACTTTTTGATAAGCCGGCTTCCACCAAAAGTTTCCCCTATACATTTGTGTCATGTGTTTTGTTCGCGGGTATCTTGCAGCCAAATTGTGAGCAACGAAGAAATTTCATGTTTTAATTTATCTATTTTTTGTTTATGGATGAGACTGCCATTCCATAGAGGCTAGTGCCTTTACAACGTCTGATGGTAAGCATGAGCAGAATCCAAGAGTGGTGATCCACACTATGGCGGCCTATTGAGCTGCTCCTGGATTATTGGGCAAATGCTGTCATTTTAGTAACCTTGACATTAAACTCTTTGGTCTTATAATAACACCGTGAAATAGTGAAAAGAGTGTACTCTAACTTCAAAAGTTGACATTGAACGGCGATGGTCACTTACCATCAAGTAGTTACTTTTGAGAGTGAGAGAGGTGCTCGTACCCCAGTTGCACTCGGTGATTAGAAACAATCACCGAGGGTAAGCAACGATGGCACGGTCAGTACCTGCATGGGTGACCGCTAGTGGCATGTTACCATGAGCGTCTCCGTGATTCGGAGGTCATGTTAAGCAGTCGGTCTCGGTTGTTATCATACGATAACAGTCGTGAAGCTTAGTTGGAGGCCTTTGGGCGGCTTAAAAACATCCAACGGCCAGATTTACGTAGCCACAACGTATTCTTGCCAGTCCCCAACATGCACTTGGCCAGCGTGGGGACGTATGGCCTTAACCCTCTCCTGAGTGGAGACCCGAGCCCAGCAGTGGGACATTATGGGTTGTTGATATTCATATTGATATAGTTACTTTTATTCCCTGGTCCACTTATGTTATAAAACAAAATTTTTCATTCAATGCATCGATTAACGATTGCATCAGTGCGAATACACATGAGTTATTGCTCCATTTACAAACAACACAAAAGTTGTTATGCCTAATAATGCGTGTTTTTGCAACCCCCTTACGATAGAAAACGTATCAAAACCATTATTGAAGGTAGGAACCTAATAACAAGATACAAACATAAGCCAACAGCCCGTATTAACATAACGGGAACAACAAAAAACTCATATTAATATCTGTACGAAGGGTTGAGGATTCCCTCGAAATCAAAGGACGAAGCGCGACGGCAAGGAGCATAGAGCGGGAAAGGAAATGGTGGGGGTATATGTAAATTCTGTCAAAGTAACATCTGGGAGGGCTCCGGCTGCGTAAAAATATCTCAAATGCTGATTGTCTACTCAAATATACATATTTCATTATTCTCTCTTTGTGGTGAAAATAGTCTGCACTTGTTGATAGAATTTGAAGGAATATTTATTGTATGAAATTTATTCTTTCAAAGAAGTGACAAATCTTAGGACTCTTTTTTTATTTCATTCGTACCGGCTTCTTACCGTGCCGACGTAAAATGTCTTCTCGTTTCTAAATAACTTTTGCTAGAGGAGAAAAGTGAGCAAGAGTTGTTCCTATAGTTCCTACTCATACATTGAGTGAATGCAACGAAAGAAAAAAGTTAAACAATAGCATTTTATGCGGCCTTAGTAACTATGTATACTTTTCAGACATTAGTATCACATTTAAGAAGAAGTCAAGCTTTGATACTGACTTTAAGGATAGTATCAAAGCTTGACTTCTTACTAAATCACAATTAGTAAAATAAATAGAATAAATAACAAAACAATATATAAGAAACAACATTTAAGAATATAGATTCTGAAATCTGTAGATATCTGAGCTATATAATTAACAAAATGTCTGAGATTCATATGCCACATGTTCCGGGAAAGAGTCTATACGCAGTATAGATGCACATCAAAAAAAAGAATTCTTTATAAGAGTGTCAATTTTTTTCTGCCGGCAAACAACGCCATTGTTATAAAGTGGACAAAACGCAGCCGCTAATGTCACGGCCTTTATTTATTTACTCTCCATTTTTAAGATTTTGTTTTTGCGTGTTTTTAATTAAATTTAAATTGTTTTAATAAGAAAGTGACCTTACAGTATTTGATTTCGTATTTTAAGAGCATTGCTCACATTTATTATTTGTTTCTAAGTTAAGGACTTAGAAACACAATACGTTTTAGAGCAAAACCTGTAAGTCAGGATTTTTGGTCTATTTTCACAAGATAAAGACCATATTATTTTTGTAATTCATTAAAAAAAAACAATATCATCTTCTGCTTATTGTGGATACATTGTATTCTAATTTACTGCATTTCATCAGGGCTATTAGATCATTAATTTTGTTATATCATCATCATCAGCCTATCGCAGTCCACTGCTGGACATAGGCCTCTCCAATTTCACGCCACTTAGTTCGATCTATGGCTTCTCGGCTCCTGCCAGCCGTCTTGCCAGATCACCTCGTTTCTGATGCAATCCCTAAGAGAAACGCCGAGCATAGCCCTCTCCATAGCACGCTGAGCGACTTTGAATTTATGGACAAGTCGAAACCGTAAGTGTCCACGTTTCGGCTCGGCACGTAACATAAATCAGAAACTGAAGAAATGAGGAAGCGAGATGGATTTATCAAGTACAGTATTTTTTATAACACTTAACCATTATATACTGTATGTTTCATTGTAATTACTAAGTGTAACATAAATCCGATTCATAGTTTAAATTACATAAACATTTTATGGTATGAAAATTCTAATCATTGTGTACATCAAACTCTTTTTTATTTCGTTTAGTGTCAGGAAATTTATCTGCCTATCTGTCTGTCTGAATGAGCTATCTGTGCAAACTTTTAATTGACTTTCTTGTTTCATATTAAGCTATATATTATAGAACAGTATAGAAAAAGAAGTTTTGGAACATCAGCAAATCGATGACGTGCATCGATTTGCTGATGTTCCAAAACTTCTTTGGCCGCGTTGATTATATAAGGGAAAATCTTAAGGGTTCACGTCACCGACATGCTAATGTTTGATGTTGATATTTAAATTAAAATATATAACATTAGTATTTACTTCTATCGGCAGTCCTTAGGACTGGCAATTTTTTTATCAAATAGATAAAAAAACTTACTTGACAATATTTCTAAGTATGACAAAAACAATTTGTTACGAGGGAAATAGTGTGACTGCTAAGTTAAAGCAAGTTCGTAGGCTTTCAAAGAAATGTTTGAAAGGAAATTCCCTCCACATAGCAATACACGTCAATGTAAGTATTCGTAACAAATAAAAATAACACATACCAACGCTCTCCGATATCTGAATTTTCAAGTTAAACTCCGAATTTAATATTTGTGCAAATGGAATTTTACTAAGAAAATGGAAAATTTATTCAATCTTTATATGAACCAACCTAAATTAAACTGCCTTTCAACTAAAATTTCATTCGTTTTTTATCTATATTTCACAAAGATTTTCTACATTATTCTATCATACTATTTTCTACTGGAAGATTTGTCTGCAAATTTTCAATCAATTGAACTATCTTGCAACGTTTCATTTCCAACAAAAGCTGAACTTCTAAAGACATATTTCAGTCCAATCATATCTCGTTGGCGAAGTTTTTTCATCGGATCATTGCTATCGGCTCCAGAGGGTGTGAGTCGTAAAGCGTCCCGCGCCGAGCTGTTGTCGGATCCCTTGGGGCGGAGACTCTCTTCAATCTATGCTAGCCTGGTACACACGATGTTTTATCCATGATAGGTCATTGTTTTTTTTTCTAAAAAGTTATCATTATTTTCCAATGGTTCGTAAATATCTGTTGATGACATTATAGCTTGTTCTGTGCTTCTATTAAGTAAAATATTTTTCACTAAACTCTAATTGTGTAAATCGTTTTGAACAAATATTCGTGCGCATACATGTATATCTTTGCTCAAATGCGTATATATTCATTAGTTAGATGGTTGTGATTATAGTGTATTTTACTAAAGACTCCCGAAGAAGATGATTTATCGACTTCTTTATTCACAATTCCAACAAATGATAGTATTGTTATTCCGACTAGCCTTAGGTCTATTTTAAGAAATAGTATAAAAAAATTACTCACGACATAGTTTTATTACAATAAGTATTGGTCCATAGGTAATTGGAATAGTTACTTATAAAAATCTAATTCAACAGTTTATTTCATTTTGCGCGAACCCTCAATATAATGTGAAGTAACTTACACTACGGAACCTTTTTGTTACTAGCAACTAAGCAACGATATACAGTACGAAGTATACACTCACTTTATCCTACAAGTTTCATTTGTAAAAAGCTTTCGTTTTTTTTACAAAAGTTACAGCTATTCGTGAAAGATGAAGTTATGAAAAATGTTCCCACAAATAATCTCTTCGTTCTTATCAGCGCCTGGTAGAAGAGCTTCATAAACAAAAAACCGGCCGCGCCGAGTTGTTGCAGACACCCGTGGGAACGCGATGTACCTACTCTTAAATCTGAGATTTTTCGATATTTTATGTGTACGCACTAGAAATGAAAGACGCGATGTTCAGACGGGGCGTTTGATGTCAAATTTGTGTCTCAATGACTTAAAACGTAGAAACACAAGTTTAACAATAATTTAATTCCCAATTAGATGGGCAAGCCAGCAGGGTTAGGTCAGCAAGTTTGTTGTATATATAAAATATTTTAGGCATTTAGAATATCAAAAGAATGTAGAAGAGAAGAGATCGTAATGGTAAAATGGGAAATTGATTGATTAGAGTGTTGAAATACAACACAGGACAATAAACACAGAACTAAAGTGAAAGAAATTACGATTCATCAACAATCCATAATGTCCCACTGCTGCACTCGGGTCTCCTTTCAGGAGATGATTAAGGCAATACGTCCCCACACTAGCCAAGCGAGGATGGAGGACTGGCAAGACCAAATTACGGGACTGCTTAACGTGACCAAATCACGGAGAAGCTCATAGTAAAATGCCACCCGCAGTCGCCCATTCAGCACAATCAGGTACTGACCTCTTTTGCTTGCACTTTGGGATTGTTCCTCAATCACCGAGCGCAACTTGGCTATGATAGCATACAATTTCAATTACATGTACAGCAATTAATCTCTACAATATTTAAGACTAGCTTAGTACCGGGATGTTATCCACGTTTTTTGTTGTACCGTTACGACACCGGGTTGGTAGATATGACCAATTGATAAATAGTCACTTATAGATAATTTCTCTATTCATTTTACACATTTTAGTTCAATCGGATTGAACAAAATTTCATCAGCGAGTGTCGACACAGGTTTATTAACTACCTATAGTTGCGTAGCCTACCGTAACTGAGTACACGAAAGGGCCAGCGATAGATCTACGCCTTTGTATTGTGGATATCAATTAGTTGGCGCTAACGTGGATCTTGACTTTCATCAGGTGTTAAATAGTTTCGGCTATCAGGATCTACAATCTTTTGAATGGAATATTTTGTTGGGTTCT
Organism: Hyphantria cunea; assembly: GCA_003709505.1. Classification (NCBI taxonomy): domain Eukaryota; kingdom Metazoa; phylum Arthropoda; class Insecta; order Lepidoptera; family Erebidae; genus Hyphantria; species Hyphantria cunea. The sequence goes on from PKRV01002451.1 coordinate 41,874, forward strand.
TAATTTATTAAGTGTACGTATTTAAAATTTTGTTAGGTGTACTACGTAGTTATTGTTATCGTTTAGCAACATTTGCATTTAAAATTATGGCTAAACGCTGGTTTCTTGTGCCAATGAATGGCTTGCACACGGTTAAACAACTATAGCTTTTTTAGATTCAGTTTATAAAATTTAGTTAAGTTCGGAATAAAAATGAATTAATTAAGTATATACAAGGATATGGATTTGTGTGTGAATAAGATTAAAGGCAGCCAGATACTGTCTGAGTGCGTAAGTCTCTCCAAGTAGTGCGCTCCACTAACTTCATCGTTGGAGAGATTTACGGTAATAGAAATATGAGTTATTAAGCATTCGCCCCCGGTCCCGTTATCTTTACGATTGTATTTGCAATGATCTCCGGATAGAGGCTTTATTGTCACCCTGAAGCGGAACAAATGGCTCCTTGCGCCAATAATATCAGCGGGAATGTTCACGACTGTGTACATAGGATTATATCCGAATAGAATCGTTCATGGAGATGATTTCTGTACGTTGTAAAACGTTATGGTAATCGAATTGGTGATTTATGACTGCGGGCGAACTTGGGGTAAAATTGTTTGAATCCGGTAGGTATGGAGTACGAGGACGACAGACTCGTACAATATTGTCTCGTTACCGTTGCTCGAACCAAGCCAAGGGTTCCTGTGGGATGAATATCAACTTTTGAGATTAGTATATACTGATTTAAAATTTTTAGACACCATTGGTTTGATAGAAGTTGTTAACTATTAAAGTTGGCATTTTCGGCATTTTTTCCTATCTTAATCTCATTCCATGTCGTCTTCCGCACAACCACATTCTTGTTTTTCGTAATCATCCAAAATTTATTGGTTTAAATAGAAATGCAATATAGTTCAAATCAGATTCAATAAAGTAACTATAAAAATGCTGTACATTTGTTTTTAAATTTCAGCTATCTAAGTAAAGAAATATTGCAATGGTAGTCAGACAGCCAAAAGCTAATACAAATTAAAAATAAAAAAAACGTGCCAGTGCAATACTTGTTTTAAATAATTCAAGTTCAGCTTTTCTTACTGAAGTATCTTTCTAAACCATTTACAAACCACATGTATCGACTTAACAGTACAAAAAACCATTTTGTCAAAGTAACTAAACACAAACAAAAAAGCAAAAAAGTTTAACTTTGCAGAGCGTTTCTTGGTAACGGTGCCTGAAAAAGTTAGTTCGACAAAACTTCTGTCTTCGTGACGAATTTGCGACTTGTCTCCGAGCAATGGCGAAAACTCCCAGGGTGTAGGTACAAGAGGTTCTGTATGTATAAAGGTTTTAACAAAAATCTTGAAGCAAATTTTTGATAGAGTTTTGTGGTGTCGTTTTAGGTGTTCTGAAGTTTTGATGGAAAGTCTTACGTCTTGTAGTATGGGTTTTCGGACTTCATGGCTTGTATTATATTTCACAGGAGATAGCGGTTTTAATTTGACAGGTTATGAAAAAATCCTAAAATAACAAAATATTCTGACTACTATGTTGGCGTAGTGGTAGCATTCGCGACGGCTATGCATGAAGTCTCGGGTTCGAGTCCCTTCAACTTGTATCATCCTCATTATCAGCCTTTGTCAGATCACTCCTCGACATAGGCCTCTCCAATTTGATGTAATGTTTGTATGATCTGCAAACATTTGTTTCGAAGTTTGGATGTTTTCTATGCATAATATGTATGTATTTTACATCAGTTGTCTAGAATTGGGACTAAATGGCGTTGTGTGTAAGATGTCCGAAAGTATTTATCATTATTATTTATTTTTCTTTTCAAACATATAAATTATATTATTTTCTGGAACATTTAGGCTTATCGTCATGATAAATCAATTGTAGTCAAATGCCTTTCCTTTATCATCATCATCATCATCAGCCTATCGCAGTCGACTGCTGGACATAGGCCTCTCTAATTTGACGCCACTTAGTTCGATCTATGGCTTCTCGCATCCAGCTCCTGCCAGCCGTCCTGCGCAAATCATCACTCCACCTGGCTTGTGGACGTCCTACACTACGTTTGCCGAGACGTGGTCTCCACTCAAGAACTCGTTTACCCCAACGGTTATCGGTTCTTCGGCAAATGTGGCCAGCCCACTGCCACTACTGCTTGCTAGTCCTATGAGCTACGTCGATGACCCTGGTTCTTTGTCGGATCACCTTGTTTCTAATGCGATCCCTTAGAAAAACGCCGAGCATATACCTCTCCATAGCACGCTGGGCGATTTTGAACTTATGGACCAGTCGAACCGTAAGTGTTCACGTTTCGGCTCCGTGTGTCATTACGGGTAAGACGCACACATTGAAGACTTTCGTCTTTAGGCACTGTGGGATCGACGATGAGAATACCCGACGGAGTTTCCCAAACGCTGCCCAACCTAGCTGGATTCTTCTGTTCACCTCGTCCTCAAAGCTGTTTCTACCTAACCGCAAAGCTTGCCCGAGGTATACATATTTTTGAACAACTTCGAGAACGGCACCGTGTACCGCGACCGGTTCCGGCAGTACATGTTCATTGAACATGATCTTGGTCTTGTCCAAGTTCATCCGTAGGCCGATGCGCACAGACGAGTCAGTCAGGTCGTTCAGCATCTGTTGTAGGTCCCGCAGCGTTTCTGCCATGATGACGATGTCATCTGATGTCATTGATGTTGATACCGCGCCTTTTCCAGTACAGCGTCTTAAACAAATCCTCCATTGCATTAGTGAATAATTTTGGGGATATAACGTCCCCTTGTCTCACTCCTCGATGCAATGGCATGGGTCTTGTATGCTGATCCTGTACTTGGACGGACATAGTAGCGGCTTTGTAGAGACATCTCAACACTTGGATGTACCGCCAATCTACTTGGCAACGCTGCAGGGACTCCAGAACAGACCAGATCTCGATCGAGTCAAAGGCCTTTTCATAATCCACAAATGCTAGACACAGGGGCTGATTATACTCTTCGGTCTTCTGTATTATCTGCCGCACTTTGTGGATGTGGTCTATGGTGCAATATCCGCTTCAAAACCCAGCCTGCTCTCGTGGCTGGTATTCGTCGAGTCTTCGTGCAAGACGGTTTGTGATGATTCTTAAAAACAGCTTATAGACGTGGCTCAGGAAGGAAATGGGCCGATAGTTCCTCAACATGGTTTTATTTTCGTTTTTGAAGAACAGGACGACTACACTCCTACTCCACGCCTCTGGAGTCCTCCCTTCGAACAGGACAGCGTTGAAAAGCTTTTGGAGCGCCTTTAATACGGGTTTACCTCCAGCCTTTATCAGCTCTGTAGTAACGCCATCCTCTCCAGGGGCTTTTCCATTTTTCAGCTGTCTAAGAGCCATCCCGATTTCGTCAATGCTGACTTCTGGCAGATCTTCGGTGAAGTGGCTTGAGGGTCCTTATTTTCGGGATCAGGTCGAGATGCATGCGAAGCGTACAAATCGCCATAGAAGCTTTCTACTTCCGAAAGGACGGCCAGCTTGGAAGCAACGACTTGCTGTGGTCAGCTTCGTCAAATGGCCTCTTCCAAGAGATTTCACAAACACTTTTGACTCCCGATTCTGCTCGATTGCTCCTTCAATTAAGAGTGTTGGAGCATCGGAGGTCGTGTCGTACACGCTACTAATCTCTCGGTTTAGAGTCCGCTTTGCATGGCGGGTTCTCACGTCTTTCCTTCATTAACCCGAGTGTCCTTTCTGAAAGTTTCAACTTCGTGCCTGTACGCTGCATTTGACAAAATCTCGTACCCTTACTCCTAAGGATTCGAACCACATTTTCAAGGTTCTGGTTTACGTCTCATGTGGTTTCCATGGCAACACCTTTCCTTTATATTTATGTCCAATGAAAATATTAATTAATGAATCAGTCATGATTATATAACAAGAATTTTTATTAGAACCTGTCCAACGTTTTTCCTCGTGATATGTTTATCAGTGATTTCAATAGCTTTGGAACGATTCAGTGTTATTCAGAGTTAATCTTTAAAACTTTCTTAATATTATACCATGTAAAAGTGAAGATCCCTAAGTTCAAACTTTTTGGTGTTGATTAAAACAACACTCGTTGAACTTTGGCACTTGAAAAGTCTGCTGAAGAAGTAGAATAACGAGAGAGCTTTTGGTACAATTATGCGTTTACATTCAGATGATATGAACATTGAGAAACTTTCCATCCTTAAGATTCACAAAAGTTGAAACACGTAATTTTTGTTAAGTTGTTTTTGTTTTAAGAAGAAACATGCTCTTTAAATAGTTAGGGCATATTCTATGTATCGCTGTTTCAAATTTTCATGTACTTTATACAATATTATGTTATACAATCTAAAGTTATTTAAAGTGTGTGTGTAATTGACTGCACGGTTGGCCTAGTGGTTTCAGTGGTCGCCACACCACTTCCTACTGCGCCAAGTATTTTGGGTTCAAATCCTACGCGGGACAACACTTTGTGTGATATCCATAAATTGTTGTTCTAAGTCTGGGTGTACTTTGTGTCCGTTTCATGTATGTTTGTAAAGATCCCCGCGACACAGGAATGTATATTCCTAATACGGAAGTTGTCTTTTTAAACAAAAAAAAAACATCCATAAAAATATTATACAAGTGCAAAATATTTACAAAGAGAGGAAAATGATTTTACCTTTTCATAAGGACCGGAGGAAATCGACACATCTTTCACATAACACAAAACAGACGCTCATTTGCTGCCTACAATATGTCCAAAAATACCATCGTGCAAAAATAGGTCACAAGAAGCATTGTGAATAGCAAATACGATGTAATTTGGCACAGAACGACGATAATGGGCCAGGGGGCGCGAGCCGGCCCTCCATATGACCTTTGTAATAATTTGGATCATTTTTATTATACCTGCCCTTTCCTACCTAAATAAATGTTAGTGTAGGCTGTAATAAACGTTTACTTTTGCATTTTCGTGATTTAGAGATCGCGCTGAGCGGAATGATGATCTCGAGGGTCGATAGGTTTTCACTTTTTGCTTAACAACTAATAGGAGTGTTTTATTATGTTTTACACAAAACTTTGATGCGTCAATATTAAATACAAGTTTTTTATAAATTATTTTATTTAGTAAGTAAGTAATTTAATTATGTATATTATTTAGTAAGTTAAAATGCTTGATAAGTGTCACTATACTATTTTATTTCAGACTCTATTTACAAATAGTCCACGGACCCAGGGCCATTAGACTTCACGTATTTTCTGACGAGTGAAATGTGGTCGATTGAGTTGTGTTATTTGTGATGATTGTGTGACTATTATATACCTTCTACAAGAAGATAGACCAATCCAAAGTCAGTCATCATCTAATCTCAATTTTAATGTCTCAGTGGTAAGGAGCGCGAGGGCATTATCCACGCGCATGAGACTGAATGAGACCGATTGCGCTGATAAGGCCTCCTTGGCGACAACAACTACAATTAACATGGATGGTGACAAAACTAGACTAGAATATCTAGGAATTTGTCAGAATTATACAATATTGACACGTATATAAGCTAATAAAGTTAATAAGATCATTATATTTCTAGTAACGGAGAGATGAGTAAGATAACATATAATTCGTAAACATACATGTATATGAGAGTCCTGAAAGTTGTATACAACATTGGTAAAGTTCGAATAGTCATGGATACTAAGTTTTATGTATTAGACTGACTCTCTGTAGAGATGGTATCTCACTATGTTGTATTGTTTTTATTTTGTATAAAAAATCGACGAGCAGCCGGTTTTCCATGAGGTAAATCCAAACCACTGACACATGCAATTCAGGAGTTTATAAGAATACAATTGTGTTAATCAACGAGTCAAGTGAAAGCGTATGAGACGGTGAAGCTTAAACGACAATCTACAAAGATTAAAATTAATTTAATTTTTTTTTTGTAATGATGATGAAACCAGTTTGAAGTCTGGTGCCCTTGGACGCTGGGTGGTTAACACAGTTAGAAAATTTGAAAGTAACGCAAGAAAGTAAATGAACTAATTTCCGACTCTGTATATTTCGGTGGACAGCCAGATAAGTCATGCTTTTCTGCAGAATCGCAAAGTCACTAAATCACCTCGTTCTTTCGTAGTGTTACTCTTTCGAAAGTATAAACCTGTGTTTTATAATTGTACCCAAATAGATAAAAGTTTTATAAATCAATTGTTTATTTTACAAAAAGGTTTTCACATAGTTTATTATAAATTTTGTACAGTGTGCAACGATTACCCGCGTAGAGTTAAAACCTCACAATAACACGACGAGCCACGTTTAACCTACATTTTTCAGTGTACGGTGTATTGAACGTCGCTTTAGGCGATGCCAGAACATAAATTGGAGGTCGCGGTGTGTGTTTTTGTTGAAAATACATCGGGGGTAGTTTCGATAGATGGTATGTTAAAACTGAATACTGTGATGACTATGAGGCGTTTTTTTATTATATTACTTCAGTGGTGCGAATTTTTCATGATTGTATCGATATTGTCTTTCATTTCAAGGGATTTAAAAGACTTGAGGTAAGCAAACTTACAAAAGTCAACAATCTTAGCTCAGGCCGGTGAACATTCTCAACAAATAGAGATTCCTCCGTATTACTAAGAGAACGCTGGAAAACAGTTCCAGACGTCTTACGAATAATTTAAAATCTATCTAATACCTTAAAACCGAGCAATCCTTGTATTTATATATTCTTGGTTCCAACGAATTTCATGTTTAGTATGCAGGGGGTTTGGGGGTCTATAAATCGAGGTAGGTAGGGTTCATTTTTTTTTTAAATTTACCAAACTAAAAAACCGAGCTGCGGTCAGACATCCACGTATTAGCCTATAGCACTAGTGGTAGCAAAATAGTAACCGTAAGAGTAGTAAAAGAGATCTATTTACAAATGTACAATGACTTTGCTTTTTTTCTAACAAGTACAAATAATTGGTTGTTACTGGTAGATGTTTTCTTTGTTATATTCCATTAAATGGAGAGTTTGCCATCATGTTTCCTCTCTTGACTTGTACAACTATTATGAATAGTGTCCAATTTAATAAAGCTGGTCGTTAAATTACTGAGTACTATTCGTTTTAGTTTCTTTTATCAAAAAGTACTCATATCTTTACTTATGGGTGTTTATTTGCTTTCGTATTAAGTGGTTTTGATATGGACATGAATATAAATTGTACTTACTCTATAAATAGTGAATATTTTTAAATAATACTGATGTTTATCTGTGAAGTAAAAAATAGATGATAGACTTCTAACATTAGAGTTTCATCATTACTTGGTTAAAGAAGTTTGGTGGACACAGTAATGTAATAAGATTGTACTAACACTGACAGGCTCACACTAACAACATAACCTTTAATAGGCGACAGCGCGAATGGCGCATTGGTTTAAGTTTAAGTAGTCGCTGAGTGTTGTGTGTTTCATAAATTGTTGCTCTAAGTCTGAGTATCTTGTGTCTGTTTCGCGAATATTATGAAGTAAAAAAAATAAAAATTTGTGATGTGAATAAAAAACATGTATAATATATTGATCTTATTTGCCTATGAAACACCGGTATAAGTAAGGTGGAGAGGTACTACTTTCCAGTACCACAGAAATCTACTGCCTCAATTATTGTTGAAACAAAAATTATAAATAAAACTTTCTACTCATTGAGACTTATCACAAAAGAGATCTAGTAATGCCACGTGAATAGAAAACTTATTACCAATTCTCAACCTCACAAGTAAAAACTAGTTGGGTAAAAAAAATAAGCATTTGGGAATAATGTAAAGATCTTTTGTCCTCTTGTCTACCTGGCAAGTAAATAAATATATTACATGTTGGTTAATGACTACTGAGGATTGTGAACACGAGTAATTATTTTTTTAAATTTTTTAAATCTTTCTAAGTATTCATCACCGTCACTGAATTGTCAAATACTATTTCTGAATGTTCCCAAGATTGTAAAATCATTTTTTGATTTAGGCCGTAAGATGTTCTGAATTGAGACCATAAAAATAGGTCAGCCTAAGAAAAATCATAGTTTTGTACTTTTGCTTTTATAATTAGAAGATTGATCGGTATTTTTACGGAAAATTTTTTTTAGACCCATTCATTCATAGACTGATTGGATTGATAACATTAGTCCCTAAAGGGTGTTGAAGTGTCTCTTTGTTGATGACGGTAATTGACTTTTTATGATTATTTTTATTGATGTTATACACGCTTCTTTCGGTATTATATATATATACCTCATCTACATCTGTATATATTGTAGCACTAGTACTAGCCGTGGGAGGGCCGTCTTGTGCTACATATAAATCGGCTAGTCTGCAATCACTGCCACTGAATAATCACAAGTCATAAATACATCTTGAAAATCGAGAGAATAAAAGATCGGGGTCCCATTGGCCACCCTTGTCACGGTTTAAAAAGCAATAAAATTATCGCTTAACACGAATGTTTTTTTAAATCTTTATTTACAGAATTTTGTCACAATTATGACTGTTGCTAATTTACACTATTGTTCTTTAAGCCCTGACTCAAGTAGCAACATTTCTATGATTTTTAAGATCTTGGGAAGAAAGATAGGAATATGATGATGTATAGCTTAATGTTGCATCAACTGAGTTTCTTTATTTTTAAACTATCATTCTCAGTGTTCAATATATAAAGTCATAAATTAATAAATGAACTAATTATGCCAAGTTTCTACATTAAAAGCAGTTACTATACTGACGAAAATCCAAAAAAATATGCCATGCTCAACAAAATTTGCCATACTAAGTGGAAAAGGATCTTTAATGGAAATAATAAATTCAATGTAGGACGGAGGGTCGCCTAAAACAACTTCCTTCTTAATATAAAACTGCCATTTTTTAGGGTAATTGGGAAATATTAAACTACACGGAAAGGTTGTAAGAAAATTAGTTTTAAATGTTTCAGATATACGAGAAACTTCTTCATATTATTGAAATTAGATGGAACGAATTCAAACCGAGTACAAAGTTGTTCTTCTTCAAAAATTTGATTTAATACCAATCTTAAGTTAAAAGTTATTTGTGATGATACTAAAACATATAGTAAAGAAATTGTCTATCCCTAAGACTGTTATAGAACTTTAGCCGTGCTGGGACGGAATAACAACGCGTAGTATCACAACCTTTATTCAAAATATTATTTAGGTATAGTAAAACGCAACTAAGGGTGAAAACTACCCATGACAAGAGTATTGCAAAGAGAAGGACTGGCCAGCGAGCTACAGTAGGCTAGAAACGTTTTTCTAATCCTATGAATATAGAAGAAACCAGATCGCAATATACAACCGTTGGGGTAGAAGAGTTCAAGAATCTAGAAAAAAAGTAAAATAAGCATACAATTTTACAACAAAAAAAGTATTCTCCTAAACTATCAACAAAGAACCACCTTTAATTAATTAAAAGTCTAAAAGGCAATGTTAGACTTTTAATTCGTTTAAAGTTTTGTGCTGGTTTTAAATAAGATATTAACATTTACAGTTAAAAAAATTAAAATAATCCGTCTTAACCTTTGCTATGAACTTGCTTCAAAAGAGAAAAATCTCTTAAAATTGCAAAATTGGCTCAATGTTACATATCCATTAGAATGGAAGTCTAATAAAATTTACAACTGCAATTTATTTAAAAACCCTTTTTTTATTCTTCTAAGAACTAATATCGTCTGTTGAAAATATTCCAATACGATTGAGATTAAGCTTAAGTAAATAAATATTGGATTTTATTTTCTATAAGTTGAATCACATAGGGTCACCGAGACCCGAGCCCAGCAGTGGAACATAATGGGTTGATGATGACATTGGGTTACCAACTCCTAACCAACAGGGTAGGCCTGTGAATCTAGTGGTTAGAACCACTACTAAATGATAAGAGATCGTGGGTTCAAATCCCGTTTATAAAAATTAATCGATATTCTAATGAGTTACGTTCCTGCAGGCAGTTCCGAGACCTTTGTTCTGCAATAGATGGTAATAGGTTGTAGTAAGTAAGAGCACGGTTAATTGCTATCTACGGTATCTGGGTGTATTTAAAAAAAAGAGCTGGTTTACGTTACGGGTTACATGTCCAGGTATTTATATAAGTACCTCACTGCAGTTTCAACCTAGCCAGAACTCCGGTAAAGATAACACTTCCATACTGCTGTACAAAGCTATCCGGTATAAATTCCAGTAACGGTTTTGCGACGGGACACACTACTGAGAATTGGCGAGTATCCATTAAATTCTAGGTATATTTTGTGACGCTCTATGATATCATTCTCTTTGAATACATACATTCGGAATCTTTTAACTAATCTGGCGAATAAAAACATATCAAAAAATTGCAAATTTTCAAGCCTTCTCAACATTTTGTGTAGTATTCAGAAGCCAGCTGTGGGACTGACATAGTCGAATAAAGTTTAAGAACTTTGTTTGTTTACTGACTGAACTAATATTAAAAATGAAAGTTGAATAGTCCACTTAATGAGAAAAACTTTAGTTTACAACAACTACTAAGAATGATAAATACACGAGGAAAATACGTTTTCGTTGCTATTCACCGATTATTGCCTAAGGTTGTATGAGATTGTTTACGGTGTATAAGAAAAAAAATTAAAATCCTGGCACAATTGGTATCATACTTATAAAGACAAACAGATCACCTCAAAGATCTGTTTGCTATGTAATCTGAAAACCATATAAGTTTTACAGATTTCGAAAAACGTAAATATACCAATATGCAGGCGAGGAAGTGCTTATTATGTATGTGCTGTATCTAGCACTGGATAAATATATTTGACTTCATAGTTGCACAAAAAATATAAATCAAGACCTTACTAACATGTATTTCAGAATCCTACAGGAATTTATGTATTTGATATCTCGGAGAAAAATAACAGCACTGCGAACAATATTTTGTTGTACCGAGAAAATCAAGGTTCAGTTTTATAAAATTTCGAGGACTCATTAAATTCTAATTTGCATTTTTATTTTTTAAATTTATAAAGAGTGGCAACCCTTTGTAATGTACAGTGTTAAAGCTTAAATTATTTTGTGATTTTTCAGAAAAAGGACGATTGCTAACTAACGGTCCGAATTCATATGGGTCGTGAATATATGGCCACTCTCGCAATCTATACACTATGTTCTTGAAAATGGGTGTTATAAAATTCTAGAATTTCAGACATAAGCTTATACAAAATAATTTTAAAAATATCTGCCAGTTGCGAGTTAAAAATGTGCACAGAGAGTTCTGTATGATTAAATGTAAGTCTGAATTACTTATACTTTATAAAGTTTTGATGAAATGTTTATAGAATTAGTATTTTCGGAGACAACAGGAGGACTATTAATTTTAGTTTCTCCAGTCCCGATGTTTGTCTGTAATCAAATCTTGCAAATTAAACTATAACCATTTCCCGATTTCCAATTAAGCTGAAATTTGAAATATGTCTTTAGTTGTAGTGCTGTTTCATAATTGTTTTCTCTGAGGCCGTGGTATCATTTCGGTCGAGCCGGCTTATTCTAATGAGCCACCAGCACCACCATACCCATGGTTTCAAATACGACACTTATAAAGGAAGAGATAGAACAACTTGGAAATCAGAACCTGGCAGGAAAAGCCGAACGCTTCGCCACAACATAATTAGTGGTATTCATAAAGTGATTCTATCTCCTACATATAAAAGCTACAATAGATCTGATAGGCTGTTTATGTATTTGTTTCGACGATTGTGCATTTTAAATAAAAGTGAAATATACTAATACTGACTATCTTTACGTAAAATCACAACCGAGTTGGTATCTCCTTATATACGAAGAGAAAGCAAGAAAAGCCTATCAAGTTATCATTTAGCAGCCATGCAAGACGTGGAATGGACAAATCAGAAAGCTGCTCAATCCTCTGAACACGCTATGAAAAGGAAGAAGGGTTATTGCGTGTTGTGCCTTTCGAAATCATCACCTTCTAAACAGTCATAAAAATATTTCTAATATCTGTGATTAAATAAGTGTAAAATATACATTATTGAAATACATTGTACTGTCTTTTTACCGCACTGCGTAAGAAGGAGGGTTATGTTTTTTGAGTGTATATATGTATGTATATTTCTTTAGCACGCCCTAACGCCCTAAGCGGATTGTCGTATTTTTATGTCAGTGTCAATACATTCATCTTTGCCGTGAGAGTGACATTGGGTACAACTAAAGTACAAAAAAAAGGATTTTTGGAGCCTGAAAGTAATCTCAAAAAAGTTTTCAAAATAAATAATTTTTAACGGTGATTATGAATATATATGTATAACTTACATGTTTTGTATATGATAGCGAAGCGATCGGTTTTTATTTTTTTAATAATTAATTACTTGTCATTGATTTTCAACAACAGAACATCGGCAATCGAAATGTCAATTGCCGATCTTCAAGATCATTCGGTCAAGGAGATATTCAAATTTAATTAGAATATTTTGTTACGTAAGTAAATAAATAGATCAGGTTTCAAATTTTATAAGTATCAGTTACTGTAAGACGCAATCTCTCCATAATTTAATGTAAAGAATAATGTTTTGCATTATGAAGTTGTTTACTTATTGTTTTCAATTAAATGTCAAACTCATGGTATTAAACTAGAATTTTTTGATGGCATATCCCCACATAGGTACTATTCTTTTATTTTTACAACATTTATAAAAAATATATTTTCTTTTATCAATTGTGAACAATAACATTAGTTCTGTAAAATATATTATATTTCCGCTTCAACCTCCTAGTATCAATATTTTTTTTGTTGCATAATATATAGTAGTATATAATAGTACTGTAGACAAATATATCAAGCAATCGCTTGACACAATCCAGGTACAATACAACAATTGATTAAGGATATTGTTGAGAATGCCGCGTTTCTGTAGCGCATCAGGTATATTCACTACAGTGCGAACAAACGATCTTAACTCAATTATCCGCGTTGAAACCAACTCTACGCAGCTGTAAGCAGCGAGTTGGTTTTAATGTGTGGGTCCGGCTAGTTTGTGCTACAAAGTGCTCCTATGAGGGTTCCATTTATACCTTTTCAGGTACAGAACCTTAAGATGTCTTATTGATATCTTTATATTTTATGTGACTTATATTAGACACGACGTTACTTAGGGTAACAGAATGTTACTTAGGGTTGTTAGTTGCCACCTATTATACGATTACTATATAATATTTATTTCAACCAGCCCGGCCTATATAGCGCCCATATTTTATCGACTGTAATTTTTAGGTTCCATTTAATAAGATTCGTGTAAGACTGCCTCGTTGGTCTTGTGGTTAGCACAAACGACTATAGATCAAGAGATCTCGGGTTCGCTTCCCGGGTTGGACAGCTGTTGGGATATCTTACAATAAATTTTTAATAGTAGGCCGGAGTATAGAAGATGGCGGTGTTTCCCGCCCGCGTCAACAGTCCCGGTTGTCTTGAATATCTATGGCAATCATTTTTGTGGGAAGTCAGTGCCCTCAAATATACAGACAACTTTTTTTTTTTTTTTTACGTAGTGGAATGCCTTTACGCCCCTCGCTCCCCCCCGCGGGGACGGGGGGTCCGCTTTGTGTGGGTCTCGTGACTGACTCGCCAGACTACCCACTAAACCACCACGGTGTGCCACTCTGCGCCTGAGACGGGAGAGATCCGGGAACCGCTTTCTTACGCCATCCGGACCCCTCCCAGCGCCTGCCCGCACTGAAGCGGGCTCCGTCGTCTGATGGTAACTCTCAATTAAGGCGACGTACGGCACACGCGTAACGTCTCCCCCCTCGCGGGTGGCCTATGTAGCGGATGGGGGGGAAACCCGTCCCGCCCATCGTCCTCCCGGGCCTTCTCCGCTGCCTTCTTCTGCGAGATGACTTCCTCGCTGAAGGTCGCGACCGCGGTAAAACTGCTCTCGCCGCCGGCCATGGAGCGCACGACAGCCGGCAGCGAGAGATCTCCTCCGATGACTGCAGTGAGGGCCCGACGCTGCGGTGCCCAAGCGGGGTACACCGCCAGCGTGTGCTGGGCTGATTCCTCACTGCAGTCGCAGTGGTGGCAGGCGGGACTCAATTCCCTCCGCGCGACCGAGTGCAGGTACTCCCCGAAGCAACCGTGCCCGGAAAGCACTTGCGTCAGTCGGAAGGAAAGGGTCCCGTGCTGCCGCCCTGCCCACTCGAGGATGACGGGCTGGAGCGCCTCCACGGTGACGACCACCGAACCATAGAGGCTCGACGGGCGGCTTCACGCCACTTGCGTACCTCTTCGGGCGAAGGGCGCATGCCACTCTTCGCCCGGAATTCAGTCACCCGTCGATAAACTTCGGCGAGCACTTCCGATTCCAAATCCCACGGGGGTGAACCGGCCAAGGCGCACGCCGCCTCGGTCGACACCGTGCGGTATCCACGTATGGCTCTGACCGCCAATACCCTCCCTCTGAGGCCGTCAGAGGTGCGCCTTATTCTGGGTGGTCAGAGCCGACACCCACACCGGTGCGCCGTACAGCGCCATAAATATACCGATAACTAGTTTAACCTTCGAATTAAGTTCACCCTCAGGGTTGCGGAGGTCCCGTGGCAGCCAGTCGCTCCATGGAAAAACCGATATTTAGGTAAAAGCGGTTGAGCTAGTAGCCGACCCTAAATCTTTAGAATAATAAAAGCTAAGAAGATGATTACTTAATAAGATACGTGTAAATATGTGTAAAAACTAAAATAATGTTAATTGATAATTATTTACTAATTATAAAACATGAAAATTGAAATAGTCAATCAGTTTCAATTTTCTAAGCAAGCAATATTAAAAAAACTGGACAGGTTTTGTTATCATGCAAACAATATTTCTGTTGTGTTTTGAATGTGCCTGGTTTATAACCAAACTTCAAAATACTTTGAATTTAAAATCATCCTTATTTCCTTTATTTACTAAAGATATCTTTTAAAATTTTAACTAATAAAATTGATTGTAGGTACCTTAATGTTGTAATGAATGCTCCCACCTCATATATCTGGCAAGGACATTCGTCAGCACACCGCTATTCAGCTGTTGTAGTGAATGGGCAAAGTTCGTTGTGGGTCTAATTCTCGGGACCTATTGTAACAAACGTCTAGTTACATACTTATAGAATAACTCGCGTCGACAATAGAACTGAACGTGTGCGATGTGGAGAGACCAAGTTATACTGTTATATATACACGCGGGTAACAAACTGCTCTGTTGGTGAGGACTTCCAGAATAGACATTATTTTTGTTGGGTTATAAAAAAGAATCCTCATTTATTACTTACTTGTATTACAATATTTATCGTACCTGTGTCATCGTGGATTAAGAACACTCAGTATCAGACCCCTTAATCATCCCGCGGCTGTCATAAGAACCGACTAAGAAAAAACTACGCAGGGTAGCAGATAGAGAAATAAACCCGTGATAATACCTAGGCCAAAACTTTCCTTCTTAGGAGAGACCTATGACCGGAACTGGAAAGTTTACGCTTTTGAGGATATATTACAATATTATTGTTGGGTTGTGTTTCAAGCCACCCAAAGGCTTCCAACTGAGATTCACGACTGTTGTCCTATGATAACAACCCGGACCAACTGCTTAACGTAGCCTCCGAATCAAGGAGACGCTCATGGCATCATGACACTAGTGGTCGCTTATCCAGGTACTGACCACGCTGTAGTTGCTTACCCTCGTTGATTGTTTCTAAGCACCGAGTGAAACTTGGTTAGGAGCGTTTTGTTGTGTATATCTTTATTGAATAATCATATAAGTTTTTGTTTTAAGCTTCTGATGTATACCGTATTTATTTATTTTAAGGGATATAAGAATATGCATTAATGATGTTTTTGAAATAAATAAATAAGTAAGTACCGACTACCGTAAGACTAAGGACATACATAAGTATACCTAACTCATTCAGTAAAAAGCATTTTAAAAAAAAGGGTTTACAACGATACTGTGAGGCTCATTCTGGTGAGCGAATTTTCTACTTAAACACCCATAATTATAAGTCTACCAAAGGTCTATCTATAACGCCCTGTGTAAGACATACACTAAGAGAATAAATTTAATATTCAATGAGATATATTATGTTTCAAACTAATTCAGGCACTTCAGTCTTGAACAGTTTCACAGGGCAATATTATCTAATTACATGATTTGAGTAAAGTCTGTTTAGTCACTACTAATGATGTGACAATTATTGTTAAACTATATTAATTATTTATATGTACTGAGTTGTGAATCATCTTGTTAGCCTTTATTATTTTCGAGATTATTTTGGAGTCGGCTAATAGTTTAGCGGATTTTACCTGAATATTAGTATTTCCACGGTGTAGCTGGCATCAGTCCTGAGGAAGAACTGAATTCGAAAGTTGAATAAGTTGTCATTATGAAGACGCTAACTTCTCAATAACGTTGGCTATACATGCTCATGTCAATCAGGGCCGAAGTGCTCTTCGAGGCTTGGGGTACTGAGTTATGAATACTGAAATTTATATTAAAAGGTTTACAAATCAAGTGTTATACGAGGTTTGACATTCGAGAGATGCTGGAGATCTGGACGTGTTTGTCTTCTTACAATTAAAATTAAAAAGCTTCAAGTTGCTCATTCGGAGTGTTTATGGTGTTCACCTTTTTGTTTGCTTTTTACTGAATAAGCCTGTCCTCCCTATTAACTGTCCACTTAGAAGAATAAATAAAACAATTGAATTACAATTAAAATGTTAATCGTTTTTAAATGTAAAGGATGCAACTATAGTAAATTGACAAACACTACCATTTGTGGTAAAAGATTTCGTTTCAACTACTAATGCGATTTTTATAACAAATATCCGGTCTGACGGAGTAACAGTGACTACGCACTACTGATTTAGTGACGAGACATAGCGATATCGACATTCTTCAATATTTGTAATATCTACAATAGAATATGATAGATTGGAATATAATAAAACAGTGTCGTTTTGATACAAATATGTATGTACATGTTCTTACTACTATATATACTACCGCTGTTCTGGTGGCTTCGTGATACCAGCAATGACAAGTGACAACAGCCTTTTCGAGCTACTCTACTATCATTTGCATTTGGTTTTCATTTCCAAGACACGTAGTATTTCTTAACCTAACTCTCCCGAACTGACCCTTTCTCTAATTTACTTTTCCACCAATCTCCAGGATGGAGACCAATCTCCTTTAATTAATTCTCTAATTGAGTTACAGACATTTCTGAGGAGAGAGGGGTAAAAGGGAGGGTTTGGGGTATGGGTCTCCGATATCCTCACTCACTCGATGATACACAGCGTAAGCGCTGTTTCACAATGGTTTTCTGTGAGGCAGTGGTATCGCTTCGGTATAATATAATAATGGAAGTTAATAAATAAATTAAGTGTATAATACTTTAAAGAAGCTCATTCAAAACCATATTGAAATAAAACTAAGTAAAATACTAAGTTATATTTTGTATATCGTTGTTCAATATTTGAACAAGTCATAATACGTGTTTAGTACGTTTATGGTAACCCCTTGTTTTGTGAAAGCTTGCTCAAGTGTTTACATTTAAATGATAAATCTTTCTTATATTCTTATACGGAAAGGACGCTGGATTTTTTCTTCATAAGCTGATTTAAGCCATTTTTCGTGTATACATTCGTTTAAATAGTCTGATTAACTAATGACTTTGTTCATATGTGTCTGTACATTAATATTTTATGTTATGCAATAAATTATCCCTATTCTTATGCAATCCTCATTCTCTTATAAGTGGTTAACTTAATACGAAATAATTTTTTTTTTTATAGTCGAGTCCCAAGTCACTTATTAGATTTATGCAGAAAACAATAACAACAGCTAAGCTACACTGGATTGTTTTACTACATAACTCGATTCATTTAACTCAAATTTAATATAATGAGTAATTTACTGTGTAATATTATACACAACTTTTTATTTAGCCTTGGATCGAACTATGCGGCGTGCAATTGAAGATGTCCAGCAGTGGATTGTGATAGGCTGATGATGATGATGATGATTATTATTATATTCATTATGTTTTTTGAGTATATTTATGTATGTATGTATGTTAGTGTCTATATTTCTTTGACACGCCCTAGAGCCTAAACGGGTTGTCGTGTTTTTATGTGAGTGGTGTCAATAGAGTCGTACGAATAGACTCGAAAAAAGGACACTGAGTACATCAAAATTTAAAACAAAATACGTAGTCAGTTTTTTAATTAAATATTTCGTTGCTTGTATCGTATATTAATACGATACAAGCAACGAATCAATCAGACCGTAAAAGTCTGAAAGCTGACAATATTTAAAAAAAAAATGTGGAAAAAATAAGAGGCAAGCATATTGCCAATCAATCAGACCGTTTAGGAAGTAGTTTGAGAGCTAAGTAAGAGAGATAACTGAAATGAATAATTTCATTTCAATTTCAATACTTACTATTAAATGTATAACTTCCGATGGCTATTTATAAAAAAAAATACAAACTAATAGCTATTTAACAACTAGCTCTTAAACGCGAGTACGCCCGTGCGTTTCGCTACTAACTCCATTAATTGTATAAGTGTAAATACATAATACATAAAAGAATAGTCTGTAAAAGTCTATTACGAAGTACGTATATTACTAAATAAATGCACATAATAAGTGTAGATTTTAAACCAGTACGCCACTTATTAATACGCAACTATGATTAAGTCTGATTATTTTGAAAGCTAATTGTGTCGAAAATTGATTTTAATCTACGAATTAGAAACAGCGCTTTTTAATATATTGGTTACTTTTACATACCAATAGGTAATCTCATTCTACAATTACTCTGAAGCTTATGTCGATAGACTTTATGTTATGTAATATTATTCTCGCAAACATATATAAATAACGGCTAAGAAGTCGTAGCAGAGCTCACATGTACACACACATACATAAGAACGCGCGCAGGCGCAAGCCAACATGCTATGCATATTTTCGTGCATCGTCGTTTCGTCATTTCGTGTTTCATGCGTCGCAGAAAAAACACTCGCTTAAATGTCCGAAAGTTAAATCCCCTAAAGTTTTATCTCTATGTTTAAGATCTACGATACCACGCAAAAATGGAATGATTTTTAGGGTAACTACAATCAAAATAACAGTTTTTATTCTTTCACGACTTGCGGGATTTATTCGTGATAAAATTATTTAAAAAGTTACGAAAATGTTTATTTCTTATCTTGCTACCGGCCGTCATGTGCTGTATAGTCGGTAGCGACAGCACGCGTGTAAGAAACCTCCTATTCAATGTTTTGAACAGGTTAAACCACTCGTGGTATATGGAACAAGAGCAATGAAACAGGTATTGTACTTTTTAAATAATTTAATCACGTAAAAGTTCCGCTATAGAACAAAAACTTTAACTGACCATCATATTAATAAAAAAGTTACTGTTCAATCAAAATATTTATGTACTCTACACATATGAGAATAGAAATTATATAAAATCTATCGATATCATGGTATCCCGTCCTTGCACAATAGCGCGGGCGCACATTTCCGTTTGCATGATGAATGGTTGCGGCGACTCGTCCGTCGTGACCGAACAGAACATCTATTATACGTCGCCATTCTCACTGCAACCACTGCTCTAGTGTTTGTTTACTTGCGTGTCGGTTCCTTTGTTATAATATAGGAATTTTCTTTAATGCTAGAAAACAGTTATGGAAATGATATATATAAATGAGACTAGGAATCCACCCTTTAAATCAAATTTTTTAAAAAGATACACCTATCGAACGTTTTTGATAGTAAGACTCAGTTAATTTCTACATGACTGCGTCAGAAGGAAGGGTATGGTTTTTAAGCATTTGTTTGTATGTGGGTACGTATGTCTATTTCTTATCATATGGATTTTGCCACATGAAGTGTCATCGAATTCATAAGGATGCTGGCAGTAACGGAGGTTTCATAAATTTCCAAAGTGGCGCCCGCAATTTGAAGATTAGATCATAACTTAACTGACTTAAAATAAGGTTTACACATGAAATGGAGACGGATAGGCCGTTGCCCTTTTTGGATGTTAAGGTAACCGAGAGACCACATGCGTGCTTGTCACACTGTATGCACCGAAAACCTACTCATACAGATAGATACCTACACTGCAATCTGTAATGATTTCACTCAAGAACAAAGCTTACGATCTCTGTGACTCTGGACATTTAGAACGGGAGCTAGAACATATTCAAAAGTTACTCAAACGTATCAAGTGGATGGAGAACGGCAGCAACCGAAAATAAGACGCAAGTATCCAGAAGTGAATCCATGTTAAAAAAATACTCCATTACGACAGTATACACACCAGGTGTAAAAGTTTACAACATCGTCGGCACGCCGAAGGACATATTACCACTACACACTCCAAGTGATTATAAAATAGACTTCAGCTGCAGAAGTTCCTACATAGGGCAAACGAAGCGGACTGTTGCTGAAAGAGCCAAAGAACATATCGCTGTTGTGAAGAATTGAAACTCGATAGATAGAGAATCGGTGATTGCAGAACATTCATTCGATGCAGGCATCAACCACTGGATTGAATTTCAAGTCTTCTCCACCGAACGTCACTTTTATTCAAGAATTGTACGTGAAGCGATTGAGATTGAAAAGTATAAAGCTTTCAATCGGGAAGATAGTTTTAAATTATCTACAGAGTGTAATCCAGTCTTAAAAAATATACCAACCAAACCAAATAACCTTCTACTTCGCGGATTTGACGACGGAGGGTGTGCGCCGCTGAGCCAGTCAGCCTTTAGTGCAACCCGGTCGAAACGTTAGAAAAATTAGAGATATGTAATACCTTTAAATGAGTAATCGCGTTAATTCTCCTGAAAATAATTATAAAATCATGAAACGCGAAAGTTTAGGAGTAAGAATTATCATCTACTGTTTTTAAAGTCTGAACCACTTCCAAACCTTAAAGTAGTAACCTCAGAACCAACCAATTTTATATTCATACTTATAATACCTCTACAAACTATATTATCGAAATATCCCATAAGAAGCAAAGTTATACAAATCCAATTCTCATAACTAATACCTACATAAACAAAAACAGACCTTAATTGTTTGTAATAAGTCTCGTTGTGTAATAATCCTGGAGCGGGCGCTATTAATATTTGACTGTGAAAACAATACAAGTGCATACGTAACACCATTATTCTCCAAACACCGTAATACTGCCGAGGTCTGAGTAGGGTCACCATATCATAACAATAAAGGAGATAAGCGAATAAAGTTTTGCTTTCTCTTCACTAACTATATATTATATATATAATAGAGGTAAGGGACCTAGAAGTTCAATTTGACAGAAAATTAACTTTTTTGTCACAACAACAAATGTTAGGATTTATTATACGTAACGGCAAATTGTTTCGTAGTCTAGATACAAAAATTATAACTTTCAACACACATGTCCGTAGTTGTCTTGAATACTGTTCAGTAGTCTGGTCACCACAGTACAAAATACACCAACTTAGAATTGCCGCATACAGAAAAGATAGATACTAAGGCTTTTAATTTATTTCTGTAAACTTCATAAACAGCTTAAGACATACAGTGATTTTCAGCCACATGCCGTTTGCCCAAAACCTACAACAGAATTTGCAGAGAAGTGGATGTGTTCACCGACAAACTTCCCACTTTCAAAAAATCTGTGTTGAGACTGTTGAAACATTAGTTTTGTTATCAACTGTATAAGAAGTATTTAGTTTCAATTTATGTGCTTGAATTTGTTTTAATTGAATATTTTGTTACTGCCTTTTGCATAATTCATTCCGTTTTTATCTATTTTTATATGTTTTTTTTATTCACACGTATATATATATATATATATATATATATATTGTTATTAGTTAATTTACTGTTTTCCATTGAAAGAATTAATGTAACAGCAACTGGTTGTCCAAATAAATAAATAAGTTACAATTGCATTAACTAAAATTTAAAATTTTAATACGAGTTGACGTAAATAAACTACTTTGCCTTGATTTAAACATTTTAGCGATGACGATGAAGAAGAATCACACAGTTTTCCGATTTTCAAGAATGTTCAGACTGACTACAAAGATTGTATGATTTTAATTTTTAATATATTTGAGACAAACCAGTAGAACGATCTTGTAATAATAATTGACTCCCGCCGTTCATATACAGAGTTAACCACTAATGTGTTTCCACCCTTTGTCCTACTTGCTGTCCAAAGATAGATGAGGGGCATTTGAGGATACGGTCATTTACACGCCGAAAAGTTAAGAAAAAGATGCAGAACGGCGGTTTCTTGTGTAACCTTCTCTCCCACGGAATTTTATTTTTCAGTATATAGTTCCCTAAAGATTATTCTAAATATTAATGTTTTTTTTCTTACTTGACATATATTTGGTTTCTGAAGTTCGCTCAAATTTTGATACAATTCATATCTCAATTTGTTGTTCGTCATGGGCGCCCCAGTGATGGGGCGGTATATCGGCAAGGCTAGCGGATGCGAGGAATCTGACCGTAGCATTTTTCACGGAACGAATCCCTCCGGGAATATTAACACGATCTCTGGACCCATTGTGTATACTTAACACGAAAATACTCGCGTTAAACACGTGCATAATATAATGCGGGAACAACATCATTCTGAACAGCGGCGGAACAAAATCAAAACTATTCGTTTATGATGATCACATCCACAACTTACAAGTATAGAGTTCAGCAATACTAGACTTTAGAGTGATCCAAAGTCAAGTATTATTGTTAAAAATAAAAATGAAATCTATCTTCAATACCTAAACCAACAAACAGATACAAACGCCATCGACAGAAAGTTGTAATTCCAGGTACATCCAAGATTGTGCCATTCTTTTTCCTGTTAAAAAATATTATTCTGTACAGGAAAATTAAAATGTGGCTTTTCACAATTTTCACAATAAAAAGAAACGTTTTTTATGCTACCCGGTTTTAGAGATTAAATCCCTAAGCCTGAATATGCAAAATTGAAAAAAAACGTCCTTTGCAACATTAAATTTCGAGGGACATTCGTATGGTGTAGCGGGCGAATGTGTAATTTTTCACTTGTGTTGTCTCGAGGGCTACTTAAGCAGATAAGCTTGCAATATTATATTGTGCGTTACAATGTCACAGTTCTCTTTATTACATTCGTGACTACCATGCGCAAGAAAGATCATTTGGTTTTATCATTCAGTTTTTTTTGAAAAACACAGTATCAGTAAAAAAATATGACTTCCAATGGCATTTTAGAATTTAAAGCTTTCGTAACTAATTTTCGTGTGGGTCAACTATAAATTCCTAAGATTGCCTTGATTA
Organism: Hyphantria cunea; assembly: GCA_003709505.1. Lineage (NCBI taxonomy): Eukaryota > Metazoa > Arthropoda > Insecta > Lepidoptera > Erebidae > Hyphantria > Hyphantria cunea. Next base: position 65,239 of record PKRV01002451.1, read on the forward strand.
CCCTTCAATGCCTAATTATATTTTATTATTTTTGTTTTTTTTTCTTTCGTATACAATATTTTTGATAATAATATTCGTACATGTTAGATTTGAAATAACATTGATTTTACTCAGTCATAACCAAATGGATGCCGCTTTTGAAATTACTGTATTAGTATTTTGATTTAGAATTACCAAATCACCATCATCAATTTGTTAAACTCCCACGTCCCTAGGGACGTGGGAGTTTAACAAATATGTCCTAAATGTGACAAAGATGGAGCTGGGGTTCAAAACCCCATGTAAATCGTTTATCGTAATATATAGATGCGTTTGAGGTATAAATGTTTTTTTTATTTTTCATTTTTGTGTTTTTTTTATATTACTTTATTTTCTCATCATGGTATTCTTCGCCCTTCGACAATCTGGCCGACATGGACACGATAGTCTATGACCAAATTTGTTCTGTCTGTCCGAATGACGAACGGGCTACACCCGATCACGAGCACTGAATGCTACGGCGGAACGAACACAAGTAAGCCCCACGGGCTTGGCGAGCACGGTTTGAAATAAAAGGCTGTGCCAGTCAACACGCTCTTGGAGCCGTTCTTTGGAACTTCCAAACTGACCGAAGAGGACCGACTGTTTTACCTACCGATTAACTACAGTGCTCCCCGCCACGGTTGCTTCGGTGAGTATCTGAACAGGATCGAACGTCAGGCTTCGATATAGTGCCACCACGGCGGATCTGACTAGGACTCCGCCCAGCACACGCTGGAAGACTGTCCTGCGTGGGGGTCCAAGCGTTGAGTCTTGGTCGGACAGATCGGATAAAACCTTTCATCGCCTGTATTGATCGAGGCAATGCTTGCGAGTAGTGAGGGATGGAGAGCAGTGGACTCCTTCTGTGAGCATGTTATACGCCAGAAGGAGTCCGCAGAGCGGAGCAGAGCGAAGAGGACGCGGTAGAGGCCGCTAACTCTCTAATCATCGCCATCATTTGTGGCCACACCTGGAGAAGATGTGACCGCTGTAAGCGACCTGAGTGGCACTCCGGTGCGACCGGCTATCGCTTCAAGCGAGTCGGCTTTCGGACCTTTCTTATGTAGAGCAGTGAGAGGCGCAACATATACGGTGCTGACTCTGTTCACCCCGGGATGTACTTCAGTCATGAGATACGGGGACTCACAGGGGGGACTTTAGAAGCCGCTGATGCATTCCTGGAGTTCTTTTTGAAAACCAAGGTAGGCGAGGAGGATATTTTCCAGACCCCGCGGAAATAAGTTTTAGACACATTTATATTTAACAAGTTGATTTTCATCTCACAACACCCAAACAAATGATTTGGAGTTGGACGTTTAAAGAATATTGTATACAGACAAGATTGCATTCACAATTTTCATATTATATTTTGCACTGAACAATGGAAGTACTATTAAAATATAACAATAGTTTAATCTGCTTGTTGAAGGAAATGTAACATATATTATGATGAAATCTTTATTGTTATAAAAAGTCCTTTAAGAGAAAACCTAAAACGCGATGAGTAAATATAATAATTAATGACAAAATGAAGACAGTAATTAGACGACACTGCGAAAGTTAATTAATATTAGCAAAATATTAACTGTATAGAAATTAGTGACTGAGGGTTTGACGGGAGTTGCCCATTTTTTCGAGTTACACTAAAAAGACGAATACTTTGATCTATATATTTATAAAACCGGTCAAGTGCGAGGCGGACTCTCGCACCACGCTTCCATACAACCTGTAGGTATATTATATGATGTAACTAAAAATTTACGCGTTTAGCAAATTTTACTTTCGATATAAGTATAAAGTTACTTCATGCCAAATGCATGCATTTGTTATAAATTCTAGCTTAATACCTCCAAGTGTTTCTTACAAAACAGGATCTTGACCGACAGACAGACGGACAACAAAGTGATCCTATAAGGTTCCTGTTTCTTCTTTTCAAGTACGGAATCCTAATAATGATGTTATTTCATTGCATAATGACATTCAAATGGATGTGACTGCATGGTTGGCTTAAGTTGTCTCCACACCACTTTCTTTAAATCCCACATGGGAAAACACTTCCCAGTGCGAGAGTTGTCTTAACAAAAAACAGTCCCCTTGATGGACATAGGCGTTTCCCATTGCAGACCACTCAGGTAGATTTGGGCTTCCAGCTCCAGCCAGCCATCTTGCACAACTCGTCACTCGTTTTAGAGTCAGCTACTATTTCTACCAGCTTTATCTGAATATCAGTTTTCTTAAACGTTATATTGAAGCTATAGGTAAAAATTATAGATCGATACAAATAGAGGCCACGGCATGTAATGGATTGTCAAGGTAAATTAGGTGAAAACACCAAAATCTACTGCCCGCTTGTATCGATCAGTAACTTCCAGTTTCCAAACTGCGTAGAGCCTTACGAAAAGAATACTGGCGAAGAAACTCATGGCCACTTTGTTAAAAGTGAGATATTGGTGTTAAAATCTGACTTACTAACAAATAAAATCACACTGTGATACCATTGAAAGTTTGAGTTTATTAAACATAGATATCATTCATAGTGCTCATCTACTTACATTCAGTTAGTTGTCTAGCAACTAACTGAATGTAAGTAGAGACAGACAAGATCTTTTTGCATGGAAAGTATAGTAATATTGTGAAATACATGATATGTTTTTTAACCTTTCAGAGAAATTTTTACAATTACATTCAAGCGAGCTTCATAGACAGCGTGACTCAAATTCTCTGTGAGTGCAACACAAGATACAGGTCCGGTTCTCTCAATATATTATTCAGCGTTTGGTATCAGACCTGTCTTCAGTGTATTGGCAAAATGAGATGTGAGATCACCGAAGGTTTTTGGAGGTCGAAGTTGTTTGTTCCTTTATAACTTCATGGGATGTTATAGAACCGTGTGTGTAAATTTATTTATTTATTTATTAAAAACTTCATGCACATTTGCACTTTGGCGGACTTAATGCCCAAGGCATTCTCTTCCAGTCAACTCATATACATATATATATACTATTATACTNTTTATAACTTCATGGGATGTTATAGAACCGTGTGTGTAAATTTATTTATTTATTTATTAAAAACTTCATGCACATTTGCACTTTGGCGGACTTAATGCCCAAGGCATTCTCTTCCAGTCAACTCATATACATATATATATAGTATAATAGTATATATATATATATAAATATATATATATATACTATTACACTACTATGATAACCCGAATATAAGGCAAAGCAGCTATCGGTTGGAATTTTCTGCCATTTCACTCAGAAGGAGATCGTGTAACTTCTTGTTGAAAGTAAAACGGTTTGTGGACATCCTGATTTCGAGAGGGAGGGCATTCCAGAGTAGTACCGCTTGGATAAAGAAAGAAGAATTAATGAAATCTGAATGATGAGAAGGGCATAGGAGCAGCAGATTATTTTGTGACCGAAGGTTTCTGTCATGATTAGAGGACAGATAACGGAAGTATGAAGCAAGGTAAGTAGGAGAAAATGGTGAGTTAAGAAATGAAAATAGAAAGGTAAAAGATAGGATTTGCTCGCTGATTTCGACGTAGGCGAATAGGCAACCATTTAAGTTGGGAACATAAGGCTGACACGTGGTCGTACTTCCGGAGATTAAAAATGAATCGAATGCAGTTATCCAGGAGGCAGTCTAGTTTATTGAGGAGATCTGCATTCTGGTCGAAGTAACATACATCACCATAGTCAATTATTGGGATTATTAAGGACTGCATGATAATTATTTTGGAGTCAGGCGCGGTAATTTACCTATTGTAAATTTATTTTACAAATGGCCAATTGATACTCTCGATTATACTCTCAATAATGCCATAAACCGATTAGGCGTCAACTTAACAAAAATAGTGAAATAAAAAATAATAGAAAGTGAGTTTGATTTTTGAAAGAACCGTGATAGTTGTTGCATTTTTCTTCGAGTTCTGTCATTTTAGGTTGATCTTATGTGACAGGCTAGTTCCGTCCCAGTCAAACCGACCTATTTGTGCTAAAATCAGCGTACTACGTTTAATACTTCTAAAGTCTTTTATAAATAGTATCAAATTACACTCATACTCAAGACAAAAGATCATAATTATCACAACATTATTTGTATTGTCTGGGAATCGAATTAAGACCTTAGCATTCAGAGTTACTAACCACTAGACCAAACAGACACCTTAAAAATATCAAAGTTTTAGGGTCAGTTTCATTACTTTCTGATAAAGTCCTTGATACACTAATGCAAACTTTTCTGCCAGATAACTACAGAGATGAACAGTATTATGTGACAAATAACTATTTGGAATTTTACAGTAAGTAAGTTGTTAAATAGGCTCTCAGTATTTTGTGTTACCTTCACATGTTGCATTACTCTGATCACCATTTAGCATGCTAAGCACCAAGTTTCTTTGAAGTCGAAAAAAAGCTATTGACAGAAAATTCAGGTTGTCAACATGGCAATTACGTAAAATATTATAAATGATGCAAACAGTTCAAAGGTTTTCCTCGAACCATTTGTAGTAAGGGACTAGTTTTATATCCCTGTTCACGTTGAAAATTAATAAACCGCTGCAGCTTGCATAGCTGCAAGTCTCAGAACACTCAGATGCTTCTACCCCACAACATTTATAATAACAATGTTAGAAATAAACAAACTTCATTAGTATCACAGTAGCTCAGAAACCTAACGTCTTTGTAATACATTGTTGAGTCATTCTTTTGCACAATTTGAATTTTAATCGTACGATTTGTACGTTGGAGAGCTACGCTTCGGCATGTATGGGCTGGCTCGGCCGGAGTGATACCACGGTCTCACAGGAAATCGGTGTGAAAAAGCGCTTGCGCTGTGTTTCATCGTATGAGTGAGGATACCGGAAGCCCAGACAACAACCCCTCCCCCTATTCCCCTCCTCATCCCCCAAAGGCCAGCAACGGACTTGTGACGCCTCTGGTGTTACGGGTGTTCATGGGCGGCGGTAATCGTTTACCGTCAGGCGATACGTCTGCTCGTTAGCCTGTTATATAAAAAAAAAATATTAAACCGTGCTTTAACCCACCTTGAAATAGGTGGAGAGTTTTATAGGACTACTTTACAGAGAAAGATTTTTAAAGTTTTTTTTAACTAATTTATATAAATGTGTATTGATAATTATTTAGAAATATATTAGTATTTTTATCAGTTGTCTGGTTACCGTAACGTAGGTTTTCTCTTAACTGGAATTAAAATGTCTGAAGTCATAATTTGATTTAAAAAGGTCTTTATATTTAAATAGTGTTTAAGATCTTTGTATTTAAATAGTGTTTCATAACCGGTTTGATTCATATTTTCGGTAAAGGTTTATATCCGGCCAGAGGGCGCGTCTCATTATGGCCTCGACAGTATTGACAGCTGACCTTATCACTGCCTGACGGGACTCTCACGAGCCTCACACGCGAATGTTGTCGAAGATACTAATTTCGTTTCTTTGTAGCGGTTAATTATTTCAGATATCCCTAGTCTATGATTTTGATGTAGGATATGTAAAGGAACATTATAAGTAACTACAAGCTAGCAGACAATATAGGCTCCCAAAATTTTTGTTTGCCTGTTCTCTTTTATTTTTTATATAGGCTCGCCAAGTAAGTCTCCTATCCAGGTGCATGGCTAAGTATTTAACAGTCGTGTCTGTTGGCAAGACAGCACCGTCCAGTATCACTGGTGGACACTCCTCTCTTTTAGGTGTCAACGTTATAAGAACCGATTTTGATGGGCTGGCTTGAATTCGCAACTTCTTCAGCCATAGTCCTATTTCATCCAGACATTCTTGCAGTTTTGTGGATGCCATATTTGGATCTCAGGAACAGGAAAGTACTACGGTATCATCTGCATAGGTTACTGTCACAGCTTTATCTGAGATGGGTAAGTCAGCAGTGTAGACTGTGTATAAAACTAGACCGACACCGAACCCTGTGGCACTCCTGCTTTTATTTCATAAATATATGATAGAAAATCCTCCCACTTAACCTGAAATACTCTGTCTTGCAAATAAGACTTCAATAGCATGTACAAACCATTGGGTAGGTGAAGCTTTAGCTTATACAATAGGCCCTTATGCCCCCCCGCGGTCAAAGGCTTGCTGAACATCAAGAAAAACAGCTGAGCACTATTCTTTTCTCTCCGAAGCTTGCCGTATTGTATGGGCAACTCGAAGTATCTAATCTGTCATCCCATGGTGTGCGCAGAAACCGAATTGATGATCTGGTATAACATTTTTTTTATTATTGGTAATAGGCCTTGTAGGACCAATTTCTGAATAAGTTTTGATAGCAAGGGAAGAAGACTTATGGGTCTGTAGGACGTAACCTCTGTAGGAGGCTTTCCTGGTTTGGCTATCATGTTTATAATAGATACTTTCCATAATTCTGGGAAATGTTATAATCTAAGTATGGTATTTAAGGGGATAGTCACCAAGACGATGCCTTTCCTTGGTAGATGTTTAAGAACTTCTGCTGTTATTAGATCAAATCCTGGTGCTTTTTTATGTTTTAATTACAAGATAGTTTTTTTGATTTCTATTGTTGTTACTAGTTTCAGTGGTGGATGTAAAGGAACGGGTAGCATATTCCTCCAACACAAAAGGAGGTTCCTCCACCCAGGCGAGGTGATCATACCTGGCGGGCCACTGCCCAACGGTTGATGTTGGGAAGTTGTATATATGTTAATCGGCGCGAGAACTTCTATTGCGCGATGCAGGATTGATAGCTTCTTCTTGCACTCAGTTACTCCGTAGTTCAGTGTATTTTTGGTTTATAGTGCTGTCATATATTTTATGTTGCTGCACTGTATGTGGAAGTCGCCACGTCACTCCCCACCAAGACCGGAGGTCGATATCTGGATGAGTCAGCTGTCGGTGCTCTGTTGCGGAGCTTGCCAATGCCAGAATTGAGTAGTTCCAGTGAGTCGGAACTGTGTGCCGCAAGTTCCGGTGATTCGGAACTGAATGCCGCTAGTCCCAGTGAGTCGGGGCTGAAGTCTGCTGATCCCAGTGAGTCGGGATCGCATGCGGTGCGCGGTGCTGCGGTGAGGTCCCTAGTGCGTCGGGGCGTAGTGGCTGGCTGCTGCATAGACGGGAGAGAAATACTCTGCTTACATGGACCGTAGTTGCAGTGTGCTGTGCCTAGACGCTGTTGAGGCCGTAGAGGTAAACCATGCTAGAGCGGTCGCTTCCTGCATGTGGTGTANCCTAGACGCTGTTGAGGCCGTAGAGGTAAACCATGCTAGAGCGGTCGCTTCCTGCATGTGGTGTATCCCTGTTGAGGCCGAGGTTTCTGGCTGGCTGAGACTTGCTGTGGGAGTGAACGTGATGGTGGCGCGGTGATGCTGCTGCTGTTGGTTTGCTCTTTCAAAGGGTGCCTCAAATCACGTCGGGGTCACCACTGTGGAGGAACAGGTAGCATATTCCTCCAACACAAAGGGAGGATCCTCCGACTAGGCGAGGTGATCATGCCTGGCGGTGGTGTCAGCAGTGTCAGTGGAGACAGCTATTGATCGGGGTTCAAGACTTTATCAATTTCCTGCTCAGTGTCTGTATTATCGGTTTCATTAGGTTCAAATATGTTCTTAAGGAAATTAGCAAATAACCCAGCTTTCTCCTGAGGTTTCCGAGACCAGTCGCCACTAGCCTATATTAATGGAAGTGTGTGTTTCTTTGGTCTTTTCAGTGAGCTGGCCATTTTCCAAAGTGTATAACCCTCTGCTTTGTATGGTGAGTCTCTAGTTTGTCTTGAAGGGTTTTGTTCTAATTTTCTGTAAGCAGTTCTCTCAGTTCTTTTTGCATTTTGTTAAGAGCTTTTTTTGTCTTGACGAATCTGCTGGTGTGTCACCGATGTCGTAAGTTCTTTGTACTTCCACTATTTGTGCAGATTTTTTTAACTTTCTCCAACTAAATATACCCGCATTATTGTCGGTTATCGGCAAATAGTAGTCTACAGTACGCTATACGCTAACAATCAAATCATCAGTCAACATCAGTAATATTATTTGTACGTTAGCATATCATACCATCGCATGTTGTTCTGTCAAACTTACCCATGATGAAAAACTGTGCAATATCAATACCATCTAAAGCTTTCTATATACTGAAGGTACTTCCCGAATCAGGAATCTCCTGCCAGTCCAACATTTGCTCTAAGCTATTACAAATTATCTCGTCATTAAATCCAGAGCAATACTTTAGAGCGTTTGAAATTAAATGATATCTTTGTACCCTTAATTTATCACAACAATGTGTCTAACGATAAGATATCAAATCCCTTTTGTTCACCAAAGCCAACTGCTAGTCGGATCCTAAAAAAATACATTTCTAACACGAGGCTTGAAATGCTAATTGTACCCTGAGGTTTTATATATTGTTAAATATTATGTAAACTTTAATAGTCGCCTTGTAATGGAACTTTTGATGACAAACTTACCAAAAATATGTATGAAAACTAGTTGACTTTTAAGAAACTTATTTAATTACAAAGTTAACATTTTCTTTTATTTACTAATAAGTTCATCAACAGAGAAAATGTTTAAAATACTACTTAGCTGTGTATTTAATGATGTTTGTCTTACAGTGGAACATACAAAGATACACAGACTATCAAAATTAATAGCCTTCATATCAAAATCTCTGTTGGCGGCTTTTCCATGTTATTCCAGCTACCTTTCTAATATCATTCTCCCATCTTATTCTTTGCCACACTTTTCTTCTTTTTCCATCTCGAGGGTACCATTCAGTAACGTATTTTGTCCATTTTCCCTTTTTGCTTCTTTCTTATTAACTGGGCAGGTCATATCATTAGAACCTATTTTTAACTTCACCGTACTTCTTCTTTAACTAAATAACATTATTTGTATGATTATACTCGTCAGTGTACCCAATTGACACAATACATAATTGAAAAATCATACGTGATGATGATTGAAGCTAAACCTAATATTTATATAGTTATGTACACATATTATAGCTTGGTCCCTCGGTCGTCTAATATAACACCTGTGAAATGAATAGGGATAATGACATTCTTTATTACTTTTCTAAAGAGAGGCTTACGTCTAGCAGTGGCCTTGCTAATATTGAAAACACATAGTAGGCGTTTATACTACATCACAGTTACAGTTTCATGATTCTAAGCTGATTAAACTAAGAGAAACTTAATTGTAGTTGTTCTCTTTTCGCGGTTACCTCAGTCAGAATGAGGTTTACACTTTAAAAATTAACTACCAAATAATTTAAACTCTCGTATGTCGACACTTAACCAATTTTTTTTTAGAAATTCCTGTGTCGCGGGGATCTTTACAAACATACATGAAACGGACACAAAGTACACCCAGACTTAGAACAACAATTTATGGATCACACAAAGTGTTGTCCCATGTAGGATTTGAACCCACAACACTTGGCGCAGTAGGAAGCGGTGTGGCGACCACTGAAACCACTAGGCCAACCGTGTAGTCAATACTTATTTCACTATTTTAACCTTTGAAAATGCCATAATGTGAAACCGGTCAGGTGTGAACTCAATCAAAATAGTGGAACAAGTACAAGTGAGTTTGATTCTAGAATGTACTCCCAAATAATATTGGAAGCAATAAATCTTTTGTTGTCATTTTTGGAAATTTCTATAAGGTTTGGATTGAATGAAGAGATATCCTCAATTCAAGCTTAGATTGTAAGTGTCTCACGTTAAACTTGTTAAAACGACCAGTGATAAAAGAACTGATACAAACATTTGTAATAAATAGTCTCTCTGTTTGTGTTGCTTCTGCTGACTTACAACGACCTCATCTTTATGTTCAGCAATTTAAAGTTCACTGCCCGGTTCAGAGACCCTAATTCTTCATTCACGCCGACAGGTTGCCATATCTCTGTTTGCATCCTATTTACAGCTGCCTTGGATAGTTAAAAGGAGTCAAAGAAAGCCTATCTCTTCCGTTTACACGTTTGCAGTGCTAACTTCGCTGGGGCGACGTCATCCATGTGTGTTTGCGTGTACATGTACTTATGTTTGTCGCGCATCAGGGCTGCCACTGGCCTACTTTTCGGTAACATGTCCGGGAAATGGGACGTTTACGAAGATCCCTGACGCTAATTACAAGCTTCCTTTCACGCAGCCAATGAAGCTTTTTCGAATGTGTATCACCTATGCCGTATGTTGCAAAGTTTATTTTGAAAAATGTTTGGGATTTGTATAAAGATTTAATTCAGTTTGTGTTAACCCTGAACTCCGTGTGTAATGTAAAGCGGGTAAAGAGCTTTGTCATATTGCATACAGCATCATTAGTGTGAGACAAGTCGTGGGGCATGCATCAAGAATTCATTTGCTAATCTACACGAAAAACAGCATCAGGAAACGTCATAGCATTTTTATTCTGGCTATGTGACAGAGTAATAATCTATATACAATGTTTTTTTACATGTATAAAATATATTTTTAATGTTCAAACAAAATAAATTTATATATCTGAAATAATGGCTTAAATTACTCATAATAGTTTTGAAACTTTATGTCCGTATGATCTATCTGATATCTGACTGTGTAAGTATGCTAATATGAGTAAAGAAGTAAGCAAAATTAACCGTAAAAATGGTCCAGTATAATCAATTGCAAAAGAAGAAAAAAGTTAAAAAAAATTAAGAAATCAGCAAATGATTAGTGTGCGCTATCACCTCACAACTCTACCAATCCGAACGGTCGAAATACTCTTTGACGCGGGCCGCAGAAGCTTGCGCGGCGGCAAGCAGGCAGTACAGGCCGTGACTCGGTGCCGAAGGGACGTCGTGCGCGCTACCGTGAGCGCCTGCATTTCGCATCGAGTGATTGTGAATCGAAACAAATAAAACAACACCGTAGTGATAGTGCATGTGTCAGTGGATTAAGATATGCATTGTGTTTGATGTGTATCACAAACGTGGATTGAAGGTATAGTGTGCAATAACTCCTGTTTAGTGTGTCGGCATCCCGTTTTCCAGGTAGGTGTAGATACTGTCTTAAAATAAACATTCCCCGAAATTGCAATTATGCAAAATGATATTAAGAGTCGCATTCGATCAACCTTAGTAATGGCAGTTCAATTGTAAGCGGTTTTCCATCAAATATAACGATGAGTATGCGTTTTTTTTCACATGACCGTTCTAAAGGAAACCAACTTTCGTAGCAAACACGGGTTAACTACAAAAGTCCCATGGTGGGCGCCAAATTTCCTTTTTAGTTTCATGTTGGGTGCCAATTATTTTCTCAAAAAAGGCTAGTGCCTTTGCTACCCAACTATAAAGAAAGTTAATTTAATAAAAAAAACACATATTTTTAGCACAATTCACATTAAAATTAAATTTCTATTCAATATTATTTATATTCTGAACATTGTGAAGGTGTACATAAAACAAATTATTTTCTGAGTAAGTGTGCATTATCTAATGCCTTGTTAAACAACAAAAGGCTTTATAATCGAGTAAATAAACCTTTTAGGCGTGTTTTAACATGTATTACGTGCGTAAAAAGGTAGAGCACGTCGTCTGTTTAGGACATAAAACATTTAAGTGAATTTTCAAAGGTTTGTTGCAACATTTGACTTTCAATTTTTGATATCGTTTTTGAAATTTTATTTCACAATGGAAAGAAGTGATGTTTCTGTTCAAGGTAAACGATAAGCGTGGTGTTAAGTGTATCAAACGATTTATATTGTTAAAATTAATATTATTATTTTCTTGCATTTCTAACTATCATTAAAATTTAAGATTTGATACTGTTAAATTTCAATTGAGATACTGTTAGTGTTCTGGTCAAATGCGTGGTTAATTTACAGAAATAAATCATATAGACTTAGTGTTAAATTTGATATATCTTCACACAATTTGCTTGCAATTCATTCCCAGAACAGTTATAGTAGGCAACTTTTGTATGATTTCTTTTTTTTTACGTAAGTTTGTAACAACATCAAACGATAGTGCGTGTCGCATGGATGAAAGTTTGGTCAAAAGTATTAGATTACTCGCCATACTTAGTAGGTAAAATACGTAGGCGAAGACCAGCTAGGCCAGCTAGATTCCAATAAGCACTGTAAAGAATAAAAAATTTGAACACAAACTTTCAAATTAATGTATTTCATATATTACTACTTTAACATTATTTCTTCTAAATATAAGCTTATAAATCATTACTGTTATATTTTGTTCTGGAAAAAGTAAAAACATATTTATTTACTTATCTTATATTATTAAAACACAAAAAAATCGTAACAAAATTGAGTTTTTCTATGATCTGTTACTTGTAATGTATGCGATAAAATTTATATTTAAGACATCGGTGGTATGATTTATTCATATTTCAATACAGTGCTATGCACTTTATAGCGAAACTCATAAATATTTCTTATTAGTATACTGGTAAAAACTTAGCAATATAAAATTTTATTACAAGTTGATAGTAAGTTCTCCTAAATTACTTCAAAACTGTACAAAGGAGTTATAAAGAGAAACTCGATGCTACAAAAATAATGCTATCAGATTATTCGCAAGAATCACTGAGTTCGAAATTAAATTCATTGTGTCTATTGTTTCGTAGATATTTCTCTAAAACATTTTAGGCATAATGGTAGTGTAGTACTTGTAATTAATGTATAATAGCGTTTAACAAGCATCGTGCCGTGTAGATAACATCGGTGAATGTTAAATCGCTTTACGTTGTTACATAATAGAGTCTCACAATATCTGCTACAAGATACATTTTGTTATTTAAGATATGCAAATTGCGATCCGATCTTATCCCATTTCTAAATTGATCTGTAAGTGAAAGAAAATCATATTGTATTCTAGATCAGAAGTATGGATTCCGGAGGGACTCCCTGAGTGTTGTAATAAAAATACCGCGGCTCGGTTGTCCCTTGTAAAAAAAACGCATTATCCAGAAGATAGATCGATGGCCACAAGCAAAGCAGTCTATTGCAATATTTTATTTCTCACTCACTTGTTTCTTTAAACATAGTATAAAATAATTTCGCTCTCGATGCCCGGGTCGTACCAAACGTTTGTATGATCTACAAATATTTGTGTCGAAGTTTGGGTGTTTTCTGTGTATAATGTGTATGTATTTACAAAAAAGCATATCAGTTGTCTAGCACCCATAACACAAGCTCTGCTTAGCTTGAGACTAGATGGCGTTATGAGTTAGATGTCCAAAATAATTATCTATTATTATTAATTATCATTTCCTTTGTTTCTAATACCAAGTAAAATATGGAGATAGTTTTATTACTTTCTTCTTTTAGCTTTTTGGGGCACTGAGGGGCTCTAATATGTTAAAAATATTCAACGGTAATACTGGTCGCCCATCTTAGGCTTAATATATTTTCCTACGCGGTTGCCATCGAGCGAAGAGTGCTTCGATTATTAATGTTTTATGTATTTCTATAAAACATAATAGAATAATAAAAAAAGATGAATCAAATTTAATTTTACCACTGGCGTCTCAATTTGTTATATATTTATTAAATGTTAATTTATATAAAAAATCGTTATTCTTGCATTCGACAAACCGTTCAGCCGTTATATCTATAGATGTGAAAGATTTTCCTCCTCCTATGGTATAATTTATTTTACGTAATATATATCCATCTGTACACAAATATGAAAACAAGGCGGGTGTATTTGTGAAGGAAATTCGTTGTGCCGTTGATATTTGATATTTACTTAAAGAGATGAGGTAACACTTTGAAATGTCAAATAAATAATTTCCTTCAAGCTAATAATCTTGAAAAATTTTGGGCGTCAGTTTTGACGTATTACTAACTTTTCAACTTAATCTACATACGTATATAATATTGAAATGTGATTACTTTTAATAAAAACTGTTTTGACAAGGGAGTCACAAGTTGGACGTAGAAACATTATTGATTCCTAGATTCCTTGACTATCTTGTTATACATATATATATATNATATATATACCTGTTGGAATTATCACCTCGGTAAAAAAGGTATAATGATGAAGTCGGCAGGTGAACATAATACGTTGGTACCTTTCGACCACCTAACTGGTTAGAGCCTTTAACTATGGTAACTTATAAATATCAGTAGTTCACTAACTAGATAAGCTTTAGATACATTACAATTGCCTCTGTGGCACAGTGGTAGTGTATGCGACGGCTGTGCTTAAGGTCTTGGGTTCGATCCCTGGGTCGGACTAAAATGTTGGCATGATCTGCAAATATTTGTTTCGGGGTTTAGGTGTTTTCTATATATAATATGTGCCTATTCATTGGCTAGTACCCATAGTGCAAGCTCTGCTTAGTTTGACACTAGATGACGTTGTGTGTAAGATGTTATTTGTTATTACATATTTTAAATAAATTTTCAGTCTCTGTCGCAGAACAAATGGCCGTACTCATCACAGCAACATTTTTGAAGCCACTACCAATGTGAAAATCTTAGATGCGAAGTTGTATAACCTATGTGTGTCTACCTCACAAGAGTTCTATACCGCCCTGAGGTTGACTGGTAGAGAATGCCCTGGACATTAAGTCCGCCGATGTAGAATAGTCCATAAGCTTTAAATAAAATAAATAAAATAAGAGTCAGCTGAATTTATCTTCAGTTTTTTTTTGTATATTTTTAAGTTTAACCAAACTAATCAGATCTGACCCATCTTGAAGTACATGCTAAAAATAACTAAATAAACTTAATCATTTCGTGTATGTGAATGAAGTCTGAAAACTGGTTTGAGTCCTCGACGCGCAGAGGTGGTTGTTCCAAGTTTTATCTTTAATAAATGATTCATTTGCCGTCCGCCCTACATCCCACTGATTACTTATGTATATAATTGTATATAGTTTGCCGAAAAGGACAAACAGAGTATCGTAAGGGTGTGACCTGTTTAGTTACTTGGCCTTCGACTTTAAACTAGAAGAAATAGTAGTTTTACATATATATGTTTATACTCTGTATGCCTGTAATTGGTACTAGGAAACCAGTATTATATGATAATTGAAAATTTATCCGTAAGCGCCTCGAATAAATCTATATATTCGAAAGAAAGTTGTGTTAAGTACACTGTTTATAACTCAAGAACGGCTAAACCGATTTGGCTGAAAATTGGAAGGGAGGTAGCATAGAACCAGGAGACGGACATAGAATTATGCAGCATTTTTTATTTCTTAATTTTACCGCGACGTTAATTATCATTGTTTTTGTACCGCGGATAACACCACGGGCCTCAGCTAGTGAAATATGATGCAAAAATAAACTGTATTCTCTGTGGCTTGTCATTACTAACAATGTTGCTTGGGACCTTGGTCTATTGGTTATGATACTGACTGTGGGGCAAAAAATTTAGAAAATTATTAATTCATTTAAAATTATTAATTTAATATATTAAATTATCGTGACGCGGTGTTTGTTACCAAATTTCTTCGAAACGGCTGGACCGATTTTTGTGAAATTTTGTGTGCATATTAGGTGAATCTGAAAATTGGCCAACATTTATTTTTCATACCCCTAAGTGATAGGGGTGATCCACCCTTAAATATTATTTTTTATTTTTATGCAAAGTCAGCTAGTTATTGTAATGAAATTAAAAATAATGTAAACAAACCCGCCCAAACTTCAAATTATACGGCCGCACATGTGAAACATCACAGGTAACTTCGCACTTAACAGAGCATGTAATCGGAATTTGTAAATCTAGTATTATTTTCCGTATCCATACAAGAACGTTCTAAATGTTAAGGAATACCAAAGATACTCTCTCAACGATTTATAAGAATATGATACGATACGTGCCCCGCGTATTTTCCTCGCTCAGATAAATAGGTCAACAACAGCGTCTTGATATTGACTAGTTGAAGTTAGATGAACATACAGAGCCTAGACACGTATAAATATTGCCAACGTTCGAGCCGCCGAATTCGCCTCTCGCCGTCTCAAATAAACAGAAATATTTTCTACTTTTAAGCCACATAACGGATTGGTTTTAACAATATTATTATGCGAACCAAAGTAATCTTTGAATATAAAGTTTGTGAGGGCTGACAGCATCCAATTCTCAGCACCTCATCGATTACTTTGGAGTTGAACGAAGTTGTGGGCCATCGATAATTTCTCTATTGATATTTGGACCCCAAACTTCGCTCTTCTAGTGCCGTGAGAAATATTCACCAAACATTTTTATACGAATGGTAAAATGTTTCATGTTATAACTCTGGCAAATTGATTCATATATTTTTACGTTGTGCCGTAAAGTCGGTTCACTCGTTACGGTCTGTTCGGTTTTAAAAGTTAGGTCAATATGCAGTGAAATGTTGTTTTCTAAAATGTGTATACTGCATACCTATGCACAAAAAGCCATGACTTTTTATTTAATATTTATTTTTATACCCATTTATGAACCTCCCAAAGTGACTCTACTCTGCCTGATGGAAAGCATAGTATGGTCATCATACTCATTGCGAAAGCAGATAGAAATAATGTAGAATGTTGACCTATACTATGACGGTTCATGCGACATGTCTCTGACACAATGGGCCTCCGGTCTCGAATTCACCAAGTAGTAGTAGTCCTAATCCAGCCGGCCCTTTTGCTTGTGATTGAATTATAAATTAATATAGTCGTCTCACCCACGTCATCTGTTCCCTAACTAGGAAAGCCTATTATAGGTTGAACAGACTACTCACAAAGATGTTTATATTTATCTAATTACAAACTTGTTATAAATAAATTAGACACAGAACGGAAATAATCCTGATCATAACGCAAAGATTTGTCTTCGATGACAAAACCACGAACTCTGGCTTAGCCGTCAGTATCACCAACCACTAGACCCATAAGCGGATCAAATTGATAATGTCGTCATTTGTTTCGTAGTAAAGTATTTATAACCTCTAAGAATAATCAAACAACTATCCTGTTTATCCAATAACATTATTTTCAAGAACAATTCTTGGTAACAGCGATATTTAAAAATAAATGCTAATTTATTTTTCTCCTTTTTCAAATTGTATGTATATATATATTGGATAAACCAAAACAGCAGCTTCTTGGAAATTTATCTCATATTAATAGTTTCAGTACATTCAATACATTTTAAGGAAAGAAAAAACATATTCTATAAATACACTTTTTAGCAATAACAGTAATTGAAAACGTTATTAAAAGACAATTGAGGTTGTGTATGTTAAATGTTTAAGTTGAAAAAGTTGTCAAAACTGATGTAAAATCTCACTTACATACACATATAATGATAAAAATTACATTGTTGCGTCCGATTTACATCTGCTAGATGTGAATGTAACATATATTTAAAACTAAAGCTAAATATTTGTAGATAAAAGACACATTTAAAATCTAAAATTACATAAAATCAAAAACATTCTATTAAATCTCTTAGTTTGGACCTAACTGAAGCCAAAGCTCATAGCCCAGTTGGCAAGCAACGACGGCGTGGTCAATACCTGGATGGGTGACCGCTGGTGGCATGTTACCATGAGCGTCTCCGTGATTCGGAGGTCACGTTAAGCGGATGGTCCCGGTTGTTATCATACGATAACAGTCGTGAAGCTTAGTTGTAGGTTTCGGGCGGCTTAAAAACATCCAACCGCAAGATTTACGTAGCCACAACGTATTTTTGACAGTCCCCAATCCGCACTTGGCCAACGTGGGGACGTATGGCCTTAACCCACTCCTGAGAGGAGACCTGAGCCCAGCAGTGGGACATTATGGGTTGTTGATTGATTGATTGATTGAAGCAAAAAACCAGTGAAAATATCTAACTCGTTACGGAGGAAGTTCGCGAAACAAGGAATACGCGTCATGGGCGAGGATTGACCTTTATTGGTGAGGTGTGCAAATGTCGTCCGGTTGACCAAACGACTGCCAACGCGAGGAATGCAAATATTGACCATTCTTAGCAGCTCGGGAGATGCAATTTGACCATGGATCAACTTGAACAATAATAAAATATCCAAGACCTTTCTATGTGCATTTAATTTTATCGTGTTGTAATGGCGCAGCCTAGATTCATAGGATTTGTAATACTGACATTGATTATTTAGGTAATACAAATTGTATACAAATCTTTTCTGGATTCCTTTAATTCTATCACTATGTACTTGATAGAATGGACTCCAGGTTATACAGCATCATTCTAAAATACTGCTAATATAACTGTTATAAATTAAAATTGCAAGATTTGGTTCTCTAAAAATTTTAATTTCTCTTACTATGAAACCAGCTAACTTTGATGTTTTGTTATTATATTATTATAATGATTTTTGAAGTTATACTACTATCTATCATTATACCTATATCCCATACACTACTAACCTCTTGCAATAAGCATTTATTAATATAATAATGAGTTATGTCTTGATGCTTTTTTCTGCTAAAATTAGACGTAGTACTTTCGCTCATTTAGAGTTATACCGTTATTATACACTATTCGCATATATTATTTAAATCCCGTTAAAGTTCAGCTATATTTGAATCACAGTTTATTGTCCTATATATCTTTAAGTCATCCGCAGAAAGTTTATATTTGGAATTAATAATACTGCCTAAATCATTTATGAATACTAATAATAAAGGACCTAGATATGACCCCGAGGCACTCTTATTGTTATAAAACATTCCTTAGAATTGAAACCCTTTAAATGTACTAGTTGAGATCTTTTCCTAAGATAAGACTCAAACCAACGCAGTAATGAACCGTGAATCCCCATTTTCCTCAATTTCACAAGAAGTATGTCGTGATTTACTAGATCGAATGCCTTTCTAAAATCAGTGTTTATAGCATGAACTTATCTACCAGCATCTAAGGCGGTCGATATATGTGAAACAACCTCAACCAAGTTTGACGCTGTTGACTTTTTGGGACGGAAACCGGACTGATTGTCATCTAACATAATTTTGAGATGAGCGAGGGGAGCCTTTTGATCCGTGATTCAAGAACCTTACCACAACCGGTAAAATTAAAACTTGTCTGTAATTTGCCACGTTTTGGCAACAACCGGATTTAAAAGCAGGTGTGATGAATGCTACTATCAATTTTCAGGAAAACAGTCCTGTGATAGTATATAGAAAGAAGATAACGATTTTGTGAAGAAGGGATATGTAATAACATTACTCAAGGATTTACTACTACAGTAGTGACAATCAAAGTATTTTTTGTTATATATAGACACATATCACGATTTATCATCATAATCACCATCATAAAAAGCGATCCAAATTATGATCAATTTCTTAATATTTGCGTATAATGTACTCAAGCAGCTTTTGGCTTGCACACACACACTTTGTTTTTGTGTTATTCTAATGTATAAGCTACATTACTGTTAGGTTTCATCAAAATTTGGTTGTTAATTTTTGCAGGAAACAGTACAAATAATCCAAGTTTCGCATTTATTTAATTTTAATATGATTCTATGGGCCATTTTTTTACCCGAAAACCTGTGAACCTAAAAAGGAAAGGTACTAAGGAAATGTATGGCAATGAGACATCAATAAATTCTTAATAACTTAATAAACTGTAAATAGTACTGGTGACAACCGGACTGTTATTAAAAATTATGATAGGCTATGTAATTTTCACCAAAATTTTTCACTAGTTCAGTCTAGTTTTCGTTTTACGTATAGTTTTTAAACTTTTTCTTATATCAGTATTTGTGTCTTTAAATATAAATGTTGTTTATTGAGCTAAATGATTTTTTTAACGTTTTAATCAAAAGATTATCGAAAAAAAAATGTGTGCGTGTACTAGTGTACACACGTAAGAAGTGAAACTTCTTTATGGCCTTATTTTTCGAAAAATGATCTACTTGCAACTTCCCAGAAATTGCTTAAATAAAGTTAAATTAGATAAAGTTTAAACAAAAGGATTTATTATCATAGACATGAATACAAAAATAATACAATTATTTCACTTTACCTTTTTACTACTAAGATTATTACAGCATTTCATTAATTGTAATAGAATTATTACTATCATTGTCATCGTTATTATATATTTTTGTTATTAATGGCTTATGGTAACTGAAATATGAAAAGCCACATGCTATCCCTACTCCGTTGGAGAAAGTGAAAGTACTCTTCGTCTAAATTAACCGTGGCAGGGGCAAGAAAAAGTTGGCGCGTAACGGATAAATGTGACGCGTAACCGAAAAAAATGACGGTAATTTTTTTCCAACGTCGATAAAGAAGTTTCACTTCAATAGGTACCCTAAATTTTTATTTTAGCTTAAGGCTTTGATTTATTTAAAGCAGTGATATAATATTTACTTGTTCACAGTTCAGCGCCCTTTACAATAAGCAAACATTCTAGTTTTACAGATAGAACCTAAACTGAATTTTGCTTAGCTTTCAGAGTCACCGACTAGTTCAAAACTTTCTAAATCTAATACAGAGCATCTGAAATATAAAAGTTTGGAAACAAACAGCTGAACCAATTTGACTGTTTGTTGTCATGATACTTTCGATGGTAGTTTAAATAAAAGTTAGTTTTGTTTTGACATCGTGATACTGATAAATTAATTATATTTAAGACATCAGCGGAACTTTATGAACGGAACTTAGTTTGTGAATTGTTTATAATATGCAGATTGATTCCTGGTATGAAACAATAACAATATATATTTTTAATATATCGTATATTAACATTCATTCATATATCTTTGTCGTCTATACAGATTCATCGTTTTTTAGTTGACTGCTAAAGAAGGAGGTTTATGATTTTTCGAGTGATCATATGGTTGAGTGGTGTCAACAGACTCATCTTAGTCGTGAGAGTGATATTGGGTACATCGAAATAAAAAGAATAAAAGTAAGGATTTTTGGCAGCAAAGAGTAATTCCAAAAAAAAGTTTTTAAAATACATCGAGGATGGTATCGAAACACATAATAATCGAATACATACTATATAAGATATTGTTTAATAATTTTACTTGTTATGTTATATGATTGTGTTAAAGACAATTTATGGGCGGTTATTGAACCAAAACCTATTAAATTGTTAATATGAAAACATTTTGTTCACGATCAGAAAACATGTCATTATTACTTCCAATCTTGAAAATAAAACAAGCGAAGCCAATTTAAAAATAACAATGTAAAAACTTTGAATAGCCTTTTATTAAAAGGAATTTGTAACAATCCTTGACGAGATTTTTGTCATTCCATGAAACGGAATGAAGAAAATCAACTTAATTTAGGGAATAACGAAATTAGAAACGCTTCTTGCTTCGCGAACAACATAACATCTGCAAAGTATTGTAGGAGCTGAGAGGGCCATCTGTACCTATTATTATAATTGAGAGAAGTCCACCGCTAAATATTTACATTAGCCACCTTTCGCTCTATGTTTCACTCTTATTAATGTCACTTTTACCAATCATTTTAAAATCATTTAATTTTTCATAAAGATTACTTCGACAAATATGTGACTGTAACATAGTTTTATATATTAATCGAAAATACTCATGAGGAAAGTTCAATTGTGCAAGTGAATTATAGAAAACTTGATTCAAATAATCTACACTAACACGCTCGTAGCCGCGGGCCAAATTAGTTACTAATGAAGTGTATGTAAGTGTAATGAGTAACAAAAAAAGGGCGTAACTTCACCATCATTGTATAACTTTATTATATAATACGAGAAAATAATCATATCAGTAATGAATGTCGTGAAGCTTATTATTTCGCTAGTTATAAGTTTGTACTGGTAAGTTTTAATTGGAAAAAGTGACGATTGGCTTATGGAGTTAAGTTTTATCATTACTTGGGAAATATGACTCAGTTTTTTATGTTGCTAGAGACTTTGTGGCGGCTGGTTGTTAAGGTAATTTTTACAATTTATCCACAATCCACAAGAACTTCAACATTAATGTGATATACTGTGTGATATGTGAAGCCGAAAGGAGAGTCATAGCATTCTATGTAGGTTTGTACCAACGCATCAATCCTAAAGGAACTTGACATTCGTAAGCGCCTATTGGCGCTGTGCCTCCGTTGTGATTCTTGAAAACTTTGGTTACACTGTGAGGAGAGAAGACGATAAACTCGAAAGACTGATGGTGACAGATAAGGTAGACAGGAAAAGACCCAGAGACTGAAGCGCGTAGCAATGGGCAGACCAAATTTTCCTCTACTCTTGACACTACGATCCACGATGCTCTACACACTGCTCAAGATAAAAGTAGGTGGAAGTTATCACTCGCAGAATAGCTCCAAGTAGGGTTACGACACACAGAATTGAGGGTAACGATACAATTAGGAGGTAGGTTTCTGTATACCACCGTACCACCTAAACTACTGAAAGGATTTTAATGTCGATAGATTCGTAAAAGTAGTCCGGGTAATAAAGGCTATACAAACTTTATTGAAACTTTAGCGTCATCGGCTTATGGTTTTTTAAACTTTTGTTATTCCTTGTCATCTTTTTGGTATAGATGGAAAATGGTCTGATAAGTTACCTCATGGTAAGGGACTGCGACTCATAGACACCTAAATTCTGTAATCACGAGGTTAAAGTGTGAGAGACGTTAAATTTATAATAACAATAAAGATGATTAAAGATTAATATACTTAAAATAATATCCCACCACATTCTCACAACGTCATCTTACCAAACTAAGATGTGGCTGTACTATGGACAACTGATATAATATACCTGGGAATCGAACCCAAGATTGCAAGGACAGCAGACATACGCTAGAGACATAAAAGAGAAGATAATGTCATACGTATGACTTCAGTGACACAAATAAAAAAGCAACATTGAGACAAATACAAAGTAAAATCCAAACAAAAACCAGTAATACAAAACTAGAACACTTTACTAAACGAACGGAACTCATCCTAGATACACAACATAATTCTTTTAATAGAGCCCTTCTGATCTCGTACTATGACAAAAGATAGATAAATCAAAGCAAAATACGCCATTCTGATAAGAGCATAACACAAAGGGGCAACAAGTAAATAGGTAGCTAAAAATAAGGAGAGAATATTTTGATATCGATATTCGTTGATTTTTGACTAAGATGGTATTTTTAATTTAACTAAAGGCGTTTCTTTTTCGTAGGGAGTTCTTTTAGTTCCTTTTGGTACTCAACAAACTCTTTAACTACCTTATCACGCCCCGATGGTGTTTTGTTTTTAATCCGCTATTGTCTCGATATAGCCCTAATTAGGCCGGCTCTGCCAATATAACCGGATAATTCTCTAGTGCTTTGAGGGGCGGTGCGGAGCTAGGGGTGGCAATGACCGGCTCATTCCGTCTGCTTCATTTTATTCATTGAATGTTATTGAGTTTCTTTTATATAAGTCTGATGTCAATTCTATTTAGGTTTTTTTTCTTATAATTCCTTTTGTAATGTTTAGCTTTTTTCGTATAGAGAGATTTTTATTTCTTAATTAAGATACACCTACTAAGTGAATATAATGAAAAGGCTAATGGACATTTTACAAAACAGGATGTGTACTACTTAATGGTTGATTGAACACCAATAGTCACGTCCATAGTGACATTACACAACAGTACGAAAACCTTTGTAGTGGATGAGTATATTGAAGACGAGTTGGTGTTTTATCTCGAAGGAGTAATTAGTTTGATTTATTTTTGGTATTTGAAGGTTCATTTTCAGCAGAAGAGACAACCCGTCACGCTAAACCTTTGTCTGTATTTAAAAAGCTAGCTAGAAGGATTATTATCTGCCATTATAAGTATTTAACTTATATAAAATAGTATGATCTATTGATGTATATAATTTTATTTAGGCTAATCACGTCGAAACAAAGATAAAAAGGGCCGGTATAGCTTTTAATCAGTGCAGAAGACTTGTTGGGAAAAAAATGTTGACACAACCCGAAGATCACACTTTGGTTATACCCTGCAGTCATCAGGCCCTCCATTAGCTATGTATCAGTTGTATGTTGGTTCACATCGCAACTATCCACAGTTAAAAAAAATCTGTAGAGTCTACAACGCTTGGCTTCAGTAGCAACTACTGGATGTAAGAAAACTACTCTATTAACCGCATTAGAGTATCTCTTGAACTTGTGACATCTAGATCTGGTCATGCAGCAGGAAGCCAAAGTAGCTGCCCTAAGACTGAGATCAACAAGCTGTGGAAACTAAAAACAGAAACTACACAGTCAAAAGTTCTACAATGGATCGAGGCACCTACAAACAGAACTCCATGTCAACACGTCTTTAACCGAAGTTATTATATTCATATAATCTGTCTGTGGCATCGTAGCTCTCAGTGACAGACTGATTGCGATGCGGTTTCTTTCATATAAAAGCCCGTTTCCTTGCGGTGATTCTTAGCTATGTTTGGTTAATAGCGGTCCAGCAATGTAAACGTATTAGCTATTTTCCTAAACGTGTAAGACATTTTTGGCTTATGATTATTTTTGGGTTATTCAAATGTTATATTATTTATGCAATCCGTGGGTTACTTGGCCCAATGAAAAATTAACCTACGTATTTTCAGGTGGCTATTTATAATTTGCAGGGTGTATAAACATGGTCATGAATATTGATCTCAATATTAACTAGTATTTGACTACAAATATCGGCCACGCTTATCATTCGGTTTGCATACTTTTTGTCCTACAGTATCCCAAACTTTAATATAATCATTATGCAAATATTTTCCCCAATGAACAAACCAAAACCACACATTTCCCTTTATTATGGTAAACAGCTGCAACTTTACAGTTCCATTGTAACGAGAACTAATTACAGAGCGTCAGAGGAGCCCACTTAAGGACACCAATACATCTATGGTGTGAACTGGGCCGTCCCTTTTGTTTCGTAACGTAAACTTGTTGGAAATTTGACAGTTTTACGGTATATAAAGGCGGTAATGGATGAGAGGGTGTTTAGCGATAATTAGCGAGAAACGCTGCGTGCATAAATCATACTAGCAGCCTTTGTTCAAGAAGAACTCTTGGTGTGCGCTGAATACTTCAACTAAAATTTTCTAATACATTAAGTGAGAGACTGAGATAAATTTTATAATTAATAATTTCAGTTGATTTTTTAATTTGATCTTCATGAATTAAGCGCTCTGTTGTAGCTTACTTTTAGACTTGCTACCTAAGCTTTTTATTTTATTGGCATTTAGATTTAACTTTATGGAGGTATATAAACGAAGAGTCCTTATTTTTCTATCTATTGGCATAGTAGCAAGACGACGTTAATTGTCGCACAGTTCGTATGTGCCATTTTTAAGCTATGTTTTTCATCATTTACTCTTGCCTCAGGTTAGGTTATCTAAACCTAGAACTGCGTAAACGACCGTGATGGAACTGGGAAAAACGATGTAAGTGATTCACATTGACTTTTTTAGTTTGTCATATACAATACAATATCTCTATTATCAGTATTTTAAGTAGCAAGCATTAAATAATTCTCGTTATTTGACACATTGATATGATCTTATTTAGAAACATAAACCAATTTGACAAATTGTCAAATTAATGCCGTCGTTCATTCGTCCATTTTTTATTGTGAACATAGTTTTGACTGCGATTCCCCTAACGTATGTGGTACTGTGGTAAAGTCCTTCCTCGAATGTATATTTTATAACATTAGTATAGCTAAATTACTATCTGGTAACATGTCTATTAGTTTCAGTTCATTAACTAGTTTCTAAGAAACGATATAAGATCTCAATTGAAAAGTTTCAGCCAGTTACACGGTTGGCCTGGTGGTTTCAGTGGTCGCCACACCGCTTCCTACTGCGCCAAGTGTTGTGGGTTCAAATCCTACATGGGACAACACTTTGTGTGATCCATAAATTGTTGTTCTAAGTCTGGGTGTACTTTGTGTCCGTTTCATGTATGTTTGTAAAGATCCCCGCGACACAGGAATTTATATTCCTAATGCGGGAGTTGTTTTACGAAAAAAAAAAGTTACTATTAATTTTTTCCAACACTTATTAACGAGGAATAAGTTTTCAAGTACTGCTTTAAGTAAGGAATATCTTTACAAATAAATAATCAATTCTTTACTAAATGTATATGAGAGTATATACGATACGATAAAAAACCTTTTTCTCACATTTTTTGTTTGTCTGTCCGTCCGTCCCTCTTTCTATATGTTTCGGATAACCTCTTGAATAACTGGATCGATTTTGACTGAAGTGGCACTGGCAGAAAGCAGTGATGATATAAAAAGTAAGTTAGGCTACTTTCTTAGACTCTACAGGACAACACGTGTCGGCTTTGGAAGTCACCGCTTCAGAGTGTTAGACATAGGCTCTCGCACTCATCGCTTCGGTTCTTCCTTCCTGTGCCGAGAGTTCAAAACCTAAAAGTCACTACCAGCGTACGTGTTTCCGTCTCACTATGATAGCCGCCATAGTGTGGGTCATCATGCTGCATTGTCCACGTCTCTTGGATTCTGCTTATGCTTTCCATCAGGCAGAGCAGAGTCAATTTGATAGATTATTACATATAAAAATATACTAGCTTCGACGCGCGGCGTTGCACACGATTGTTGTGGTAACGCGGGTATTAGCGCAGGGCTCTGCTAGTTTTGTATACTTTTCTAAATTATGATAATGTCACCATCAATTCATAAACATGATTATTACAACAAAGAACGAGAGTGAAAATTTCTATTATAGTCCTCTATCTCTATTAAACATCCATATTGAAACAGACGCCACCCTAAACTGGGGGTCAGAATCTACCCTCAGGCGACTATCAGTTTGATGGGTTCCCACGTCATAAAGACGCGTGCCTCCTATATAAAACCAAACATAAAATCTTTTGACTAACTTAAAAATTCAATAAGTAACCGGACCATTTTTATCAACAACAAAACAACACCAACAACAACCCATAATGTCCCACTGCTGGGCTCGAGTCTCCTCTCAGGAGAGGGTTAAGGCCATACATCCCCACGCTGGCCAAGTGCGGGTTGGGGACTGGCAAGAATACGTTGTGGCTACGTAAATCTTGCCGTTGGATGTTTTTTTAAGCCGCCCGAAGGCCTCCAACTAACCTTCACGACTGATATCGTATCGTATGATAACAACCGGGACCGACTGCTTAACGTGACCTCCGAATCACGGAGACGCTCATGGTAACATGCCACTAGCGGTCACCCATCCAGGTACTGACCGCGCCATCGTTGCTTACCCTCGGTGATTGTTTCTAATCACCGAGTGCAACTGGGCTATGAGCGCCTCCCATTTTTATCAATAAATATATAATAGAGAATAAAATTTAGGTATCACAATTTTTCTTTATCTTCTATATGCCCTGAGCCCAAAACACATATTCTTCCGATACTTATTCAAAAAGCGGATATCTATGCAGGGCGGTAGGCACTTACCATCAGATAGTCCGGCTGCTCGTTTGTTCCCTTATCGTAAAAAACTCTGTAAAAGTAACATAACTACAAAGCCAAAGTGCACAACCTTTACCTGCAACGAAACATCATTGTATTTTGTCCAAATGGTACTAGTAGTCTGGTCAAATAACCTCGAAAAATAAGGGTAACCTTTTACATGAATTCCCAAGAAGCTGAAAACGAATTTATGCAAGCATGAATGTTTATTTTGAGCGGGTTGTGGAGAACATCATTAAACTATAAAGCATATTTTAACATCAATGTGAAATGTAGAATACACAAAATATGATTCCATTACGAATATAATAATTTTCATCCCTCCGCCTTAGGAGGTCGCAAGTGATCAGACTCTAAAGCAAAGGGCCGCAATAAACACACAATAAACGCAGCACTTGGGTCACGGAGAGTGTCCGATAACGTCCGGAGGCGTCCGAGGGCGTCCGAAGGCATCTTGGTTTGCAAGAAAAGCGGACGAGATGTGTACGTGCTCAGAATTGAGCTAAACACAAATGTATAACTCAAGCCGTGATTACTTGTCTTTGGAGCTTCTTTATATGAAGTAAGATATAAGTCATATATAGTAGTTTTATAAAACAACAAATAGAGAAGTCACACATCTATTTCTCAAACATTTATGTTTTACCCTATTTTTATTTGATATCCATATTTATAAGGACCAGTGAGATGGTTCGGATGTTCCGACGATATCTATTGCTTTTTCCTGAACCATCCTATGTTCTGAACTAAAGTAAAATATTGTAAGCT
This sequence comes from Hyphantria cunea, assembly GCA_003709505.1. Classification (NCBI taxonomy): domain Eukaryota; kingdom Metazoa; phylum Arthropoda; class Insecta; order Lepidoptera; family Erebidae; genus Hyphantria; species Hyphantria cunea. Next base: position 93,401 of record PKRV01002451.1, read on the forward strand.
ATTGATTTGATTTGACATGGACTTCTAATAGTCTAATGAATTTGCCTTTAACGAGAATAAATGTACGCATATATATAAGATATATTATTAAGGATTTTCAAAAATAAACCACAAATTGTTTCTCTGAAAAATACAAAGTTTTGTTTTATTTATCACACTCTTTCAATATTACAATAATTATTATGACAATTACGCTTTTAACTCAACTGAAAAATACAAAGAAATGACATTTAATGTTCACTAATATCGATTACTGAATTATATCCTTTCGTTTATCTTTCTACCAGATTTTATAACAGAAATTACAGAAATAAATGTCAACATCATCCGCCATTAAATCACGCGTCATTCCATTCTAAGCGCCGCAGCAACTAATAAACACGCAAAGCGCGGCAAATTTGAATTAATGAAATGCCATTTCATTAGATATAAATTGAAATGGATAGAAGATTTACACAAGTGAATCTATTATTTTATAGATGGATAGAACAGGAGTATAAAGACTTATAAATTCTTAAATCCGCTGAATTAAAAAGAAACATTATTTACTGCAAAGAACTGTGTCTGTTACTGCAGACAAAAATTATAATATAGATTCACTAAATCCAGCCTGAAATGCACTAGTTCTTTAAAATCACATTTGGATCATGTTCTGCAGCCTTCAAAATGGTTTTCAACAGACCTTTAATAACCTTTTTCAAGCTCTTTTTTAATATCTTAATCTGATCATTTACATCTCTGTAAGCTACTCTACAACTATTACTAAAACTCAAAAAATATTTTATGTAAACCTGTCAAAATTTGTACTATCGTATGGGAGGAATATGAAATAGTTTTTTCTTTGTAAAATATATTTCATTAATCAAAGTATGTAACCATTGTTATCTATTCTCTTTGCTATCTTATTGGTAGCTCACTGATCCCCTTACTAAAAAAAAGCCTGTTGGAGCAAGGTCCGGGCTGTAACAGTAGATGTCACAGGCATTCCAATTTCAGCCCCTCTTCTTTAGCGGCTGTTTGTTATGCAGTGTGTGGTCTAGCGATGTCCTGAAGCAGCAGAGACCCAGAGCGCTAGACCATTTTTATTTTCACTGGTGCCACGGTAGAATTCATACTCGTAAATAAACCGATATTTCATGTTTCCCATTGTGCGAAATGAGCGACGCCAAAGAAAAAACTAAGGAGGAAAATAACAACAAATAATTTGAAATTCAAATATATCAGCTAAATGGATTTATAACTAAATTTAAATGCGAAATTCTTAACCAAAGAGGACACAGTACAAATGAAGGTGGCTAGTGCGACAAAACGCCTAATTAACAATAATAATAATAATTTATTTCTTAAAAACATATCCTTTACATAATAGTCACAGATGTTCTAGCTAGGCTACTTAAATAGCCTGTATTAAGAACAATCTGCTTCTGTATTCCATAAAATTAACAAAAGATACATAGGTATACATATAAAATTGCAAATTGTTACTAAAATTTAAATACTAGATTACATTAACTGTTGTGTTTGCTTGTGTGAACGTGTGCATGTGTGGGAGTGTTTTTGTGTGTGTAAATCTATGAAATTATGAAGTTATAATAGACTTTTTGATGACATGAAGTTCTCAGTTTCCATATAGTTTTTCTTCGAAATATATTGAATAATTTGAAATTTTATTGAAGCATATGAGGATTTGTGTATCGGAAAGATTTGATTAACTCTATTATATAGAAGTCGTCCTAGATAGTATAAAAATCGTTTTGTGAATGTAAAGTAAGTGTGAGGTGTATTGCAGATTTTGATTCTTCGTTTAGGCATAGTCTGATCATGTGCGTGTGGAGGTTGCGTGTGCTGATGAAGTACGGCGCTTAGTATGAATAGTTGCCGAACCGTAAGAACGTTGCAATTTTGGTATAATTCGGAAGGGGGATATCGTAATGGGCGAAAAGTAGCAACTTTAAGTACGGCTCTTTGAGCTACCTCCAGTGGTTTTAAAAGCGTTTTAGCGGCACCACCCCAGGCTGTGATACAGTAACAAATTATTGATTGACACATAGTACAATACACGATACGAATGATGTGAGCATTGGCAATGTGTCGAAGTGTTTTAAAAATGTAGATAAGTTTTTGTACTCGATTTGCTAGGTCTGTAATGTGTGTTTTAAAATTGAGATGTTTATCAAGTATGACACCAAGGTGTCTGATGGTATTGGTAGAAGTTATGGATGGACAGCAACAATTAGGTGTGCCACGCTGTAACAGGTGTGTGCTTGAAGAATAATTGGTGTCTTCGGTTGTGATGTGGAGTTTAGTGAGAATGTGATGAGTTTTGTTTTGGCGGTGTTAAGTGTCAGTGAGTGAGAGATGAGCCATTTATAGATGGTGTTAAATCCATTTAGAGCTGCAGTTTGTGTTTGTGACCATGAGTCGCCGTGGAAGGTAATGGCAGTGTCGTCAGCAAAGGAGATGATTTTTCCTGACAGTATGGTTGTTTGGCAAAGATCATTAATGTAGACCAGAAATAAGGTAGGGCCTAATACGCTACCTTGTGGGACTCCGTATGAAATGGGCAGCTCATCACTTAAATATTTGCCAATTTTTACTCTTTGTGAGCGCCCAGTGAAATAGGATTTAAAGAGTTGAAGCTGTAAATCTCTAACACCCATGTTTTCAAGTTTTGAAATAAGGCAAATGAGATGGACCGTATCAAATGCTTTTGCAAGATCCAGGAACACTGTAAGGACTTTTTTATGTTGATTGAGCCTCTGAACTATTCCACTAACAAGCTTTAAAGCTGCAGATGAAGTCGATTTCCTTTTTCTAAAGCCAAATTGGTTCTGGGACAGTAGCTCATTAGACTCCAGATAATTAATAAGCCTTTTATTCATTAAACGTTCCATGACCTTAGAGAGCACCGTTAAAATGGCAATAGGGCGGTAATTGTTGACAGTGGTACGGTCACCAGCCTTGAATTGGATGAATGATTGCCTGTTTAAAGGAAGATGGGAAAGTGCCGGTGGCAAAGCACAGATTAATAATATGGCATAGTACGGGTGTTAGGATGACGGAGTATCTTTTTAAAAAAAAGGTAGAAATGCCATCATGACCTACTGTTGCATTCGATTTTAGCGACATTATAGTGGCGGCCACTTCGTCAGCGTCCGTATCTAAAAGAACAAATGAATTTGGACATCCATTGCTTGGGGTCATTGGTAGGTTATCGAGGGTATTAGTTTGTATAGTTTTAATATGATCAGCTAGGTCCTTTCCGACATTCACAAAGAATTTATTAACCTCGTTAACAGATTGAGAATAGGTTTTGGTAGAAGAGAATAGATCAGTTGGTGTACGTGTAGTTTTTGTACTATGTGTCACGCGTTTTACAGTATCCCATATTAATTTAGTATTGGTACCAGCTTTGGTTAACTCATCCGAATCAAATTGTCGTCTCACTTTTTTTAAGATTTTGTTACAATAATTTCTATATCTTTTATAGGTAGTTTGCAATATTGTACTTTCAGGCGACTGCTTACACCTTTTGTGCATTTGGTCTCTATTTCTCATGCATCTTAGCAAACCTGAGGTAATCCAAGGCTTTAAGATTCTATTACGTTTTGAGATATGCTTCGTCATTGTATTCGATACGTATGGACCTAATATAATAAAATTCCTAATGTATTTAAAACAAAATGTAAAATAATAAGAAACGAAATAGAATTATTTTAGGATCTTACTGCTTGTTAATCGCAAGTAAATTCATACAAAAATATAATGGGAATATGGACTTTCAGATAGAAACCCTTTGGGAAGGACTGGACCTCCCTGTAAATCATAGCTGGTTCCGACGTCATGGCCCCGGGATAACTGCTATGAAAAATATTCGCATATTTCTTTATCTTGACATATTTCGAGCTACTAACTTTATATTAAAATCGGCTTTTTCTATTTTCGTAATAGATTTATGGGTAAGATAAATGTTTTTATTTGGTAGCCATTTGTTTTAAACGCGGTCATTTAACTTTACATCGTAAATGTATGTTTGAAAGTTATTCGTTTAACGGTTTTAGATAATCAATCTAGGTGATAAGTTTAAAGTTATTACTGGTAATCATCAATTCTAATGATATTAATAATCATGAAAACTATGATGTGCAAATAAAGAAGTATTGTAGATTTATAGCTGACTTTATTCTATATGTTGGTTCTGTATCCTTCTATAGCCTTCAGTAGCCTGTGTCCTTTTCCAAGGACCAATTTTCCTCTTTTCTCCTAAGCGGTTTAGCGGTTTTGCCGTAAAATTGGAACAGACAGACAGAGCTGCTTTTGATTTTAAAATATTTTTATGGATTATCAAACAAAACTAACTTAGAGTTTTATTATGTGTATTTACCGATGTCACGCATCATAGAATGTGATTTTTCTGTGTTTTAATGGGTGCAATAGCTATTAACATTATTATAATGTTAATGGCAGGATAAAAGTCGATACATGCCCAAGCACCTACCAGGTATAGTTTAAATTAAGAACATTCAACATCTAAATACTTTTTTTAATAAATTGTATACTAATAATTATTATGTAATATTATTGTTATTAGAACCAAGCAATATATTATGCTGAGAGCGCTTTGGTCCTTTAAGCAGATGCTGAGCAAGAGTCCATTTTATTTCTGATTTATTACTCCTCACTCCCCTCCCTTCCCGGTGGCTAACCAACTCGAATTAACATTTCAATTTCACCTTCAAAAGCTTTAATTAATATATGTATGGGCCTTGTTAGCTAAACCCGAAACCACATTAGTGAGGTACCCAGTTTAACCATTGTCTATCATTTATTAATTGCCAAGTATGTACGTGGATGTACAGAACAAATGACATTAAAACAATTTAATTTGGAGTTCCTATATTTACTTCTTTCTTATCACACGAAATTGTAATGCATGTAATCATGTCCGATGGAGTCAGATCAAATCATCGAATCCACTCTTACAATTTAATTCTTACAATTTAATCAACTCAATTAGCTGATCGGGTGACCCTAAAATATTGAAATTCAGGGAATGAGTAATGAGACTCGTAACATTTTAACTTTTATACAAATAAATTGAAAACAAATAGACATCAAAACAGGGAACATCGTAAAATTTTCACTCTCCCCGAATTAGTTTAAAAGAAGCCACAAGGTTTTATGATCCTAATTAAGTTGTTGGACAACGAAGTGATCGAGTTACGCAGAGCTATTGTTACAGGAGAGTTTTAATTAAAAATTTACCTCAAATCGACGGTACACATTGTTTAATGGATCCTAGGATTAATTGATACGTGAGAGTTTAGTTAATGTTTTACCTTTTTACGGTTGGTACTTGGCTAATATTGAAGTGGCCGTAAAGCAATCAATGCCCGAAAGCAATTAACTACATGTGGTTTATTGTGAATATATGAATGAGTTATTGATGAAAAAAGGCTTTTTCGATAAGAAGTAATGGCTACAGTTGATATGAGGCTATTTATATAAAAACTCTAAATAATTATTTTAATAGCTTACTCAATGTTAACATTTTACCAATTAAGTTTTTTGTTTAAAATTTTACAGATGACAGTTAGTTCTTTTATGTTCAATTTATAATATATAAATAATTGTCATACGGAATTTCTGTTGAAGGTTCTAAAATTGAAATTAATCGTAGGGACAGCTTAGTATATATATAGCACTGTTTACCATTTCCGAAGAAAAATCAATGATACTCACTATTTTTAAGTTTCGTAAATAATATCTAAAAGCAAGAATGCAGGAAATAAGTTTTTCTATTAAATTTTAATTCTTTTTTTTTGGTCAATTTGAATTTTTCAAATTGTATTGTTATCGTAGACACCGCATTCATGCCATTAATCCGTGAACTGAAGTTAACGTCATCGTAGGGTTTTGTAAACTTGTATTATTTTTAAACATATCGGAATAGTTGTTGTTAGAAAATGTGTAATATTGTCATTAATTATTATATATAATTCTTAGCCAAATACTTGGTTCTTTAGCAAATGATTAAGTTTTTTGACATTTTATTTTGTGACGTGAAGGTTTGTGACTTCAGTCATTATTAGGGTTATCATGTCCTCCCTACTGCTATATTTTAAAGCGTTATAACTTTTTACTCTACCCCCGAGAGTCGCACCCAAATACACGATCTCTCCATATTTTAATACCAATTTTACCCTTAAAAAATCCCTCGAATATTACCATAATTCATAGTAAAAATATAAGTCATTATTGCCGGTGTAGTGGTTATATATCAGTTTATTTCGGGTGGCTCGACCAGCGTTTTATTGGCAATGTTATGGCTTATGGACATTTTCAGCTCCAGAGTTACGTCACGGCGCAATTGGTTGCCATATTGAGCTTCGTCTACATTAACCATGCTTGATGATGCTCCAGGATAATTGGAAAATAATTTAAGTGTAAAGTTTGAGTTAATGGGATTTTCAATAAAACTTAGATATAAATTCTTCTAGCAGTTATATTATTTATAAAGCAATATCTTTGTAAAGAATCACTTTGAATGAACACAACCATTTTAATGAAAACTAAGAGAGATACCTTATGTTATAAAAAAAATAATACTTCTAACTTAAAGGTTCATGTGCTATCCAAAATTATTCAGGTATCTCAGAAATTTACATGCGAGTTTAATAATAGACTCTTGTTTAATATTATTCACAATTATAATGATAAAAAAACTATTTTATTTTATTTATTTTGTTCTATAACATTAGTTAAAGTGGCATATGTCCAGTGGAATTTAAGGGCTATTAATGATTAACACTACTTAACAAAGAAATGATTATTTATTTTCAAGCGCAGTTAGTAAACGAAACAGGTTTTAAAAAGCACTCCCCAATTTTTAATCACGTAAACATGAAACCTCGTTTTTAAATCTAAATTAGCGTCACAAAATTTAAATAATCTAAAAGGTGGTTACCCTAGCTAAATGTCGCGGAGTAGGCCAAGGGAATAATGTATGAGAAAAAATATAGAGCCTCACTATAACTTTGTGCAGTACACCATCCGAGGGAACGTTTATGTGCCGTGGGTGATGAGCCTGTACTTTAAACGTAGATATGTATCATTTGCGTAGCTATGAAAAACAAGATCATACTATACTGCGATATTCAAGATGTACTTTAGTTTAGAGTGGGAGCTCATCTGGGGCTTCCGTGTATTATTTCCTATCTTTTATATGATGTAATATTGCATACATTTTAACAGATTATTTATACAAACCTATACAAATAAATAGAATTGAAGTGCTCTAGACGGACTTCTACTACTACCTATGCTTGTGGTTGTAAAGGTACTGTCACAGCCATGGGTAACAACACGGGGCGAGGCTAGTTAGGAATTGATTACATTGAGCACTCGGTATTTTTTCTAAGTATATTTTCGGACATTTAACACATAACGCCATCTAGTCGCAAACTAAGCAGATTATTTTGAAATATTTGATATTACAAACTTTAATCGGATTTAGGAATTAAACCTTCATGATCAGCAGTCACATACGCCAACCGCTAGACCAACGAGGCAGTCGTAATTATAATAATAATAATAATAAAACTGTATTTTCTCTCCCAGGAAAGTTACAATTTAAGTTTCATGAAATCTAGGTATATGTATAACAGTTTTTAAAATTCCCTAGTGAGAGCTGGAGTCCATCCTAGGCTCGAAGCCTGAGTGACAGACCTGTATAAATAATAGTAACTATAAAACTAATATACGTATATTCATTAAGAATTAATATACCGATATTTTGGGTTTCTAAAATTAAAGTTTACGAAATGTTAACATTCAGTACGGCCCCGTACGCCCCTTCAACATCAGCTCATAAGAAAGAATAAAATAAAATATTTATTAATGGAGTAGTTACGTCGTGTCGTCAAATTTATATAAAAGACTTAACGACTTATTAAAAAACCCGATTACCTATATTTATTTATCTATTTTTTTAAATTTTGTTGTACCCAGTGTCACTTTCATGACTGAGATGAATTTATTAACACCACTCACATCAAAATACGACAAGTCGTTTAGGCTCTAGGGCGTACCACAGAAAAATACATACACACACTCGTACATACACTCAAAAACCATAGGCCTCCTTTTTTCACAGTCGGTTAAGAACTGTTTCTTTCTCCGCTCTTTTCTTTATTGAATATTAGATACCTCACGAACTTAAGTACATCATCAATAACCATCTGGGAAAACAAGAAATAACGGCATTACGTAAAATGTAGTCTATTCTCGTCACCCCTTACAGCATCCATCCAATCCCTAATCACATAAAAGCAAGCCGCCTCTAGGAATATACGCCATATTTCTCAATCACATAAGACAGGCTCTCATTGAACTTATAAACCTACAAATTTATTCCGTGCCGCGAACTCATACGATTATAACGGGATAAAATAATCTCAAGTTTAATGGTACGAAGCCAATATAAGAAGGAGCTTAGTTCAGATCGCGTGATGCAACCGAAGTTGGAACGCTCGTGGCGCCGCTATCGTAAGTGGTGTGGTGTGCTAATATAGAATAAGTGAACAAATATCTTTGAGATAAACCAGAGATAGGGTTACCTACGTTTCGTGTTAAAAACGATCAATAATTTTGTTTTTAATAAAATTTCAGCATTAGGAAGTTCTTAATATTCTAGGATAGTGCCCTTATCTTTTACCCGACTACGAAAGAAGGGGGTTTTATTTTTCGAGTGAACGTATATTTCTTTGGAACGCCCTAGAGCCTAAAAGGCTTGTATTTCGAAGTGAGTGGTGTCAATAGATTGGTCTTAGTCGCAAGAGTGAAACTAGGTACATCAAAATTATAAAAAAAACGTAACTATCAGCGGTGATATATATATATATATATATATATATATATATTCTGAGGAAAATTCTGAGGTAAAACATTAAAAAATACAGTGGAATTGAGAACCTCCTCCTTTTTCTAAGTCGGTTAAAAAGTAGCAAATTCTTGGGAATGACGACTCCTAACTCTGAATCCTGTGGTCACCCATGGTGATGGTGGAATAGAGGGGTTAGCGATTGTAGAATGAAAATGTACGCGAAACACTTGCACATTGGCTAAGGGGGCTGTCTTAAATAAGGAGGGGTTTGGGCTACAGTAACCTTAGGGACTCGGTGAAAATCAACTGAAAAAGTGATAATACTGGTTTTTTTATGAGGCCGTGGTATCGCGACGTGTTAACGCCGGTACGCTATCAAATTTTACAGAAATGACGAGATTGTTCTTTTAAAAAAAATATGATTCATATTTCAGTGGTAATAATATATTTTAGAAAACTAAAATTTCATAAAATTTGTATTAAAAACACAAAATTAAACTTTAGACAGCCCTACGCCCACTCCTGTTAGTTGAACATAAAGAGAAATACCAAAATTCCAATGATGTTCATTCTGATCATGTTAATCACGGTATAGACGAAGAGCTCGCGGCAAAATTCGCTAAACATTAGTTACGTCACACGCGGTCTCATTATTATCGTTATAATAACCAAGTTTCTACTCCACGAGAGTTTTCATAGGATCGAAATACGCGCGCACCATCTACATAAAGTTTAAAGTGTGCTTTGAAATAATACTAGATATTAATGAATTGATTTAGTTTTGATTGAGAGCTTGGATTAGAGAAGTATGCTTGAATGTGATTAGAGATTCGCTAATTTACTGAGATTCGGATCTAATCGATGTTTGTATTATTTCATTCATATTATTGTGTACACTACTACTAGGTTCTTATATTTTTCATAATAGCACTAATATACCGTGGGAGAGCCACGTTTCGGCATGAATAGGCCGGCTCAACTAGAGTGAAACCACGGCCTCACAGAAGACCGGTGTGAAACAACCCTTGCGCTGTGTTTCACCGAGTGAGTGAGGATACCGGAGGCTCTAACCCCAAATCCCATATCTTATCAGTTGTTCATTTTAAAAAGTATGTACTTAATATCTATTATGAGCACGATCTTTCACTTAAAGGTTTAGTGTGTGGTGGTAAACTCATACAGATCGTAAATCAGTTCCATTTTTTGGAAAATTATAATAGATGGCGTTTTTTTGCCATCCGTTAATGGGTTGGTGAATTTTAATGCGCCGTTTGAGTGGTATGAGCTCGCAGCCCATCAGAATAAATTTACTCTTGGCACTTTTTAGACACGTTGTTACAATGTCACTCTAATAACAAAGGTAGGAAAAAAATGAACGGAATTAAATGCTGGAATAAAGAAAAACACTTTTGGTTAATGTAACATTTGTAAATATTCAATAAACTTAAATACCACATAATATTAATATGAATTTACAACTATGGATATAAAAGTTCTCTGCATATATATTAACAATGGTTTCAAGCTCAGAGTACAACCATTTTGAGAAAGTATCTATGGTATTTTACACAGACGGACTGACCATTAGGTTAATATGACAAAAAAACAAAGAATTATATCAATATTTGTTTAACATTACCTTACAAATACGTAAAGATAGTACGTACACATAATATATGTTGCATATTTTTATATTATTTAAGATAATAATCTACTTAATATACAATTTAAGTAAATAAATTAAACTATTCTGTGCAAATTTAATACTCAATTTTAATAAAAATGGATAAAATGTCGTTAAGTATGTAAGGCAGATTTCTAACAGGTTTAAAATCATAAAAAGCCATTTATTTAACATTAAGTCATGTTATTCTACATATAACCAGTTAAGCTAAATTAACGCCCATGTCGCATGAGATAGTCCAAAATTAAGTATTGTGTGAGGAACAGGTCACATATTCCCCCAACACAAAGGGAGGATCCTCCGACCAGGCGAGGTGATCATGCCTGGCAGGCTATTGCTCAACGGTTGATGTTGGGAAGTTGTATATATGTTAATCGGCGCGAGAACTTCTATTGCGCGATGTAGGATTGGTGGCTTCCTCGTACACTACATTACACCGTAGTTCAGTGTATCTTCGGTAGATGGCGTTGTCATATGTTTATGTTGTCGCTGTGTGTGGAAGTCGCCACATCACTCCCACACACACACCCTCCAAGACCGGAGGTTGATATCTGGATGAGTCTGTGCTCTGTTGTGGAGCTTGCCAGTGCCAGGAGTGAGTAGTTCCAGTGAGTCGGAACTGAGTGCCGCAAGTTCCAGTGAGTCGGAACTGAGTGCCGCTAGTCCCAGTGAGTCGGGGCTGAAGTCCGCTGATCCCTGTGAGTCAGGATCGCATGCGGTGCGCGGTGCTGCGGCGAGATCCCCAGTGAGTCGGGGCGGTTGCTGCGTAGTAGCTGGCTGCTGCATAGACGGAAGAGATATGCTCTGCTTACATGGACCGTAGTTGCAGTGTGCTGTGCCTAGACGCTGTTGAGGCCGTAGGGGTAAACAAGGCTGGAGCGGTCGCTTCCTGCGTGTGGTGTATCCCTGTTGAGGCCGAGGTTGCTGGCTGGCTGAAACTTGTTGTGGGAGTGAACGTGATGCTGGCGCTGCTCTACTCTGCTTTATTGAAGGCTGCTTCCAATCACGTCGGGGTGACCACTGTGGAGGAACGGGTCACATATTCCCGCAACACAAAGGGAGGATCCTCCGACGAGGCGAGGTGATCATGCCTGGCAGGCTACTGCCCAACGGTTGATGTTGGGAAGTTGTATATATATTAATCGGCGCGAGAACTTCTATTGCGCGATGTAGGATTAGTAGCTTCCTCGTACACTACATTACACCGTAGTTCAGTGTATCTTCGGTAGATGGCGTTGTCATATGTTTATGTTGCCGCTGTGTGTGGAAGTCACCACAGTGTATTTAAATATTTTCCTTAGTTAAGATTAAGGTTCAATTTTATTCATAGCAATCCATATTTATCATAACCTTATTAAATATAGAAACTTCCTCGTCTTTAGTTTTATGTTTGCAACGAGCGCGCCTGTTTTATTAAATAACGCCTCTGATGATGAATCCTAACGTCGACAGTTGCAGGTGTGTCTGACGCAAGCGACATCAGAACTCAAATTTCGGCTTTCAGAAGTCAGCTCTCGTTTTCGGCCTGATGCTAACGTATCAACATATCACATGAATAAGCCAGCTTTTTATTCTATCCGTCAATTTATGGAATTTAGCCACAATTTATCATTGTATCTCGCGGGTCATATTATTTATTGGTAGTTGTCAGTTTTTTCGCAAATTAAGAGTAACATATTGACATGAGTATACTGAGTAATTTTATAGCCAATCTGTTTGGGCTTTTATTTTAGAGGCTTTACAACGTTAGCTAAAGTAGCAATCAACTAATGGATTTGAAAATGCTGGAAGATGTTTACATTGTTGTGTGGAAGCTCGCCTTCTTTTATAATGTAATATTTAACACATTAAATTACTGTATCGGTTTTCTAAATAAAATATAGGACTACATAGGCTACAAAATTTTTGTAGTAAATATTGAGGCAAAAAATCAAAAACTTGTTAATAAGGATTACAAAAACTCGGCTTTTCAGAAGCAAACTTGTTAATAGTATTCAACATGCTAATAATCAGCAGATACATAACTGATCTATTCGAAATCGAATTTTAATATTATATTATTTTATATAACGTTGTATTTCTGTTTATTTAGGAAAACAAATAATAATATATAACATTATATACATTGTATTTCACGAAATGTATTTGTTGTACCTTGAAAACAGGAAGGAAGGCCTTTAAAACAGGGCGGTTAGCAATAAATATCCTTGGCTTATTCAAACTGAATGAATAAAGACGCAAGAAAAACTAAATTAACATTAGCTTATCCCAACTGTTAATCTCTTAACGATTTACTTTGTCACCTAAAGTCCCGCAGTCTGCACAAGAGCTTAGCACAGATAACTGTGTGGTGTATCGTGCACACAGCTTAAGACCCTCTTGCAGTAGCTTGTATTCTTTAAGTTAATATCAAGGGAAATGAACGCAGTTCTTTAGTTTTCCTATCAAAATAGTTGTTAAAGGTATGAATATCCAATTCTATCATGTTTATTGGGTAACAAACGAAGACTTAAATTTGACTGCCTCGGTGGCGCAGTGGTAGCATACGCGACTGCTGTCCATGAGGTCTCGGTTTCGAATCCTGGGTCGGACCAAATGTTTGTATGATCTGCAAATATTTATTTCGGAGTTTGGGTGTTTTCTATGTTTAATATGTATGTATTTACAAAAAAAGTATTTATGTATTAATATCAGTTATCTAGTACCCATAATACGCTCTGCTTAGTTTGGGACTAGATGGCGTTGTGTGTTAGATGTCCGAAATAATTATTTATTTATTTATATACCGGTAATTTTTAGTGTCCTTTTCACACTTCTGAATCTCTCAGATAATACAGGTATATCGTGTATTGAGAGTATATAGTGGGTCAAAAATATGCATTACGTAACTCTTTAATTTCGTGCCTACGTCTGCATTGAATTCACGAAAACCTGTCTCTAGTTACATAAACTGGCCCTATTTTTTAAACAATAGCAAGACTATATGATTGCAAAAAATATACCAATATCTAGAACGAATTTATATTCAAATCTGGGAGTGATTTATTCACAATCCACGTCCAGCCCACCTGGTGACCACTTTTAATTCCAATCCCCTTAATTAATCATTTGAGGTCCTGGAATTAAGGATGCGGACGCAAGAACTTCTCTTTTCATAACTTCTTTAATTTGCCTCAGGATTTACAGATCCCGTTGAATATTCTAACACCGTTTTATGCAGGTACGAGTAAAACTTTTATCGGTTTAACATTCAGCCATGATTCTTTAATGTTTAAGGTTTGATTCGAAAGATGTCTTTAATGAACAGTTCTATTTAAGTAGATTTTAATAGCATTTTAGGACTTTTGCATTAATGTAATTTACACGGAATTCATTCAATGGCTACTATGTTAGTGTATATTACAAGCTTTGTAAATATCATATTGCTGAGTGTAGAAGAAAGAAAATTTTAATTAACAAGTGTAGTTTTTAGTTTTCTTGTAATAGGAGAGACTTAGGTCCAGGTTGTTATGAAATGTAGGTTATTTTCTCATTTCGTAAGGTTCTACTTGTAATCAGGGATTTCACAGTTAAGGTTATAGAATGGAAATCCTACTTAGTAAAAGGTTAAAGATGAGTAGTAAACATGTCTTTACTTCCCGTTCGAGGATCAATACATGAGTGAATTGTAGTTCTCCTGCTACTAGTTACTGCACGCTTGAACAATTATAAGTTCCATAAAGGGCTTTCATCAAAACAAACAACAACAGAAGGAACTTAGCAATTCTAGCTGCATTACACAGATGTCGAAATACCTGTTCTCGGATCATTCTCGAAGGGATACTTGTTAGAATCCGGCGTGACCTCTATCAACGCTCCACTCCGAATCCTAATAAGGTTCTATTTATCACGAGCCTCCTGCGTAAGTCACGGCTGTGGCACGCATCCGCTTTTTTAATACATTTCGTTTAGCCTTCACGAAGAGATAGTGATCTAGTACAGCATTCATCTCATGCAATATTTAAACTTTAATCGCGTGTATCGCTAACATTTTTCAGTCTAAGTTCTCTTGATAACGATACGCAACTAAACTCTATTTATGTAACGAATCTGAAACTATATTTTATGTACAAATTACCTTTGCAAAAAGATTAAAAAATAAATTGAATAAAATACGAGTGAAGAAAAGACATTATGAGATGAAAGGTTAAACCAAAATGTTTCCATATATTGGTTGTGCAAGTAAAAAAAGTTTTGTGTGAAGCGCACAGTGACGAAGTGCCAATTATCCAAGTGAAGGGAATCGCAAGTTTATCCTGTTGAACGATGACAAATAACTGTATAGAAGTTCGAACATTCCTCAGAGTACTTTTTAATACAAGCGATAGAGAATGCAGAGTGAAGTTACATTTCTACGCTCACAGAGAGTCAAGTCGACCTGATATATCCTGGCGATTATATTGCCTTCCGTTTTCCGTCAATTGCGATCCAGAGGAAAAGCTGCTTCAAATTTAAATTTGTAATGTAAGATATTCATGAATGTACCGAACACTAATCAGACTTCTAACTGTACCGGCCTGCTCCCTCTAAAGTGCGTGCTCTAAATTTCACATTAAAAGTATGTGTAAATAATAAGTATGTTTCTCCAGTAGGTCCCTTAATTAAAAAGCTAATTAAAAATACCGCTACCGTACACACAATTTATTTGTAAAGCATTGAACATAAGTGTTGAATAAAATTGAAACTTTTACAATGTTCTAAATATAGGGGCGCTATATAAGGAGGCTGTATGTACGTTAGCTGACGGGCGTAACAAATTAACGGATTAATTTTGTTATTTATTGCTGGAGCCTTTCGGAGCGATGGGAGGTAGTATTTAATTGCGCGGTGGCCGTATTATTGCGGTCTGACGTAGCTTAGTTTGAATATACAGTTTTAGTTTTAATATTGTCAAACTGTGTACTTGAAACTGTATTTATTTATAAACTATGTCTATGTTTAAAAATAAAATAATTTAGTTTAAAGTTTTGACACAGATGGATGGACGGACTCAACTGGATTTCTGTATAGCCTTACATGAAGCATTGTTTTAAACATAAAATAAAATATATTAATGATTACATTTCTGTCGAGTAGACTAGTAACTAGAGCGTTAAAGACTACCATCGTTGATGATAATCTGTTACTTTAGAGATATATAGTTATTTCTCGCTGATTGCTACCTGCTCATATGAAGTTGGGGTGGGGCAGGGGGGGTTGGGGTGTAGATCGGGCATATGATAACTCGTCAAATGAATTATGATTATAAAATCAAGCTCGGTTACTGGAGAACTCAAATATGCATCTGAATTCAAGTTCGAACATCATATCAACACCGAAATACCAAATTACAATGTTTGAATCCAAACTACATATAGGACAGGTATATTTTAAGTGTTATTTCTATACGATAATCATAAACAAGATCAAATTAGTTTCCAAGTCAGCTGTCAGCGAAGCTAAAAAAAATCATTAAAGGCTCATTACTATCAATATATATATGCATGCCACATTTATAGATATGGACATTATTAGTGATAACCACATTCCTCATATTTTACGTAGAGTGAACGTCAAACGCATTTCTCAGTATAATCGATCATTTTCAACGCACACCATCGGGCCGCCGAACACATTTGGGATGTAAATAGATCTACTTATCCTGCTTTTTGCCAAATATCCAAACAAATTTATGCTGTGGAGAAACTGGCGTCGATTTAGAACAATGATGGTGGTGACAGACATTTTAGGGAAAAACATCTCGGATGATAAAAAAAAGATAAGAAAAATTTTGGTTGATAATACTTTGTTACCTATATATTACTTTAGAATGATAAAAAAACAATAAAATTAAACAAATTCCTTAAAATTAGACCACTGGTTTTTATTAATGGAATTATTTAAATATTATAAGTATTTTATTATCTGCCAACTCCTTAAATATCTTATTCTATAATACGTTGCTATTAGAATGACCAGTTGTTGACGTCGGGGAATTTAAAGCAATATGAAACAAATTATTCTCAGCAAAATTATCGAAACGGTGTGACCTACAATCCTCCAAGGAAAGAGCAAATAGGGTATTAAATAAAATTTACGCTTTAATTAGCCGTAAGAAACAAGAAAATTTGTATTTATATCGAAATTCGGTTAATTAATGCTTACATTTTTGTGTTTGATAGTGCTGTACCGACAGGATCCATAATTGTTAACTATCTTTAAGTTTAGGCCATATAAATGTACATTACGCATGCAATATATTAAATTTATATTCTATTATTCTATCGATTGTCTTCATAAAATTAGCGTTATTTATCCCGACAAATATATAATGCTAAATTATATAATAATAATAATGGATAATAATTACAATGGATTTAAATGGAAGTGAGTTTTTAATTATTGAGATTATCTCGTAATCCTGACGTAAAATCTTTTCAAGATTATCTATTTTATTTCACTTATATATATTTGCTTCCCCTCTGATTCCTAAGTATGCATGACTGTGCCCTTATATTTCTCTGCTATCCTCTACTTTACTCAGTGTTTGCTGGAAGAATTTTCAAAATTGAGTTAATTTTGAATTAAGTACGCCTTTGTATATGACACTTTCTTGTATCTTTTATCATGTGCTGAGTGTGCACATTAAAGAATAAATACAAATGTATGATTTATTTCAAAATGATCTGATCATTTTCTTTTTGTACGAAATTAAACGTAAAAACGTATGAAACTAAGTTAGGGATTTTGACCCAAAAACTTTAGTTTTGATCGTAGTCTTTGGTTAAAACGAAGTTATTAAACTTTTTTGATATCTAGCAATGAAGGCTTTTCATTCAACACTGAGCCACGCTTCGGCATAAAAATGGCCGGCTCGACCGGAGTGATACCACGGCCTCACAGAAAACCGGTGTGAAACAGCGCTTACGCTGTGTTTCATCGAGTGAGTGAGGATACCGGAGGCCCATACCCCAATCCAACGCCCCCTATCCCCCTCACCATCCCCCTTCCCCCCAGGCCGCCATAGTGTGGGTCATCATGCTGCATTGTTCTTTTTTGCATTGAGGATGGTGACCACCACTCTTGGATTCTGCTCATGCTTTCCATCAGGCAGGGCGGAGTCATTTTGGCGGCTTAAATAAAAAAAAAAACACTCTTTGCATCAGTTTTGAGAAAGTTTACCGAGAGTTGTAGCTGTTTTACTAACGAAGTACGTAAGTGAAGTCCTTCAACGTATTTCACTAAAACTATAAGTAATATTGAAGCTGTTACCTTACCCAGTGCAATGGGAAGTCTTGCTAAAGCTTACTTCGGAAATTAACTCATGGTTTTAAAATTTAACCAGAATTTTATTAGAAGTAGGCAATTATGAGGTATTATTGAAATACTGTTATAGTCTTATTTGGGAACAATCTTTGGCCTAAACAATCTTTAAAATTAGTTACAGATCATAATCGCTGACTTAAAATCTGTTGTAACTATCATTTGGTGTTTGGGCGGGCCATAGCCTAAATCATTTTAAAATTAATTAAAAGCTCTGGACATCAGTAGAACACGTATAGTTTAATCACGCATCACAATTCTATTTAACCCAAACTAAACACACATTGTAGCATTACAGAAGACCAAAAACAGCAGTATTTGTGCTGTTATATTTTTTGGTGAGTGCAAAACCGAAGACCTAATGATGCAGAATCATCTCAATACTGTAGTTGATCATGCTGTATTGCTGCGTTGTCTACATTCGCAACGAGTAAGGTGACCATCACTCTTGGATTCTGCTTATACTTGGCATCGGGCAACGTAGAGTCACTTTAGCAGACTCGTATATAAAATAAAGCATAAGGCTCGTCTATCATAAGGTATCTCTATTATTGTGCTTATATCGACCTTGAGGCCTGATCGATAATACTTTTATAAATTTCTCTAACTGTGTAGAAAATCAATACCTTATTACTGTCCTGTTCAATACTTTTAATATTTATTAGCACTGCAGTTTCTTCTGCATGAGAGCTACACCTCCAATCAACTAAATAACGTGATTACAGCTTGATAGTTGTAATCAGTGGCGTATGTTTCTATGTTGAAACAATTTTTTTTTGTAAAATTGATGCAAAATAAAACACAAATATATTTTTCATAAAGTAAAAACAAATATCACTAAAGTAAATAAAATCATCAAAATATTGCTGCAGCGCGAGAAGCACTATTACTACTTTTTATTTTCAGATAAAATTTAATTAAAACCACGGTTGAGAGACAGATTAAATCTGTGCGGTATTTTGTAAAATATTTGATTGAAATTCAAGAGCCCATCATATTTCGTTGTTAAAGCCTTTTCATGTATAAGTAGTTTAGCGGGCTGTAAGGTGATTCGGCTCTGTTTGAGGAGAGAATATTAATTACTTTTTGATGTTTGAACCTTCCGACCGTATCTACATACACCACATGTGTGATGTATTTGATAACTTTTGATAATCACTTTAATCATGTTGCGTTATTTGTATATTAAGGATGCTGTTGCTGGTATTATCTCGTTTTTGAGGAATCTATACTCAAAAGGGAAAACCGTGGGACACATTGCACGAACGGCTGCTTGATGCCAGACTAGGTAGAACATTTGCTATGGTAACATGATTATATATTTCAAACCTATTTATTTAATATAAATTACAACTCATTTCAGAACAAAATGATCAAACAAATAATTATTTATCCTCGATCACTGGCTTACCAACTGAAAAATAGTTGCATCTTTTGAAATCTTTCGTAAAATTATTAATAATAAATAATGCTAGTTATCAAACACAAGACTGACAATAAAAGACGTATAATATTTGTACGTGTCAATTGCTCGATTTACGTAATTCTCTAGACGGGTAAGAATGGGTTACCGAAACCCTAAAAATGCAACCTTTTTTTAAGTAAAAGCGACATAACTTTTCCTTATTTTTTATTGTTCCTTTATTCGGAGGTGGAAACTTTTGAAAAGACATAATTTGGACGGGATCAACACCTCTGCCTCGTCTAGTTTTTTTTTATCATCACAGTAAAGCCTACAAGAAATAAAGGTCCCGATGTAATTAGAATAATATATTTTTGGTAGATAAAACGTTGCTTCACGTAATTTCTTGAAGTGTTTGTTTTAGTGCTGGCATTATTTGAGAGTTTCATTGGTTTTAATAAATTCAGTTAATTATTGATTGATTCAAATAAAATTAAAAAAAATAACATTCCTATTTTAGTATTTGCTAATATTCATAACAAAAACAATATTTTAGGTAAGTACAGGTAAAAAAAACATTTTAATTATTTTATCTCATTTAAAAAAACAAGTCTGTTTATGTTTAATGTATAAAATATTATATATTATATTATATTATATATTGAATCTTACTCTTTGAGAGTTCCCAAGTTTTAAAATATAGTTGTAATTTTACAAAGTTTTTATTACATTATGACATATAGCTGTAATATTATGTAACATGGAGGGTGAGCCACGCTTCCTAGCTCGACCAGAGTGATACTAGGGCCTCACAGACAAGACAGCAAGTGAGTGAGGACACCGGAGGTCTATGCGCCAACCTCCCCTCCTCCATCCACCTCCCAATCCCCCAAAAGCCGGCAACGTCCTTGTGACGCCTTTTGGGGGATAAGTGTGTTCGTTTGCCCCCAATTATATAAAAAAGGCAGAGATTTCACCATTGTTATCATCTCCTTAGCTGAAAGTACTACCAATCGGAGTTATTGAATAGGAGAGATAGAAGGAAATTGGACTGTACTATACAGTAGTACTGATGTATATTAAAAAGTTCTGAACAGCATACCAGAACTATAATATATGTAAAAACAACATAATACTGTTCAAGTTGTTCCGGTATTAAATATCTATTCATAGAGGCAATTTTGAAGTTTATAACAAAGCTAACAATGGAAATACCTTTTATATATTCTATTTTTTTCATCCATCTATACTTATAATAAATCTGTATAGAGGTCAATTCTGAACATTAAATATACCTCCAAAATAACTTTTAGGGGGTGATTAGGGATCGACACTGATGCCAAAAATGCAACCAGTAAAATTTTTATATCTGTCTGTCTGTGTGTCTGTATAACCTAACGGTAGAAATAAAAACTACTGGACGGATTTTAACGAAACTTGATACAATTATTTTTCATACTCCTGAGCTGGTTAGTATGCTGGTTATAGTATAGAGAGTTCTCAAGAATCGGCAGAGAAAAGAGCTCATCGGTTTAACTCTATGAGAGTTAGTGCCTCAGCTTTTCCAGCCAATGAAAGCTCTCCCGACAAAGAGATGCGATTACCAGCTGACAGAGCGAGACGAGCTACATAACGGGCGTCTCAAAGAAGACTCAACGAGAGTTAAGGTTTACCATTAATCAAAACAATATGTGTTATCCCGAGAAGCTGAAACTGCTTCAAAACGAGAGTTTCGGCTCACAGCTGACCGAATGGCATACATTATCTCGAGAGTCGGAAACCTACACTGAGAGCGAATCACGTCTCACAGCTGATCGCAAACAGCACGTACTATCCCGTGAGTCCGAAACCTATACTGAGAGGGAATCACGTCTCACAGCTGATCGCGAACGGCATGTACTATCCCGTGAGTCCGAAACCTACACTGAGAGGGAATCACGTCACACAGCTGATCGCGAACGGCATGTACTATCCCGTGAGTCCGAAACCTACACTGAGAGGGAATATCGTCACACAGCTGATCGCGACCGGCATGTACTATCCCGTGAGTCCGAAACCTACACTGAGAGGGAATCACGTCTCACAGCTGATTGCGAACGGCATGTACTATCCCGTGAGTCTGAAACCTACACTGAGAGCGAATCACGTCTCACAGCTGATCGCGAACGGCATGTACTATCCCGTGAGTCCGAAACCTACACTGAGAGGGAATCACGTCTCACAGCTGATCGCGACCGGCATGTACTATTCCGTGAGTCCGAAACCTACACTGAGAGGGAATCACGTCTCACAGCTGATCGCGAACAAAACCACTGAACCGTGAGAGAGGACATAGGCTACTTTTTTTTACGAAAAACGACGGAGATGCGGACTATATCGCAGGTAAAAGGTAGTTTCTATTAAAATTTTACACTAATTTAATGATATTGCTTATAAAAAATGTTTATTATAATCTTTAAGAATTTAATTTCGCTACAACGATTATTAGAATAAAATAATCTATCTAATCAGTCAATTTATATCAAACGTGAAAATAAGTAGCTTAAAATGTGTAATTTGTATGTATTGAAAATAAACAGTTAGTGTTTTAATGAGCCTACAAAATCTATGTCAAAGTGTATAATTTGTAACACGAGAATAATGTCTTGGAATCACGCCCCATCACGCATGCGAAGCCTCATAAAGGTTTCATATTCTTGTGAACTATTGACTTATTCATTATCAATAATAAATATGCTATAATACAGCCATGTTTTTTATCGTGTATAATTAAAACGCAATCATCACTAGTGACTTAGTATTTTTTTTAAATTATTGCTTTTTTTTTATTTATCTGTCTTTGTTGTATATACATAGTAAGAAATGGTACAATAGGAGCAGTCACAAAGTATGTATAACAATTGGCTATATTACAGGATTTGAATGGTTTCATATTTATGACTATTGCATAATCTTAAATTTATACATTTCTAATGGTAATAAGACGACAGACGAAGAAAGACCCTATAATTAAAATACAAAAAATAAAATGTTGCTAAAGACGCCAAGGCATAGAAATTAAAAGTTAAAACACCTTTATTTCATTTTGAGAATCTCTAAAGCTTTATTTATTAATTTAACGTGTCCATAATAATACGTTTCTTCTAATGATACCTAATTATTTTTAAATGACATTACGCGCCTTATAGTACATGCTATAATAATCCAGATAAAATATATTGCAACACATTAGTCAGTAGAGTTGGTTTATGATTAAAAAGAGTTTATCATTTTTCCAGCTTTTTGTTAGTACACTTGCATGGATTAAAATACCCGCTACCCGCCCCGTCTTTGCCATGGGTTCATTACGGAACATATATCAGCCTATGTTTCTCTGATATGTAGCTTATTTTTATTATGGAATTGGGGGCAAATAAGCAGAGGTATCGCTTGATGGTAAGCGATAACCGCCGCCCATGGACACACGTAACACCAGAAGCATCACAAGTGCGTTGCCGGCTTTGGGGGATGGGGAGGGGGACGAGGGGAAGTGTTGGATATGGGTTGTCTGTGAGGCCGTGGTATCACTCTGGCCGAGCCGTCTCATGCATGCTGTAGTATGGCTCTCCAACGTCTTCAACAAATATTGTTATATTTAACCAATACATTTAAAAAAAATAACAAATTATACACGAAAACCTACCTCAAGAATCAGTGTATGTATAAGTCAAAAACCGCATAAAAATCCGGGCAATAGACAGACAGTCAGATGCGGCGGAGGATTTATAATATGTAGTGATGCATTATTCATTTAATTATTACCTCCAAATCAAATAATATATGAATCTTTCATTAGAATGATCTTTCATTAGATCATCACCTCGTAAAGTCACAAGCAGTTGACAGTCCACTACAGAACACAGGCCTTACCTTAAGGAAGTTTTGATCTACTTTACCACGCTGGCCTTTACTTCAAGTTGCCCACCTTATTGTAGCGTCGTACTGTGCTATTTTTTAGTCGCCTTTTACGACATCCATACGGGATGAATAAAGGTGGGAATACTATACATTCTATATTCTTAATCCGTCACCGCACTGGACTTGCAGTGCACACCATCCTGTAAATTATGTAAATGCTAAAGGCTCCTTATTATATATAAAACTATGCTCTCAAGTTAACGCTATAGAACGTAAAATGTAAGCATAATATTATAAACGTATGTAGCTTTTCAGGCAGAGAAGGATGTTGCAAGTGATGTTATTACGTTAGTTATTTTACACTTTAGATTACCCTTAGGGTGTGCTTTCATTATTTGGTTATAGTTCTTTTTAATGGAATAGGGATAAACGAGTAGACGTATCGCCCGATGGTAAGCTATTACCCCCAGCCATGGACACTGGACACATGCAACACGCTTTTGGAGGATAGGAGGGTTAGGGGGGAGGACTTGGGATTAGGGCCTTAATTCTAACTCACTCGGTGAAATAATTATGAATTTCGCACCGGTTTTTGTATTGGTATCACTCCGGTTGAGCCGACCTATGCATGCCGAGGCGTGGTTCTCCCACGGAAGAATTTGAATGGTGAATGGCTTGTTACTATAAACACGTCCTATAAATGTTTTATTTCAATAAGTATTTCTAATACTTACTAATACTCATCTTGCACAATCTCTAGGCTGTGCAAGATGAAGTTAAACGTTAAATCTTTTAAACACATTTAGTATGTCTTAAATGTATTGAAACTAAGTCGTGTAAGTTATATCTAAATACAATACAAATTAGCTAATTACAATAAAAATGAGTGTAGGTTACATCTTTTAGGAACCGCCTTGGTTTATATAAATTCAAAATGCAGGAATAAAAAGAAAAATGATGTGTATAAATCCTTCTAAAGAAGATATTATTGTAATTTTTAATATAGGTTAGGTTTATTTGATAAAAAAAGCACCAGGAACAAGATAACCTCTATCTAAATTATTCAAACAAATATGTCCTTCTGCAATATTTTATTTTGCGTCAAATTTAGGAACAGCTAGTGTTTTAATCTACACACAGATTTATTCTTACTCATGTCTTTAAGGCTGTATCTCCATCTTCTAAGTATCTCAAAATTAATCCCACTTATATTATAAACGCGAAAGTTTGTATGGATGGATGTTTGTTACTCTGTCACGTAAAAATTACTCAACGGATTTGGTAAAACTATACAGTTATATAGATTATACATCAAAATAACAAATAAGCTACTGTTTGCTGCGATAACTGACATACACGCGGGTGGAGCCGCGGGCATAAACAGTTATCTATACAATTAAACAATTTACTAGCCTACACAATCCAGTTCTGTCAATTCTTGTCGCAAGGGATTTCCCATACATTAATATCGACATCTGTGATTGCATATTCAAGCACGCCCTTAGTTAAGGACGTGGGTCTAAAACACTTATGTGGACTGCCCTCGAAGGACCGCAAATCGAATTTGTTGGGAGTCCTTCGAGCTCTCGATTGACGACATAATTCCCTATTTGCTTACCCTGGAGAATTCGACCTCTCAATATCTGGAGGCAACTGCCGAAATATATCTAACTTGTCATTAATATAAATAACACTGAGAAAGATTACTAATACTGTGTAGATGGAGTTCTATTTAGTAGTTATTGGCTATATTGTTTCTTATTTTGATAATAAATACATTTAATTTTCATGATTAAAAATCATCATCAAAATTCATTTTTACAAAGTAAAATATTACAAAGCAATTTGTTTATTCAGCAACAGTAGCAAATCTCTCATAAACTAACGGTAATTAATTTACTTAATTATTTATTTATACCATAGTTTATAGACAACTCATTTAAACAACCAAAAATTAAGAAAAACATGAGCCCAGTGTTTGAACTAGTGTAAATGTATTATTTGAACAAGTATATATGTATACTTGTTGTAGTATTTCAGTGAGCATTAACATTGTTGTCTATTTACATATATTTCATAACTACAAAAAGTTATGAAAACAATAAAAGAACTTGGGCTTAAAAATTATACATTTTCAATATTATTACTCAGCCAACTTAGTTCCAAGTCACGTGCATCTGTAACAAAAACTTCACTAAACATGAAAACTTGGTTACCCATCGTAGAATTAAAGCGCAGCAGTGCACAGAAATTTGCGGAGGGTGAGGAGGGGTTACGGGTTGGGGGGGGGGGCGAAACACCTGCGATATTAAAACTGGTAAAAGAAAGGGTAAAAGTTCCCGTAACCGGCGCATGAGATAAAATATTCACCTGAAACATATTACGACAGCGGGTCGTGATCTTCACTGTGAAATTAAACAAGTTATGAATGGGAAAGTTTCAAGAACGGGATTTAATAGTCGGGGATAAGTAATAACTGAGTTTCATTAGTATTCGAAACATTTTATGAATAAAGTTTGGGTTATTAATGGCACTATTCGTCGTTTCGGTTTCCGTGTGAGCCTCGGCTTCGTAATTTAATTTGTGAACAGCCAAAGTGTTGCGTCTAAATAAAGCTTCGGTTAGCTTTTGTTTTGTTGTCATATCTACGCAAATATTATGCGTCATAGTTGATTGGGTAAGAATAGATAGAATTGTACGAATAAATTATATTTTATTAATACTATGGGCTTTAGTTTCATTACTATGGACAGGACGGGACGTATGGCCTTAACCTTTCCTGAGAGGAGACCTAAACCCAGCAATGGGAGGTTATGGGTTGATGATGAAAAGATGGATGATAGAATCAGCACTGGCCAACAAATACTGTTACTATCATCCAACAGAACTTACTTCATTTTAAATTGGAGTGGATTCAAATCCACTATGACATGACATCATAGCATGTAACAATCTCCATAACTCCAATAATAGAGTCAAATAGAACAATTACGTTCATAATTATGGATATTGCATTTGATTCATGGCCATCAAAATTGTGATAGACTTCAAATGTATTCTACCACTCTATTAAATGTCAATAAAAAAATGATTATGTGCACATTCTTAAAATAAATTCTAAGAGGAGTGGTGCCACATGCTGAAACACAGGTCTCACCTAGTTGGCCCTACAATGGGGTACTGTTAACTTTTTTGGAAAGGTTAATCAATATGATCCTGAAGTTACACTGAATATTATATTTCTTATAGCTTCCTTCAAATTATTAGTTTTCAATGCTTTTGTAAAAAGTAAGATTCTAGAGATTATCCGTAACAAACAGACCGACAGACACACAGACAAAAATAGATGTTTTATTTATTCAGATATTTTGGTGTATGTGCATGTATACATGGAAAAGTGGTTACTTTTATAATGCAAACAGACACTCCAATCTCATTCATTTGAACAGATGTGCCATTTATAAACAATGTGTCATTGATAAGGAAACTCTTATCAGCCTCATTTATGTCTCTGCGCTGAGTTTAAAAAAATGGCAAAAATAATAAAACGATGTTGTAAACTCTTTTTAGTTGAACTTTCGCAACGAGCTTAATCTCTGAAAGCATTAGTGAGTTAAGTTTCACTCTTGATAGCCTTAACTGGCTTAATTAACTAAATAAAACACAAGCCAAGCGTTTTTAACGTCAATAATAAGAACAGAAGGATTTTGAGTTTGTATACAGTAATGGGATAAAACGTAGATTTAGTGTGGGTGATTGAATAAACTCAAAAGGCCTTGGGCTGGAAATACTACTTTGTGAGAGTGCTCTCACTAGTTATAAACGGGTGTGTGATTGATGGACATAAGAGCCTCTTTCGCTATAGTAAAATATGGATTGCGTGGAAGAGGCGCTGAGATCAACTCAACCGATTAAACTATTCCCAATTTTCAAATAAAATTGCCAAAATCAATTTAAACTATTTAGAAATTATATACGTTTGTGAGTGGGTAATATTCTCGATCATTCTACAGAGAATCAGATAAAGAATGTTAAAGTATACGTGGAAGATTTGTATGTTTTATGTGTCGCTCTAGGGATGAAAATGGGTGCCATCTCCCTAATGAATCGACCTGTGCCCACTCGTTCGTGTAATGTTTGAACGATTGCTTTGCCAGCTTCTGATTCAGTTAGATTGGGCCATGATAGTGAATGATTACATCATCAGTGCTTCAGGAAAACTGATTTGTTTTTCCTTGTTGGCACAACTAACGAATTCTTTTTTATGGAGTATCATTTTTCTTTGAAACTTTGTTTTAGGAATTGCTTTATATCTGTATAACAAAGTTTTCCACATTAGGATGTTCGGTTCAACATTCGGTTGAAGTTATACTATAACTTTGTAGACCATTAGAGTAAATAATGCTAATAATAGCTATGGTTGTTTTCACCGGGAGATGAGGATACCGAAGCCCAAGAATATTGCATTTCAAATCCACATAATTTGAAAATTTTCAGAAAAAATGTATTGGTAAGGTTCAGTATAGAAAATATTAACTGTTGCATAAAAAATAATATCACAAACAATAACACACCAATTTCAATGGAAAATCGTAGATACAAATGGCAGTCTTTGCAATCAAAGCAATTTCTTATAGCCATTCAAAAGACAACAATGACATTAAATATGATTTTAGTGTAAAAAGACTTGTCACAGCGACAGTACGTATTTAGGAATAGATAATAATATACCTACAACCCGTGTAACAAAATAGTTGAGGGCAGCGAAGGTGAGGTTGTCGGCATCGGGCAGGCAGCGGGCAGAGCGGACATAATTTAATACATTGACGACATCCTCGTGCAGGCTGGGCCCACGTTGCGTGACCCTCGTACCTAACCGTTGACCTGATAAAAAGGTGATCGGTATCCATGTTATAGGCCACAGACTGAAGCGGTAGAGGTCTTTGAAGGGTTAGAAGTATTATTGGCATTGTTTCCTATTAAAACGAAGGAGGGTTTTTGTATTCAACAGGGATTTTTTTTAATTTCGCGATGAATTTGTAAAATTTGCTCAAAATTTTAACGATATACAAAAAAAATTGTTGTGCAAAAATATTAACTGTTCTATATCATCAAATATTTTGGATAAATAAGGACTCGTTACTTCTATCAATGCCCCTATCTACGTTCAATCAAAGTAGAATGATTATTTTAACCAAACTAATGTAAAGATTGAGACAATTGTCATTGACTGCACGGTTGGCATAGTTGTTTAATCAGTCGCTACGCCGCTGTTTTTCGCTCACAGTTTTGTGGGTTCAAATCCCACATGAAACAATTGTGTGGTCCAAAAATTGTTGTTCTGAGTCTGGGTGCGTTTCGTGAGAATATCATGCCTTTGAAAAAAAATGTCATACTGAGTGTATTGGAAACTTTAACATAATATTGAACTCTTAGAATGCAACTTAATTATGAACTTACCTGCCTTTCTAATCGCTATAGTATTATGCCTTGGACCACTCGCTAAGGTCTGCAGATACAGCAATCGAAGCGATTTCGCTGGGCTCCGAATAGATTGTCCACTCGCTATCTTTTGTCCCACTTATCAAGGACGACGTTTTGTGAACAAATTCTTTACTTTTTTCTGCGTTGTTCAATCGAATTTATTAAAATAAGGTCTGAGCCAATACATTGTACGCAGTAAATTACGTCGCGATTGTTGATCTCTGATTTTATAGCAGACTTACGGTACATTGGAGAGGCTTTGGTGAGAACTTGAGATCTATTAGGTTGCGTAACTGGCGAATATGTTTTTTTCCGAAGTTTGGCAACTTAATGCAGATGTTATCACTACACATTATAAAACAATGTCCTCCACCGCGTTTGTTTGTCTGCCTGTTCGCTATAAACTCAAAAGATACTGCACGGATTTTTATGCGATTATAACTTATATATAGAATTATTCTTGAGGAAGATTTTCGTGTATAATTTGTTAAATCTTTGAGTATATTGCTTAAAATATAACGTCAAAAAATTAAACCGCACATCTCAGAAAACCATAGGCCATTACATTTTCCGTAATGGACCGTGCGATGCCGTAGCTGTCGACTGCTGACCAGGGGCCACTTCGTAGAAAGTTGTCTTACATGGTTTGCTCCCTTAATCGACTCTTGCGACATCCACGATATGACTGGATGTGGCGTTGACCCGTATTTTAATCCGTCACCACATAGCGGTGACATATAGCTCTTATGTATTTGTTTAAGTTGAGCTGCCCTGCATACTGGAGAGCGGTTTAGATTTCTTGAGTCGAACTCTTCCTTGACGGCGCTAGCAGTAGTACTTCACCATCATGTGACATATCTGCACGCTTCTTCCCCATAACATAAACACTAAGTTAAACCTACGACAACTGCAGAAGTTACCTTAATTTGAACAGAAACAGATGTAAATGAGATAATATTTTAAAGTTTTGACTACCGATGAACAGTACATACAGTGTTTTCCATTTTCGATTAAACAGTTTGCATTCCCCGTTGGCCAGTTAACTGGTATGCCGAGTGATTGATTCTGTTCGACCACTTGACGGTATGTCGACGTATCGACATATAGACACACAACACATTGTTAGACAGGTACAAATTATAGTCGAGGCTAACACGATCTTCGTAACGATATTAGCGAGATGTAGAT